>CM033450.1:28969067-29569067 GCA_019425755.1 Amaranthus cruentus | reverse complement strand
TAAGACCCACCTCCTTAATTTCCTATTTTGCCTCTACTTCCGCCACCGCCGCCACCACCCACCCCCAACAAAAGAAATCTCCCTCAAGAAGCAAGTGTCAAGTAGGTAAATTAAAGTAAACATCTAGCTTATTTATGGGTGCAGAGCAGCTGGGAATTTCAATAGAAATCAGGACAAGAAGATCAATTAGAAGCTGTAAAATTGAAAGTAAACCATGTGGAATACAAATCAAGAGTTCAACTGAATCAAAGAACAAAGTATTAAGCTCAAGAACTTGCACAGTTGTTCCAC
The DNA here is from genome assembly GCA_019425755.1 of Amaranthus cruentus. Lineage (NCBI taxonomy): Eukaryota > Viridiplantae > Streptophyta > Magnoliopsida > Caryophyllales > Amaranthaceae > Amaranthus > Amaranthus cruentus. The sequence continues at coordinate 29,568,776 of CM033450.1, read as the reverse complement.
AGCCTTCTTTCTTTCAAGGAATCTTCAAAGTCATGCATTGCTCTCTCTGCATCTCTGTCTCTGCTCTCCTTGTTTCGTATAAGTCTCTCTTGTTTTGTATTGTTGTCTTCCCTACTCTCCTATTCTCCTTGCACCCCTTGGACAAAAGAATGATGAAGGCATAGAATATAGATTATAGAGGCAAATAATGCAGGTCCCGGTATCGTGTGTTAGTCACCTAACTTAATTGATGGAACTCGGAAAAAAAATGGTACAAGATCATAAAATAGCAAAAACAATGTAAGGGGTGACATGTCTTCCTCTGCGAAGAAAACCAGATGTTAGGTGCTAGATGACCACTGTCCGCTGTCCACTGTCCATTTTTAATGGGAAAAGCACTCCACAAAAAAACCACAGAAGAAGTCCCCCACGGAGAGAACTTGTTTTCCCTAATTTGTCCATTATATAAGTATTCAACATATTTCAAATTTTCCACAACTACATCACCCCAATGCCTTAAAGTGGCACCCGCCTTAGTGAGATAAGATGTTTAGATGTACGCAACCTTACCCTTGTGCAAACGAGTCTAATTCAGAAAGGCCCCTGTTTGGCAAAAAAAAATTCTTATACTCTTGAAGAATCCTTTATTTTCCCAGATGAATAAAGAAAACTTGTAGGGACTTGAGAACATGCAAGTGTAAACAATGTATTCATTATTCACATTTCAAACTATATGCGCCATAAGGGTTATGGGTGAAAAAACATCATACATATTGAAATATGTATCGAGCAGAAAAATAGCCAAACACTTTGCATCATGAACAACAATGCCAAAGGCTTAACTTTTATATGACTAATTATCCTGGAATAAAAACGTATGAGAATATAGAAGATAACACCATAAAAAAGGTACAACATCTAGAAACAAAAAGAGAGGTAACCATTTGCAACTGAGAGGGATGTAATCATGTAACGCCAAGTTACTAAAATATGTGAAGACCATCATGTAATCACTCCCTTTTCTTGAAATGTCAGAATCAGCATACGTAAAATTGATACTGAAACAAAACTGAAAGCAACATGAATCGCACATTTTAAAATTTTCAGCATGTAGATAGCTACTCACCCCAACATTAACAGGCATGCCATGCATATGATGAGGCACTGTAGGCATTGAAGCCGGAAAATAGAAAGAAGAATCATTAACAGGAGAAGGTGGCCTTAAAGGACTTTGTGATGGAACAAAACTTTTTGCATTTGGATTAAGCCTAAATTCCTGCAAAATACAACCAACAGTTTAACAGGATTTAATTATATCATCTCAAAAAAAATTGATCTACTGGTAGACAAGAATGTGAAAATCAACCAAGCTACTCATATAAATGTAACAATAAAATTTTTTAAAAAAAACGAAAGGAAAGTTCTATAACCTTTGCGTTGGGATTCAACGTAGACTTTTCAGAAGATAATGAGCCCATAGATGAACTGGGCGATAGTGCGGGACCACTTGGGGCTGGGATAGCAGCTCCTGACTCTGAAGCAGACGATGCAGAACTACCTGGTCTCCCACGAGAATTTAAGGGTTCTGTAACCACGTGTACTTTGCCAGGCCTATCTTCTGAAAGGTTACCAAAACTGGTTTTCATTTCAACTTTTGTGTTCACCTCTGAAGCTGTTGTCATCGCCGATGATAAATCAGCCTTTCCAGAGCCACTTCTTTTAGCATCCCTTGATGATTCTACATACATGATGTCAATCAATTAACTCAGAGTCTCAACACACACACACACACACACACACCCAAACAAATACTAGAAAGTAGCAACAGTCGTACTGCCAACTGATATTTCCTCACCCTAGCAGATCATATCAAATTTATATATTAAACCACTGAGGGAAAGAGATCCCACATACATCCCTCAATTACTGAAATAATATTAGGAGACAAAATAATAAATCACCAAACTCCACTACCGGAAATCAGAAGCTTCAAGAAATAAAAACAACACTATTTAGGCCAAGACACAAGGCACACAAGACAGAAAGCACACTAACTCTAGACTTAAGACATCTAGACGAACCAGCACCAGAATCACTAAATTAGTCCCACACGGATTCGTAGGAAAAAAAAAATCAGGAAATCTCAATCACCTAGACACTAACGATGCAACTCAAATTTCAAGAGACCATTTGTCCATGTCTTAACCCCCTCCAAACAAAAGATCCCTTAAGGAATCAATTTCCTCAGTCTGCAACTAGTAAGTTGAAAGATGGAAGCGCAAACCCTTATTAAAGCCTTGTGGGTCATAGCCATGGGTGTCCTCGTCCCGTTAAGTTGTTCATTTTCAAAAATTTACATACAACGTAGTGGAATGAGGAGGCCAAGACAATAATCAAGGAAAAGAAAAAAAATTCATCTTCCAAAAGAAAATTGCAGTTGTAAGGAAAATTTAGCCAAGATTATGGAAATCAAAAGCAAGAAAAAAGAAACCAAAGCGAAATTAAGAGTTATTAAAGTGGTATTTGCCAAACTAGATTCTAATGAATGAGAATATAATATGTATATATATATATACACACACACAGGAGCAGGAGCAGGTGAAAACAACTTAAGTGGTGAAAACTGAAAACCAGACTGAGATATACATATTGTGGCAAAAGGTGTACGTAATATCTAATAGGGTGTACATATGTTTGAAAAGAAAAAAATTCTTATTATATACAAAAATATCATCCGAATATGTACACCTTTTAAACGTGTATGTACACCATTTAGCAAATGTCCAATTATTTACAGTATTACCACTGAAATATGTACATCATTTAAGCATTTATGTACACATGTTTTCAATTTTCACCATTTTACTTGGTTTTCACATGTTCCAAAATCATACACACATAGATATATAGAATGGCAAAGAGGAGACGAGCAAAAACAAATGATATAGGTGTAGTGAAATGTATTAAGGATAAGAATAATAACATTCTAGTTCAAGACGGGAACATAAAGTATCAACGGAAAGAGTATTTTGACGAGCTATATAATGGAAGACAAGGACATGTTGTAGGGAACACAAAAATCATTCCCTTCGATGAAAATAAAATAGAGAATTAGTGCGAAAAATACGAAAATTAGAGATGGATGAGACTTTGAAGAAAATGAAGCTAAAAAGTGATTGGGCCAAATGATACTTATTGAGGTATGGAGATACCTAGGGACGATTAGGGTGACTTGACTAACTGATCTATTCAACAAGATTTGGAGGACAAAAAAGCTGGACAATGATTGGATAAAAAGTACTCTAATGCCTATTTACATGAACAAGGAGATGTTCAAAGATTGCTCTAACTATCAAGGAATGAACATCATGAGTCATACTATAAAATTATGGGAAAACATGATAGAGATACTTATGAGGAGATGTATCTCCATATCAAAGAATCAATTTAGATTTTATGCAACAGCAATGGCAACAATCCATGTTATGAGACAAATGATAATCCAACTTATGAGACAAATGATGACTCGAAAAAGAGACTTGCACATCAGAATTCCACATGGTTTTTATTGAATTAAAAAAGGCAAATGACAAGATACCAAGATAAGTACTTTGGTGGACAATGACAAGGAAAACCATTGCCAAGAAATACATTAATATAGTGCAGGATATATATTGAGAAGTAACGTCAAATATTAGGACATGTGAAGGGGCAACAGATGATGTTCCAATCACAATTAGCTTTCATCAAGGCTCGGCCCTATGCTCCATGGTTTTCACAACAGTCCTAGATGAGATAACTCATTCGATACAAGACATGTCTTGATGTAAGTTGTCTATTGATGACATTGTTTAGTAGATGAGAGCAAAGAGGGTTGAATGTCAAGTTAGAATTATGGGGATTGGAGTTGAAATCACGAGGTTTAAGTTAAATCGGAGCAAGACAGAGTACATAAAGTGTAATTTTACCACAAACGAGATAACGGGTGGCACTATAAAGTTTGAAGAAAAAGAAATTGCTTCAAGTTGATGCTTCCAGTACCTTTAGTCCATATTTCGAAGTAGTGGGAACATCCAATAAGATGTGACCCGTAGAATTAAGTGTGTGTGATAAAAATGGAGAACCGCTAGTTGTAATATGTGATCGAAGTGTGCCCTCAAAGTTAAAAGGTAAGTTTTTGTCGAACGACAATTAAACCGACACTACTATATGGATCAGAATGTTGGGTATTTAGAAAGTAACATAGCAGAAAGATGAAAGTAGCGGACAAGTGAATGCTTTGATAGATGAGTAGGCATACCTTGAGGAATAGATTTTGAAACGAAGATATAAGAAAGGTTTAAGACTTAGGAGTGGCAAATATTGAGGAAAAGATGAAAAACTCGTTTAAGTTGATCTGGACATATGCAAAAACGAAGTATTAACAAACCGGTAAGAAAGAACGAAAATGGAGCTCAGAAAACATAAAAGGTGTGTTTGACAAATGTCTGATAGGTGGAATTTGGTAACTGATTACAGCGATTGATTTGACCAACTGATTTTATTGACTGGTCTGACCAGCTGATTTTGAACCCGCTACTATGAGTAGGTTCAAAAGCTTATTCATAACAATAACTTGTTTCAACCAGCTAATTTACCAAACACTAGCATTTGAACGGTTTGACATTCAACCCTTTATCTGTATCAAAATAAGCTAAAATTGTCAAATAAGCTATTTTGCCAAAAACTCCCTTTGTGGACGGCCACAAGAAAGAGTGGAGATGACTTGGAGGACAAGAGTGGAAAAGAATATAAATGACCCAGACTTATAGATAGAGATGGTAGAAATTTCAAAGTAATGGAGAAGAATAATCCATGTGGACAACTATAGGAACTAATATATTGATTCATGCAGCCAACTTAAATTTTTATCGACCCAATTACTCAATCACAACAATTCATAGATTCAATATGCTTCGCTCGTATTTGGTTGTTCACTTTGAGAGAATATGATTGACATGGCGTTTATATGATTACAACTAGTTCTTCATTTCCCACTAATTCGGTAGTCAACTTTAAAAAGTTTATTTATTTCTCTAATCTACTAAATTTCTAAGTTTGTGATAGAATAGTTTTTATCTGATACTCATCAAATCAAACATAATAAAAATATAGAAAAAATTAAAAGAAAAGAAAAGTGGAACTCATCAATAAGAGATTTGGTTCTCCAACATAATGTAACAACAACATTTCATTACCCAAATGTCATTAAATGGCTATCACCTAGGATGGAATTTCGGAGGATAAATTGTACGTAACCTTACTCTTGTTAATGATAAGACTAACAAAGAAATTGCTAAACGTCATGTGCAACCTCACATATATAAGAAGCGTACATGGTTTAATGAATCATTTTACTTTAGTCCATTATAATCTGTAACCATAAAACTATAAATGTTTGGCCCAATCGAAATGAACATATGTAACAAATAGAAAGTAAAATCTCCCTATATATCATTTATCTAACCCTAAACAACGTCCATTGGAAAACACCAAAAAGAAGCAAAAAAAATGCAATTCTATTCCAGGAAACCTGCCAACTAAAAATCTGCCCAACAAGAACGGTAGTTCCAGTCCATCAACACAAAAAACAAACAGTCCAGAGGCATAGAATACTCTATCAAGCTAAAGCTTAAAAAAACCTAATGTGCATGATACGAGCGTATCGGGGAAGTAAGCTATGAAAGAAGGTAAAGCAATATGCTCTATCCATAGATTACATTAATGCATACAAGGAATCATGAAGTGCACAAGTTCCTCTTGATAAAACTGAATTTAAGGCATTACAGAAAGCAGCAAAAAAATAAAGGATCAAAATCAGATGCATAAAAGGAGAATATGTACATTCGCGTTTGCAACTATAATAATGATTCTGAGTACATAACTGTTGAAGGAGGAATATCAGAAAGCTAGCGCATGATTTCAATATTTTTTCAATTTCAAAAAAAAAGGCAATATGCCAAACAGACACAAAGATAATGATCCCAAACTAGAGAGAACATGTATTATCTGCAGTACCATGCCAATAAATCTGCCACATAAAGTTCAATACCGCAAGAAAATTATAGCAAAAGAAAACTAATAGTATTCCATTAAGACATTAGCATCTAAGCAAACTGGGAAGTCCAGGATCAACAAAAATGATAATATCTTCCTGTTATATTTTGCTCCAGCCAATTCTTTTAAAACCCAACCAAGCATAGGAAACGGAAGTTCCAAACAGATGCCAGCAAATTCTAGTACAATAAAAGCACCCAAAAACAGTATATACCTGATTCACCATCAGCATTGGCTGCTTCAACATCCTCACTTAACTACATGACATAACCGTAAGCAAATAAGAACAAAAAACAGCACAAAGTTACTACAAAAGTATAGCTTCACAGCGGTAACCAAATAATAATATCTAGAAAACCCTTCATATGTGCACTTACAGTCTCCTCAACAGATGTGCTTTTTCCTTTATCATCATCATGGTTTTCTTGCAGTCTGAACAAAAGCACAAATACCAATATTTCAGAAAATACGAGTATGGCTTCATAATAACTTGTGTGTAGAGACAGGTTAAACAAACTATGTAAACTCCAAAAAAATAGCCCAAGAAAGGAAAAGACCGGTCATTTTCAAACCTGTCAGCAACATTTGCACTATGATCAGATGCCAAAGAACCAGAGCAATAGAGATCCTGGCTGACACTAATCTGAGTTGAGCGAGTTTCGTCCTGCATACACCATGGCAACATTGTCCCCTCAAAGACTTCAGTCCCAAGAATAACATGATAATGGTGGAATTTTAGGAGGCAGAAACAGCCACACATGCAAATTTCCCCATTAAGATAAAAGAGAGAATGCATAATGAAGTCAAACAGCCAAATTCCGAGGAAAAGCAACACATTTCAAGCATGAATAACATCAATCATAAACAATCTTATGACTGCTACAAAGAAACCAAAAATAGCTAATATGAAAAATATGCAAGCAAAAGCTAAAGCATACGCCAACAAAATTGCCCAAAGCTTCCTTGCATACAAGGTTGGCCAATCCTTTATGTCCTGGACATTGTTAAATAATGCTTTGCTTAGTCATTTTAATATTTCAGTAACCCCAATCACAGCACCCCAAGCAAAATCAGAAACTGAAACATTAAAATTCCTGGGGAAAAAATCAGCTATTAACTATGAAGCAGATATACATTAAAGAGAGTTATAATCCTATAATGAGTAATGACAAGATTGTGTAGTCCATACAGGACTTTTTAGAAATAGGGTCCTGGAACACTTCTAAATTGTTCCAATGTAGATTTTCAAGGAGGTGTTAAGAGTAAAATCACATTCCAGCCAAAAAAACATTCCTAACTAAGCTATTATTCCATTCTTGAGTGTCTCCCCAACAGTCACCACGGCTCAAGCATAACAAAGTAACAAACGTGTAAAAATAAGATCTATGGTCACTATTTCAATCTAGAACGAACAAACCAGGAAATAAGCATGAACCTAAAAAGAACCTAGGAACACTACTCTCTAGAATCCCCTATAACGAAGTCTGGAATCTAAATAGACACCCTATTTTAAAAGTCGTCATCTTTCATCTCCAAGCCTCTAGCTACCTTACTCACAAGATGAATAAAAAGCTTGGACATACGCACTCAGCTACAGTAACCTTTACACCCAATGCCACAACAACAATGAGTAATCAGTAATCGCAAATAGACCTAGTCCCATTGCTACTTGTCAACTAATCTAATGTTTAAAAAAATTATGTAGTTTGTTTATAATTGTTAATGTCTAGTCAATGTCCCTTGAGTTATAGATATGATTCCATTTACTTAGTTGGGTTCTCCTCTTCACCAATGTGTGTCACTCAAAATCTTATCCAACGCTTGCCTTGGTCTTCCTCTGGAAGACAAGACTAGAACTAATACTCCTTCCTATTCACCATACTTGTCCCATTTAGTTTTTCACACTTGCCGAAACAACATTTTAAGTTTTTAACCCTTAATATCTCAATTTATTCTTAACTAAAAATTATAAAAAGCTGATATTAATAATTTTTTTATTGAGACGAATCAAAAAAGACCCCACATGACTATGTTTTAACTTATAGATTAAGAGTAAAATACAAATTAAAAGTGATAAGTGAATAGTGCACAAAAATAAATGGGACAAGTAGGGTGAATAGGAGGGAGTATATAATCATTAACTCATAAAATTATCCATGACAATCCTTTGTTTCAGTTAATTCCTTTCTAACATTACATGGTCATCGTTGGTGGGCCTCTAATATAATATTCGCCCATTCAGCTCTAGACTTCCCACCTCTTGGTCGTCGTCACGCATACCCAAACCAATGGAATCAATTCTCCTCCATTTTAACTATAATATTTGGAGCTTTCAAACTCCAACTTCAATTATGATCTTCATTTAGCAATTTCAGAGTATAAGAGAGAGGCACGGTGGGAAAAAGACAAAAACATATGTATTGAAGATAGAAAAGGGGATGTAGGAAAAAGAAAAATGACCACTTTCAATCATTTGGATCGAAGTTCAATTTGGAATAGACATAAAGATGGTTGTTATTTATCTTCTCATTAATAACATCCTTTCGAAATTGTAATAGATTTAGAAGGAATATGGACCTTTCTCAACCCTTGTTGCTTGAACATGAGCCTTACATAGTCTTATAGGTCATGTGTCACTATTATTAATGCCACTTTGCCACTCTAACAATCCTTCTACACTAGTAATTACTTGAAAATGGGAAGGGTATGTTCTTACTTTTCATCAAAAACCTAATTAGGATAGACAATAATCGTCTCCTATAGCCCAAAAAAGGTGCATCTGCATGTTATGGTCAATACTCAAGAGGTACATCTTTCGATTTCCCAACCCTTTCCTATGTCCTCCCTTCCAAATAAATAGTTGAAACCATTACTTACACATTCATCTCAACATATGCATCTCGACTACTCATCTAATTATGCTCCCTTAATAAATAACTTGTGTAACACAAACTACCATTAACACCTTGAGTTTCATCCACCAAAAAATACCATCCACAAAAAGCATACTTACACAAACTTCCTATTCAACTAGTCAATAGAGATTGACAAATTTTAGATTTTTATCATACATGAGGTAATAATAGAAAGTATTTTTTAACAATCCTTACCTCAAAAAAAATTCATTGTTTAACAAAGCATATAAAAACAATGAATGTGGGGTAGAAAACACAACTTCCTTCACAGCCCACTTCTTCATTTCATTATTCAAGTTTCATTGCCTACATGGAATCAAGTGTTTCCCTTTACATGATAAGAGTTGAATGATAAGAGTGTATGGGTAGCCTTACTTCATCTATGATATAAACCTCAAGAATCAAGTCCATATTTCTCTAATCTTGGTAAAATTCAAATTTTGATATTTAATAATAATGCATGGTCCACACATCACACCAGTATTCTACAATATGAATGAATTTGAAACTTTTGTAGGGAAGGAATAAATCTTACGAGGTATCCTAACATTAGTTTGGACTTTGGAGATAAGGTAGAGCATCAAGGAAGAATCTTAAATAGTTAGCACTTGCAAATTGCAACTTAAAAGGAACATTGTGATTGTGACTTCCCTTTACACTAAAAAGCACAATTCACTTGTACACATAGATACAGAACTTGCAGGGACAATAATAATCGACTAGATTTTTCTTTGAAAAACCAACTTATGAACTTCAAACCCATGCTCTCACATCTCATAACAGGATACCTCATTGGAAAGGAGAAAACTTCACGATCCAATGATGTAGGAAGTTCTCTAAAGGGAAGAAGTATTCAAATCTTGACAAGTTTGGATAGTAATCGATATGGCAGTTGTGGCAATAATTAAGCTACATAAAACTCCAAAATACAATAATTCATACCAAGAATAATAAGGGTACAAGAAAACCTCACTATGTATACATCACAATTCACATATTTCACACATCTAATCTAGTAAATCATAGTTTCTAAAGTTAGATTCTTTAATTTGCTCTTGATAATATAAAAAGATAACAAAAGTAATTTTGTTAACAAGAATTAAGAACATGAAAATTTTAATAGATGAATTGGATAAGAAATGCAAATATTGACCTTCTTTGATGATTGAGAAAACATTCTCCTTTCTTCAAAACCTTTTCCACTTTTCCCACTAGTGACATCAGCAAAGGATCTGCCAAAAGCAGGTCCACTAGAATCCCCAAAGGTTTCTACATCAATTGAACCTAATACATCCTCATCTGCATACCCACTATCATCGGGACCCCTATAAACTGAGGAATACTTGGTTTCCTCGTCAATATCAAAGTTGCCATATGAACTTGCGCCACGTTCCTGAAATAGAACCCAAATCCTCCAAATAAGATTGAATAATTCAAAAATAAAACACTTTAACCATAATTCAATGCAACCTCACCTCCGCTAAATGAAGATCTTGTGTTTCCTCACCCTCAATTTCCCTAGCTATTCTCAAGGCTTCCTCCTCTAATTCCCTCATTCGAGGGCCCCTCTCGAGTTTTGTTGTATAAAGTTCCTCATTAAATGTGCTTTTTACACCAAACAATGCCTCGTTGACTTTGAACTGGTCCCAGCTCCTATACAAAAAGAAATAGGATGCTTTCAGCAACTCCGCTAAAAATAGAGCTAGACGCATTAGCAAGACAAAATTATATATTTTAACCAAACAATTTTTAAAATGCAATGAAATAAACATGAATAAGATTGGCTATAGATGAATACAATAGTTACTATAACATACCCAGACCAAGGCGAATCAAAAACATTTTCCAGCTCCGGGCACATAGGATCGTCTTTATCAGGCCTCCAAGGTTCAAGCTCTCTTCCCACCTCAACATGACGAGAATGTGAAATGTTAGAGTCCAACATTATATCCTGCTTACTTTCACCTCGAAGCTCACTTGACGATCCATCCCTTGTAACCGGCACATCCTGCCAAGTAACCGTGAACATGAGAACATACACAAATGGAAGGGACTGATTCATCAAATATGAAGACATCACTAAGCACAAGGGTAAGTAAGAAAAAGAAGACCAAAAAATGGAACTAAACTTCAAATTCATCACCTGCTATGCAATACAGAAAATCTAAGATCAAAACAAAGAGTGTGAAATAAGACCTTAGCTAAGACTTGTACAAGTTCATGATCTGGAATTATAAGAGTTTTTGATGGACCCTTAATAACTAAATCAGAAGCAGCCTTTGGTGGCTTAGAAGATGCATCTTTCATCAATCGAGCCATTTTCAAGACAACACCTGTTAATTAACCAAAAGCAAATGTCAAAAAAGGCATAATGAAACTGTCCAAGACTGATAGGTGCTTTATGATACCAAAAGACATAAAACAATATACATCATTCACAGTGATGAAACATACCAAAATCTTTATCGGCATTTGACGCATGGAAAATTCCTGAGTATACAGACCCATTTTTAACCTGGACTTCTACTTGATGTCCAATAAGAGAGGTTGTAAAATACACAAGTCGATCTTGCGAAGGAGTTTCAAATCCTCCGGTTCTGCTGCTACTAGATATACCTGCATAAGCACAACACAATCATTAGGATGAACATGACAAAGTTTGTAAAGTATTTGGATTGAAGATATTCACCAGCAATCATCACTTTATCAGAGTTTTTTCCAGGTTGTAGCTTTATCTCCGTCCTGTTACTATTCTCTTTTTCAGCTCTACGGCGATTGAAACCATTAGCAGAAGACCTGGGCTGTACAGCTTGCTGCAGGTTCATACTGAGCAGACTGGTACAACCTCCCTGCGGGAAAAGTGTAAGGAAATCATACACAGACCAAGGAAATGTATACACTTTGTTTATAGTATTCAATTATGAGTCTGTGACACATGAGCTAATACAAAAGAATACATCAATGCATAATATTATACCTAGTATCATTTTGAACTTTATTGAGTCATTAAATAAATCCTAGAGTTTACCAAAAATGAAAGAATAAAATGAACAAACAATCACCTGAAGTAAGGAAGAATATTTACTAGATAACAGAAATAATAAGATTTTACCAAATAACAAAAATAGTAAGATTTTCAAAGAATACTTCGCTCAAAATTCCCACTGATTTCCCCTCACTAAGCATTGTAAAATGGGGGCACAGACTTCTACTTATTTTCTTAGCTTCTCAAATGAATATAGCGGCAATACAATATATGAACAATTACAATGCCAGGTAAAATCCATCATTCTGAGTCATAATGTAAACTTCAAAAATACTATCATGTGCTTCATGCATGCACATGTTCAAGCCTCAAAAATATGTTCAAGCCTCACGTGAATATGTTTTAACTCATATAGGTTCATGAAACATTCAAGTTTATCAAGTCTTAAATGGAATATTCTAAATATGACAAACTTGGAGTATTTATTAGTACTTATTACATATAGTCAAAATAAAAAGAATAAACCCTGGAGAATCGTAGATCAAACTTTTTAAAAATATCAATACTATCTAATCAGCATTCTTACTACAAATTCCTTCCAAGTGATCATCTACAGTCTACTCAATAAAAGAGAAGAACGATTCAAACTTCAACAAAACAAAACTTTATATACAACTTAAATGTACTTTTCAATCAACAATTTCGCACTAACCAACGATTACAATCCAATTTTAACAATTAAACATTCAAACAAAACAAAAAAATATTTAATAATTTTAAGAAACTCATAAAATAGTTCAGCAGCTAGACTTCTTCTTCCTCCTCAGTTCACTCACAGATAAAATGAAGATCGCAGAAAAGTTAACTTGTTTTCAAATAAAAGCGAACTTTAGGCTTAAAATAATCTGAAATCATCCAAAACTTCGTTCCATAATTTACGCAAAGAATATAAATCGTCAGCAACAAAGTTCAATTCACAAGTAGTTCGATCACATTGATCGACAAAACCCTATAATCTCAGATCGCAGTAACCTAAAAAAACCGTCACAAATCAAACAGAAATTAACCTAGAAACGCGTAAAGATATTAAGAAAGAAGAGAAACGGCTTACCTTAAGCAGTAGCAAGATCTTCAATGGCGGAAATCGCAGAAAAGGATTGTTGGAGGAAAGACGACGCTGTGTCGATGGCGAGCGGAAGAGGAGCAGAAGTGGTGTGCGGTGTATTTTTATTGGAGATTGGAAATAATGGAATAGAATTGATTAACTAGTAACTAGTAATGTATCGTTTTTGTTTCTTATATTGTCTTTTCTTTTATTATATATGTCTTAGTTTATAAAAAGCAATTTTTTTGTGTTATATGTATGTATTTTATTGTTTCAAAAATATTTTTAGTTATTGTAAATCTATCGATATGTATACGTTTACGGGGTGAAAGTTTGCTTTTTGGTTTGGATTCGATACAAATCCAAATCAAACCGAATAAAACTCGGTTTTCATATTTTCAGTCCAAATCCAAATCATAATATTTATAATCCAAATTGAACCGAATCGAATTTTAAAATACCAATCCAAATTGAACCGAGTTGCACCAATTTGTATCTTTTGCACTGAAAGCCAAATTTGCATGTATCGTTTCAAACTTATTTTTTCTAAAGCTCCTGAATAAATATTAATAATTTTTGGGTTTTAAATTTGAACAAGTAAAAAATATTTAACAAAAATCTAAAAATAAGGGCAAAAATTCAAACAAATCAAATAGAAGATATAACATGCCTTTAACATTTCGGTTTGTTCGATTTTTTGTTTTGTAGGACCCTAAATCGAGTCCAAACCGAACACCGAATTATAATTAAAATTCAGTCCAAAACCAAACCAAATTTTAAATATAGTCGAACCAAATTACTTATTCGATTTGGTTTCGTTCGGTGTTCGGTTTTTCACCAAATTACTTACCCCCTAGTTATGAGAAAATAATTTTGATAGTATTTTTTAAAATATATCACCAAAATAAATATTTTATATCTTAAATGAGTTATTCACGTGAAAAAATCAATTTTGTAATTATATTTTAAAAAAATCAATTTTGTAATTTTGTTGTAAAAGTTAAGACTCAATATACAATTTTTTAACGTATAATACAAAAGGCCCGTTAGTACAAAACATAAAAAAAATAATAGAAACTCAATCCTTATACAGAAAACAGTTTTTAATTTTGAACTGATTAATTAAAGTCATCATACGGTGAGACAGCTTTAATAGAGATTTAATGTTGTTTTTTATGACCCATATATAGAGATTTAAAAATAATTTGGATTGATTAATTATAAAGTCAACCTGCTATCATGTTTTTTGCAACTACAACCACAATGCTTCAATCTTAATGACAACATTTATGTAGGCTTATAAATCAAAACTTTTTAGATATTGGACATCATCCCGAATCACTAATGATTAAAACTAACTAGGCTTTTTTTCATTGAAATTATTTTTTAATATTATATCTTTCTTACTTATAAATCTTTGGACTTCGATTATGGTTTAGATTTTCAAATTTTAACCAATTAAGCAGTGAATATTGAAGAACATTGTGTATAGGTATATCAAATGAAGCGAATATGATTCATGTTCAAATAAATAATGATCGAGTTAAGTCTCATAAATATAAACGTAAATCACATGAATTAAATGACTCAAATGTCCCTTGTGAAATAAAATATTTTCAATAAATTAAGAAAATGACTAATGATATATTTTTTTGAAATTCATGTATTAATAAATGTCATGAATCGTTGATATTTATATGCTCCAAAACACTTTTTTACTTCTTCAAAATTACCCTTTTTATTTAATGATTGATATATCTATCGAATATGAACTTAAGTCATTACAACACATTTGAATCTCAGCATTATAAAACCTTATCTCTCTGCAAATACCTCATATTAAAACATGTAACATGTTTGTGTTAGTGACTTAGTGACATGCTTTGTCAAGGACAATTAGGGTTTAGAGTCCTTATAGTAACTACATGTACTTTTTTTTGAAAGGAAAACTATATGTACCTAAACCTACTCTAATCTATTTTTCATTTAAAACAAGCTTGTTTTAATTTAGAAACAATCAACTTAACTCTAAATATATAATTGAGAAAGAGCACTCTTTAGAAAAATCTAGTTACTATCTATAATGTTTGCAACCATTCACATATTGTCCTCAATTCCACATACTGATTTTAAATATACTTGTAACATATATTCAATAAAGAAAAAAAATACTTTTTTTATGATGTTTTATGCTTGATTATTGCTTCTTTTATGAGGTTATATATATTATAATATATATTTTATTTATCTTAAAAATATATTTTTTTATTATAGAGTAATAATTAACTCATTAATAAAAAAGATGAAAGATATATTTAACTCATTATTATAGAGTAATATTAAACATCCACTTTTTATGATTCATAAGAAGGTCACAAATACTAAATAGTAGCTTTTGTGTTGGTTCGTGGATTAATGAACTCGAGTATCTCATTCACTCGATAAGGGCACTAAATTTGAAAAATATGTAAAGTTTTGATATATTACAATGGTAATTTTTTTTTTATGTATTTAGTTGTATAGGATTTTTTTGGGCATTTAATAATAATTTGTATTTTTACAAATTTTATTCTTGTGTCAAACACAAAATAATACTTTAATGTTGATAAATGATTTTTAATTAGCTAAAATGTACCTTAAAAAAGACAAAAAATACTTATTGTTTTTTCATTGATTGATTATAATTTATAACTCATACGAGCGAGATATAGATGTGTTCATTTACTTTTTGACCTAATATTTTTTATACTAATAACCAACAGTCATAATTGTGTTTGACAAATATTTCATGATTAACAACTTCTCAATAACTAGCAACTAATAAGACTATTATGAAAATAAGATATTATCTCAGCTAAAGCAAGTACTAACAACTAATTAACAAATGGAGTATCTTATTTTCATCTAGACCACATTTCACTTAGCTTAACCTATAATTAAAAACTGATAAAATAAAATCGGAAAAAAAAAAATCAAAAGAATGAGAAGGAAATCAAGTTTTATTTCGGTTGAAGCAACTATTTGTATTATTTTTCGATCAAAATCTATGTCTGATAACTTATAATT
This sequence comes from Amaranthus cruentus, assembly GCA_019425755.1. Lineage (NCBI taxonomy): Eukaryota > Viridiplantae > Streptophyta > Magnoliopsida > Caryophyllales > Amaranthaceae > Amaranthus > Amaranthus cruentus. The sequence continues at coordinate 29,552,629 of CM033450.1, read as the reverse complement.
CATTTCTAAATATTGAATTGGGCCGAATACTATGTTTGACATATTTTGAATTTGGAAAAGTGAAATTGGGTCGATTCCATAAAATTGCAATAAACAATATAAAATTTAATCAAATATCAAACTTTACAAATTTCAAGTATATATGTGTCGTTTACAATTCTTGAAATTGAATATCAAAATTAAATTCCATATTTCCGATGACTTAGTTGTTGTGAAACACTACCTAATCGAATTTCACCAATCAGTTTCAACAGCTAAGCCAACAAGGCAACAACCCAACCAGCGACTCAAAATCTGAGTATTCCTTCATTGGTCCGTCCTTTCAATTCTCAATCAAGATTAAGAACACTCACAATTACAAACCCTTGACCTGCACAATTGAATTTGCATTAACATTGTCCTTTAGATTTCCTGCTGCAGTATTTTCCGTATAACCAAAATCAATTTCCTGTAATTCTGTGCAAAATAGTCGCAAACAGGAAGGAGAAACAGAGAAGAAAATGTCACTAACAAAGGTGAAAATGTCTGAAGAAGTGTGGTTAACTTGTGCTACCCACGCCTTTTCCACTGAAACTGAAGAAATCATGGGTCTTCTTCTTGGCGACATTCACGTACTGTTTCTTTCCCTAATCTTAATCTCTCTTTGACCTCTTTGATGATTAACACCTGTGTTTGATTTAAACTGGGTTCTATCATTTTTATGCGGTTCTAATTATTGGGTGTTTACTGTTTGGCCAACATTTTGTTTTGTTTTAGTTTATGGGTTTTTTTAGATTTTTTGTTTTGTTGTTGATCTTTGGGCATGCATAAAGATGGTGAAAACTAAGACGAAACTCTGTCGGACTTATTTCGTTTGATTTTTTTAGGGTTATTATTTGAATGTGATAATTGGGCTTAGGGTTTGTGAATTGTGATTGACGGAATTTTGGGTATTTCTTAAATGGGTTGTTTAAATGAACATTTAAATGGCGAGTTATTAGAGATAGATGTGAAAAATAAAATATAGTAGTAGAATGAGAATTTAGAAAGATGTGAAGTGCCTCCTGTTTTAGTGATAGATGTTCATTATGTTGATGTGATGATGGCACCTTTATAAATTCAGTGCTCTAAAAGTGGCGCTACGACTGCATTGATATGGGGTGCATCGCCTCAGCCTCGATCGGATAGGAAAAAGGATAGAGTGGAGACTAATCCTGAACAGTTAGCTGCAGCATCAGCTCAGGCGGAAATATCCTTTTGTTTTTGTTTGTGCATGCTCAATATATTGTCTGAAATCTCTTTTGTTTTGGGTGGGGATGTGGGTGTTAAAGGATGTCATTTACCCTGGAACTGTTTTGTTAGCTGAAAAATGAGTTTAACTAGATCCAAAGTGTAATAAATGGGAAATAAAACATAATGTAGCATATATTTCTGGATTTGATGTCAACCTAGTGAATGGCTTTTGTGATAGCTTGCTGCAATTGTGCATACATGTTTACTAAGTGTTTTCGTTTTATACACAATTGTATGTTTGCTCGTGCAATTAGTAATCATGTGCACGTGAATGCTCTTTAAAGTTTCAGTTCGAAGAAAATTTGGATGATTTGTGTAAATTAACTAAATAGCACAGGATGAGCTCTACAACTGGAAGAAGAACTCGAGTGATTGGATGGTATCATTCTCATCCTAAAATTACTGTCCTCCCATCTCATGTTGGTAAGTATGGAAATGTGACTGATATTACCTTAGCACTTATGTTTGTACTTTCTATAGATTTTTATTTAAAGGTGCTCCCCCCAACGGCTACCCTCCAAAGAGAAAGCATATTTGTAAACGTATTTAAAGTCTAATCCACCTTTGCATGGTTGAATTTTTTGGTATCTTTTGCTAGGATTAAGGCTTTGACATAGTTGTTGTTGAACCTTTCAATATCCTTGTTGTGATTCTTATAGCTATAGACCATGTTACATTAACTCTTGATTTTTCGTAATTGTGTGTGTTGGACACTTGATACTCCTATGGCTATGAAATCTTCATCGTACACGTAATTTCTTTTGAGCTCTTATTTGTTGAGGAAAAAATGTGAAAAGAGAGGTAGTGGGATCATAAAATTAAGTGAAAACTTAATATATTTATTAGTTTGCGAGGGGAAATTAAGTGTTTTACAATTAGAGATTCTAAAGAAGGAGAAAAAAATAGAATGGCATAGAGGAGACAAACAAAAGTTAATGACATTTTTGTAGTTAAGTGTACGAAGGATAAGGTTAAGAACAATCTAGTTTAACACGAGAATATCAAGAATGATGGCTGGAATATTTTGACGAGCTATTTGATGGAGAACAAGGAAATGTTGTAGGGGACACCAAAATCACTCCCTTAGATGAAAATAGAGAATTTATGCAAGAAATACAAAATTTAGAAATGAAAGCGGTTGGGCCAAATGATATAAATATTGGGTTATGAAGATGCCTAGGGACGATTGCATTAACTTAGCTTATTGATCTATTCTACAAGATTTGGGGGAAAACAAGATGTCCAATTATTAGAGAAGAATTACTCTAGTGCCCATTTACTAGAACCAAGGAGATGTTCAAGATTGCTTTAACTGTCAAGGAATAAAACTCATGAACATACTATGAAGTTATGGCCTTATGGGTAAGAGTGATAGAGATACGTATCCGGAGAGGTTTCTCATATCCGGAAAACAATTTGGATTTATGTCAGGGAGATCTACAATAGAAGCAACGTATCTTACGAGACAAATAATAAGTTTTATTGGGCTAGAAAAAGATACATAAAGAAGAATGTTAGGATATGTAAAGTGAAACAAAGGATTTCAAATCGGAGTTGGCTTTCATCAAGGCTCGAGTCTAAGACCTTTTCTTTTTGCAACAATTTTAGATGAGATAACTCGATTGATACAAGGAGACGTAACTTGCTGCATGTTGTTTGCCGATGACATAATTTTTGTAGGTGAGACCAGAGAGGAGGTAAATGCTAAATTAGATAAAATGAACGATGGAGACAAGAGTTGGAGTCATGAGGTTTCAAATTAAGTCAGAGCAAGACATAGTACATAGAGTGTAACTTTAGCAAAAACGAGATAACAAGCTACACTATAAAGTTAGATTAGAAAGAAGGCGATCTAAGTGGATGCTTCAAATACCTTGAGTCTATTGGAAGTGGAATTGCACTTCGCTCGATCTGGTCGAACGACATGGTCTTTCCAACTTTGATCTTCAAATTGAGCCTTCTACATGATCGAGTCAAACCTAACAGTGTAAAGTCACGAATGGGCTTCGACTTGGCTCGAATGAGCACCATTTTGGCTTGTTTTTCTTGAGTTGGCTCTTTGGAGCTTGACTACCTTGAGCAAAAGTCAGCAAGACGCCACCTAAATACACATCATCTGTGGGGTACGGGGTAGATGCTAATTGCTATACACGTACCATTGAAACTCCTTTGATCTCATGAGTTGAAATGAAACTTATAGAATTGTCATCTTTGAAATTTGAGAAAGTTACTGGATCTGTCAGTAGAGAATAGATACAGCATGGAAATGTTTCATTGTCCAAAATCCGATGCTGGTGTATAGCTGGTCCATGAGAGTCAAAGTTTTAGCTGCTGAGTGTGCTGCTCAACCTTTTCTTTACTTTGTAGACAAGTTGATCAATGATTGTTTATGTGGTGTGAGACCTCCACCCCCTATCCCTCTTTTTGTATATGGGTGACATTCACATGATGCCCTCCTAATTTAGTTCTTTGTTACTTTTACTTATCCCTCCCAATGAAAAATTGCTGGTGGTGTTACTGATGTATGTTGGCTGACATGTTTGCATTTGTTACATTTGTTTGGTGATGTAATGATCTAGGAAAAGATGCTAAGTCAGACATATATGTTACACTTTGGTGATTTTTTATTGAATTTTTATTCCCACCGCAACCATGTTTTGCACTTTAAGATTGGATGAGCTGAAATTTGTTTTGCTTTGCATTATAAAAATTGGATGAACTGTGTTCTTATCTGGCTTTGCCCTTAAATTGAGATTGACTACCATATGCAGATGTGCGTACTCAGGCAATGTACCAGCTTCTAGATTCAGGTTTCATTGGGCTTATATTTTCTTGTTTTTATGAAGACAAGGCTTTTAAGGTTTGTGTCAAAAATACAAAATACATAATATTTTCTTGCACTTTTGTTTGAGGAATTTGTAAATTTCATTTGTCAAATATCTAGGATGGAAATATTCAAGTCATTGCCTTCCAGTCCTTGGATGGGAAGCAGAGCTGCGTATCGGAACCTCTTGCTTTATCTCTTGTACATGCGAATACTATCGTGGATGTTGAATCATCATTGAGCTCGAATAATGCATCAAGGTTCTCTGGAAAGACTGCACAACTTGAACAGGACACGGGTGATTCAAGAACTCCATATAAGGTTAGACATTGATTTGGATTGTGTTCATCTACTCATCATGGCTCATTGGTGGTTTGTTAGGCACGTTAGCTATAAATATGATAATGTAATAGTTTTTTAGGATATCATTATATCAAGTGAAATATGAAATACATTCTTCCTCTCAAACTTTATCTTCTTCCTTTTAACGCTTTAATCCCTCTTAACCCTAATCTCCATTTTTGTCATACTAGCAATTATCAAGTACATTACAGATTCATATACATTGAAGCTGTTTGAGCTCTGTAGAACTAAAGGTTGAACTCCTGCACTCTGATAAGTGGGCTTACAATATCTAGTTCATGTTTGGTGGAACTTGAACCAAGATTCACATACATTGATTACATTGGATACATGATTTTTCTATTTGAATACATATTGTAATAATTAGGCCTTTATTGCCACGTTTGTGCTTCCGTGTCCATGTAGCAGCTCAATTATCAGCAAGTTTTGCATGAGATCGTCTCGCCATGAGACGGGACCCATACAATTGGCCAATTTCTCTAATTGATCACTTTAAGATTGTACGTTTTTACTTTAAGGTTATAAGTGATCACTTTAAGATATATAAGCGATCACTATAAGCCGATAAAAAATGATCCCTTATAATTGGTCACTTTAGGTTTAAGCCTTTAAGGTTATAAATGATCACTTTATGACTGTAAATGTACATTGGAGCCCAATGAAGATTGTCTCACCTTGAGATCATCTCATTTTAAAAGTTGTGCTAAATTATTCTAAATGTCTTGAACCCTTGTTGATGAAGAATAAGAATGCATTTCTCTCTTGTGCTGTATGGTCTTTGGAGGTTAAAGTTTAGATAACTTGTTTTGAGATTCTATTCTGTCTTTCTTTCTTACATTGGCTCATCACTCTCTGGTGCAAACTGTTTCACATGTTTTTCTGGGCACGCTGAATTGTCGCAGAACCAAACTATGGTTAACAGTAACTTAAATACTTTCTCTGTTTTTTCTTAGCTGCACCATCTCTCCCAGAATGCTCTCAAATCAAGGGGAGAAAAAGCGCAACTAAAATAACCCAGGAAGTAGCTTCCAAATGATTTCTCCTGGCAGCTTCTGTTGCACACAATTCCTATGACGACCGACAATGTTTGATTTAAACTGTTATAATAATATTAAGTAAAGAATGAGAATAAGAAAATACGAGTCTTAAAAGAACAACTAATTCATAAGTTTGTTTTGATGATGGCTTATTTCAAATATAAACTGTATTATTTTTTCCGCTGTTTCTTGACTTCCACTTTGTCCTTTGTATGTTTCTTGATGTAGATTCTAACTCGAGGCTTCTTTTTTACTCATGTTAATACCAACTTTCAGGCAATTAATGCTTTTGGTGAAACTGATCCCATGGATATGTCTGATGGTATGCAAGAAGCGATGCACCGTTCTCATTTAGAGATGAGGTATAAATGAGTACATATGTGCCTGCTCTCTGCTCTCTGTTTTCTTTATAATACTAATTCTGTATGTGCTTGCACTTCTAAACTAGTAACTTGGTAAGCATCTTTTCCATGTTCAATATTGCCTTTTCATTGACGGTCTATTCATAACAGTCCACTTTTGGTTATGGCTTAAGTTTAACAATGCAGTTCTACTGTGCATTACCCCCTTGCCCACACTAAGCTGGAGTCTCAATATAGGCATTGGGTAAAGAACACAGAACTTATATGAACTTTGACAGAAAACTATTTGCAAGTGTAAAACTTTACAATATTTCAGTGAGCTATGGTCTAAAGTCATGATAATAAAATAATTAGTATGCCAAAGTGTGGCTCAGAGAATTGTCGTTGATTTTGGTACAAAGGGAATAGGGAGCTGATGTTGGTTGGAGACTTGGGCCGGGGGGACAAGGAGGCTTCAAGGCAATGCCTTAAGCAGATAATGGTGTCGAAGAGATTGAGATTGCAAAAGGTTCAGTAATTTGCAATTGGTTTAGCTAAGCTAATGACAATATGATATCACATGGGATAGTTGGTAAACATTGATTTGTAGACCTTAGACTTATCCAACACCGGTTGGGGGAGTTGGTAAGGACTCTGACTTGTGATGCAAGGTCTGGCTTGCAAAGGCTATATCCGCTATAATATAGAAAACTTTTATATTTCACATCCTCTGACGGATTCTTGTAGTTGGAAATTGGAAGATTATCTTTTTACTTTCAAATATTTTGTTGAGTTCTTTTGAATTATGCATACCACATTATAACCTCAAGTTAGTGAGTAGGAGTATAAATTTCTTGCATTTGCATATTGATGTTTGTTCATTGTGTTTACTTCTACATTGTATGTTATTTGAGATACTTAGAAGTTCTTAATGTATGGTAGTTTTAAGTTATGCCCCTTGCTTTTGTTGGTAGTGGTGCAGAATATATCCGCAAAGAAATTCCTCTTCATGTTCTTCCCGCGTCATCCTTACTTGAGCTCGAGGCACCATTGACCTCCTTTACAGATTTGCAGCGTGTGCTATATGAAGAAGAGAAGGCGGCTTATAACCAATCCATATCCCAGAACATCAGGTAAGATGTTGCTCGGTTTGTCGTGTTTTTTTCCATTTGTTTCCATATTAGTTGTTGGTCCCTACTTTTTACTTTATCCACCCATTATCTGATATTTGTTGCTTTGAAACCTCTATACAGAGATGGCAAGGTGCATCCGCTTACTTTCATTCATCACACATCTACATATCAAGCTTCAATGTGCAAGCTAATGGAGTACTGGTTAGCAAGCTGCTGTCTCAGAATGTAATTTACTCTGGTACTTCATTTATATATTCACTGGTTAAATATTGCAGTCTGGCTCCTGCTATAGAAGCTCTGGAAGATAGGCTTCGAGAAAATGAATTTCGGGTAATTCCCCTCCTAGGTTTTTCTTTTTTGTATAATTAGTGACCAATCCCTAGGATTGGATATTGTGATCGTACTCTATTTTGATATAACTATAATACGTTGGATAATCATAGGTTGACCTAGTGAAAGAATAAATCCCCCTCCCTAGTGTCCATAGTGCAAAAACAAGGCCGCATTGCATTGCATTGGCTGTGATGTAAAGGTTTCATAAAAAATGAACCAATATTTCCCATGTTAAAAAGGCATAAAAAAAGTCCGCGTTGTGGCCTTTATCAAAGGGTGTCTTGAATTTTTGACCGATACTTAGGTGTAGTAATTACCGCATCAATCCTATTACAGCAATTGCGACCATAACTGCATCTTTTCACTATGTGCCTCCCTTTGTTTGTAGAGCATTCTCTAGCATACTCCCGATTGTGGAAAACTATAATACTTGAATTAAAATGTGTCATCAGTTGTCCATTCTCAAACATGGATTATTTTATTATTGATAATTGATTAGCAATACACGATGAACTAATTTTGAAGTTTTGGCCATGAAGTTGGGAATGTTGACTGAAGAAGCAAAAGTCCTGGAGGAAGCTTCTAAAGGAACTGAAGGAACCATCGGATCTCCTCATCGGGTAGACAGATATCGAGGAAGTCTTGCTCGTGCACCTACTGAATCTATCAATACAAGAAGTCCTCCACCAGCTAGTCCTAGTAGCAAAACCCGAAAAGGATTCTGATAAGTCTTAACTATACCAAGCCTTTTTCGATCCTTATCTGATTTCTGGCGTAGTTCGTTGAATCATGGTATGATTCTAGCTCAAGAAGGACTAGGATTTAGATAACACCCGACGGTAAAGCTGCCGAGTTTTGTTGATTCTCTCATTTGATGTGGTCCTTTGAGCTTTCTATTTTTGATGATGAATTGTTAAGGAAGGTTTCTTTTTGTGGAATACCTGGATGAAATATCCTATCAAGTAGTATGATGCTCCCTTGTTCTGGAGTGCATTGTATGGAAGCAGTATTGTAGCAAGTTTAATTTGTATCATATGGATAATGTAATTTGTAAATGTTGATAATCCTGCTATTAATGCAATTGTTTTTCATGACATTGTAGTTTTCCTTTGAAATTTTCTTGTGATTAGATTACTCCAAGATATTTTGAAAAAAGGACAATAGAAAAGAACTTTTTTTAAGCAAAAAAATTAACTTGTTGAACAATATCAAAAGATTTTTAATATTGATTACGTCTAATTTTTTAGGCTTTAGTTCTAAACTTTGGTTTTTCGTTGTTTATTTTGTGTTTACTATGAAAAATAAGAAAATATCAAATGAATTAAGTTTAGTTTATACTTATTGATTTAACTCGGAATTAACACATATAATGATATGTTTATACTAGTTTGTTTTAGGTTTAAAATTTTAACCTAAATCTAACCCATTTAATAAACAAATCAGGTCGGGTCGGCCCATTCAATTAGTTGGATTATTAAAAGTCTCAATCCAAATACACTTATTTCAGATTAGTTCAAATCAACTTAGAAGGTCAGATCAGTTTTTGTCAGACCTAAAAATTTTGAAATTTGTTCTCAACTAACCATCTTTTACTCTCCACAAATTCTTACTTGAGACCGTCTTTTGTAAAGATGACTTTCAAAAGCCCAGTCCAATTCTAAATATATATTGTTATAACTCTGAATATAGATTCAGACTAGACTATTGAGAGTCTCTCAAGAGAGCACATGCTTACTCTCAGCTTACCCATAATAAAAAGAAAATCAATTTTAAGCAAATCGAAAAAAAAGCAGTTGAACCAATTCAACTCTATCTAAAAAAGGGTTATCACTTTTTTTTTTGAATAATACCTGATTCATTAATAATGAGTCATACGACATCTACATCAGAGATAAAAATTAGCAAGTACATAGCAACTAAAACCAAATATAATTCAAAAATAACAAAATTACGATCGTTGTGTATGAGATCTGACAATTCTGAATATTCTCTTCCACATCGCTGTTTGATACAGCCTTCTACGAGGGGTCTTTCGATCTGTTGTAGTCTTGAGATAGAATTGAATTTGATGTAGTTGATGATAATTGCAATTTTGGTGTCTGATGCATCATCGCATTAATCTCTACCAATAAATCAACTAAAGACCAAAATTCATAACTTCAAACTCTCACAAGGAGAGACTTCAAAACCAAATATATGGGTAGAATCAACCCAATGAATGGGTGAAACAAGTCTCTTACAGGGAGAGGACAAATTTTTTTTCCAATCATATTAAAAAAGCTTAAAAGGGAGAAATTAGAGGTTTACCATCCATCTTTAAAGATTAATGATAGCCCCAAACTAACTACACATATTAAAATTTGTTTTAGAGAGAGAAGAGAAAAAAAAATTTGGGGCGGCTAGGGTTTAAAACTCAAATATAAGGGTTATCACTTATGATGGGCTAAGTTTTACCAAAGTTTTGGACTTTTTAATATTTTGGTTTAACGGATTATTTGTTATTTATCACTCGAGGAATTTCCTGCTTGTTTTTTTGGCTTAAATGCGCTTTCATTCTCTCCACCTGTTCCTCTTTGTCTGTCCATGACTATCGGCATGGCTATGGCTGCCAGTAAGTTCTCTTTCTTCCTACTCCTTCCTATGCAATTTCAAGATTTAATTTTTCTCAAAGTTTACAACTTTTGTCGTAATCATAAATTTCCCATGTGAATTATCCATTGTTTTGTTTATGTTTTTTTATGGCAGATAATTTGATTTTGCTCTCTTGGTTCAATTTTATTATGACACTATTTTAATGTTTTTTTTTTGTTTTAGTTTTGTACTGTGAATACTATTAAGTTAATGCTTTAGGATGATTGCGCAATTGTATACACTTGTTGCTTTTGTTGATTGTTTACCTTTTGAATTTGTGTTCTTTTGGCGGAATAAAAAAAACTTTCTTGTTGGAAGCAATTTTGGGGTTCTACTAGTTTATAATAACATTTGAATTTGCATAAAAGATATATGTTTGGGAGAGTAATCATGATTTTCTTTGTTTTCATTTGCTAATTGGAATGTAAATCATGATTTCAATAGAATTTGTTTATTAGATTATGAGTCTATACCGACAAAAATACCGTTTTGCGTAAATGCAGATGGTTTCTAAGTCGTCACGGCCTTTATTTGGGTCGTTGTGAACTCAAAAACCTTTAAAACATGTAAATGCGGGCCACATTTTGCCCTATGGTCTATACTCTTACGTCTATGTTGCTTATGCAACTGTTTTTGGGAACATTTGATTTTCTTCATGTTTTTTAGGTTGTGTCTGTGTTTAGTGTAGAACTTAAAGCGGATTTGGGTGTCTATAATACATGGTGGGAATGCTAATCGAACGTTAGAGTAATTTCGGTAGGAAATTCTCTTGATAATGCTTATTCTACTTCAATCATTTCATTTTCTTCACAAAATTCATTCCAATGCATTACTATCAAGAGATATAGTATTAGGTGGTAATGAAAAATATTGTGTGACCAATGTTTCATTACCATAGGAAAAGTGTAAATATTTATAGTACAAATCATTTCCATTACCCCTGTTTAGTACTATCAACCAAATTGGTTGTTCGTGTTATATATTTACTCTTAAATTTATGTATATCGAATGACCGGTTTTTTCATTTGTGTTTGATTTCAGGTAACTTAAGTGTTACAAACACACAATATTTGAAGTCACATCTAAATAATAAGATCAACTCTTTTATTCCATATTTATAGTACAAATCATTTCCATTACCCCTGTTTAGTACTATCAACCAAATTGGCTGTTCGTGTTATATATTTACTCTTAAATTTATGTATATCAAATGACCGGTTTTTTCATTTGTGTTTGATTTCAGGTAACTTAAGTGTTACAAACACACAATATTTGAAGTCACATCTAAATAATAAGATCAACTCTTTTATTCCATCCTTTCCATCTATTGTATGGGCAAGTAGGCCGAAGTCATGGAGCCATTTTTGTGTAACAATGTCACAGAAAGCACATAGAAACTTACTTATTTGCAATGCTCAATCATCACTGGTCACTGAAAGTAAGCCATTGTTAGCGGTCATTAACTCAATATAGTAGTTAAGATGAGTATTTTGTCTTAAGCTGTCATTTAATTCATAACATGCATGTGACGTTTTCTCTGGAACTTTTCATCGTCTTTTGGTGTTTGTTTATTTTTGGTCTTGTTTGGATATTCATGCTACTCTGACAATGATGACATAGTAGGATTCGAAGACAATCATAATGGAAGACTGGTAATATAATAGAATTCGAGGACATATCCATGACTATTTCGACTTTGAAACTTGCTAATTATTCAGTTTCTTCATCTCACTATAATTTTCTGTAAAAAACCACTAGATAGAAATATCAGATTTTTTGAGTTCAGATTATTAGTTGCAACGTATTAGCTAGTCATAATAAAAATACTTTACAACTAGATATTCTAAAACGAACTTTCTTGATAAAAGGTTCATCAATACAATATAATATACATTTATCGAGAGGTGAGCCTCACGTTTAAGATTTGAGCCTCATGTTTTCCTCATCTATTTGATTCATTGTAAAACTCAAGTTTTTATACAATGTAACTTTATCTTCGCCTTTTGTACTCTACCTTATCTTTCATAAATGCAAATAGTATCATCAAAATGCTTCTGTCTATTTAGCACCCTTTTGGGCATCCATTGTACTTTCCAGATAAAAAATATCATTTTCATGTGTGTGATAGCATCGAAATTTGTCCTATACATTTTTGAGTTATATGGCCTAAAACTAACATGCTCTATTGTTTGATGGCTGTATGATTTAACTGAAGAAATATGTAAAAATACGTGTTTGAGAGGAAAAGGAGAGAAGGGTGTATAGTGATTTGTAACGTGGCAGTCTGTATGTCAAAAAGGGTAAACTGTTACCCATGTAACTAAGAAAGGGATGGTGACTGAGAGGGTGTAAAAGTGAGCTTTGTTTTCTTTTGGTGTAAGACAGACAATGCAGTTTAGAAAAGCAGATCAGCAGATGATGTTTTTTGAGTAGGTTCATTTAGTGAGATGAAGGGAAAAAAGCGCCAAGAACTTAAATAAGAAAGTTCCAAGAACTTCAAAAAAGAAGCATTTAAAAAATTATATCTTAGAGGAATGGAGAAAATGTTTCATAAGAAATAAAGCTAACGTGCGGAGGCACACAATAAAGCATTGTAGGCTATGCTATACTTCGATTTGTTATATTTAGGCTTATCTTTTTAATGGAGAAGTAAACAGTTTTGCTTCGGATAGCTGTTCTTTCCGCTGTTATTATTTCCATACCTCCATAGCTCTCACTCTCATATAAATGCTCATACAGGTGAGTCAGCTGCTTCAAAATCAGAAGTGGAAGAAAAGCAAAGGAGCATTGCTCCTGTCAGCCAGCTTATTCCGAATTCGGATGAGGTTCTATTCATTCCCAAGTCTTGTCAAACTTATTAATGTTTTTCTTTTCTGAATAATTAGTGACTATTTTGAATAATTAAGTTAACTTACAGGCCTTATTTTTTCTGGTACAATCCACAATTTTCATGCTTTGATGTACAATCCACATTTATACAATGCTTGTCTTTCTAATATAGGTGAAATTACTTATAGAAGAAATATGCGATACAACGTCAATTGCTGAATTTGAACTGAAAGTAAGTTTCCTGTGTTTTTGAATCTTTCAGTTGCCTTCATTATTTTATTATTAAGAATTATAGAATCTGAAATGCAATAATTTCACAGTATTGCTAGATTTGTAGGTTGATACGTTTAGACTTTTTAATTCTGTCAATGAAACCTGAAGATGAAATAAGGTTTATCCAAAGTTTGATATTTTCTTTGCATAATAGTTACGACATTTTCTTTGGAATTTATGGGGCTGGCTATTGACCTCTCTGTGAGTTACCCGTTGAGGTTGGAGGAGTTATGTTTCTTGAAGTCCTTTGACCTAGGGTAAATGTTGGTTGCTGGTTGTGTACTGTTGTTTCCGAGGTTATTTTGTGACGTACTTCCTCTGTCCAAAAAAAATAGCCCCATTTTCCTTTTAAGACTGTTCATTTCTATTTTTAGCCATGACCTGCATTTTTTTCATTCGCATCCACATATTTTACTTACTTTTTCATGTCATCCACACATTTCTCCCACTTTTCCATAACATGTACCTTTTTACCACTTTTACTTACTTTTCTTGATTTTCATCCAATTTGTACTTATGGCTATATCTTTGGGACTGAGGGAACTTCACTTTTGGAATTGAACCGTATCCTAGAGGAAATTTATGAATACTTAGCTCATCAAGATTGTTGAATAGTGGGCAGTATCAATTTCGTGATACTTTTTGTGGTTTTCATTTTCAGTAAAAAACTTAATTGACATGTTGGTATGAATTATTGTTAACTAGGTTATACAGGAAGTAGGGCAGATGAAAATCTGGTAGGTTTCAGATGTTGATTAGATCCTCGTTGGACGCAAGATGTATTCGACTGCTTGGTCATAGCATGTTTGCAAATGATTGATTTTTTCATAGAATTTTTGCACGCGCACACAAGAGATTATATTTGACTCGATGCTTGTATAAATGTAACCCAATTTCACATCTCTAACGGTTTTAATTTTCTTTCGAGATTAGCTTAATGGCTTTCACCTCCATGTGACAAGGGCTTTGCCTGATGTTGCTACACCACCGACTTTATATCCTCCCAGTTCTGTTTCCATGAGCGCAAACACTATAGATGAAGCGCCTTCTTTGAGTGGGCCATTGTCACCATCCTCACTAGCCATAACCAAGGCAGGGCCACTAGACATAACTTCCGACACCTTGCTAAAGAAAGCTGCAGAAGAAGGATTTGTATTGATTCAATCGCCAAAGGTGAGTATCGTTTTATAAGTTATATTTACCTAAGTAGTTTTTGGAGTAAAAATTTAAAGCTAAAGGTGATACAGGTAGGGTTTTTCCGGAGATCTCGAACCATAAAAGGGAAGCGTGCACCTCCAGCTTGCAAAGAGGTACTTGCATTCAAAGCTTTTGGCTTTCCTCTGTTGCTTGCCAATTCTCTTTTTGAATTTGTGATTCGCCTAAAATGACCCAGAAATAGCCCAAAGCCAACAATAATTTGCTTTTTCGATTCGCGCTTAGCGAGTACAGGTGTTCATTGGGTCATCAGGTTGATTCCGGATTAGGTGTTTAGGGTCGATTTGAAATCGGGTTTTGTATTCATATTGTATTTTACATTACTGTAAACAATTTTTGAAGGTGGATCACATCGGGTTCGGTTACAAGGTCGGGTAATTTTCGGATCATTTGGTCTATTTTGAATACCTCTAGCACGGAGATTAGTGAATCATGTGACACTAATCGGGTCAAATCTAGCAAGGAGATTAGCGAATCATGGCACAGTGGTTTTGAGTCTCACTGGGTTTGGTAATGGGCAGTGAGGGAATTGAACACTTACGTAAATTTTGCTTTTTTTGCGCTTTTTGATTCAATTACCGATTGAATTTGTCAAATACTACAATTGCTATAAGATTGTCCTTTTGACATCTTTATATATGACACTAACAGAAGCAGGTAGTCAAGGAAGGGCAAGTGATCTGTTACATTGAACAGCTTGGTGGGGAAATACCAGTTGAGGTATTGTATTTACACATGCAAACCCATTGTTCATTTTGCTTCATGCACGCATTTATTTTCTTGTTTTTGTGTCACCTTATTTCGATAGGGCAAAGATTTATATTTCTTTGATTTCAGATTATAATGGACTATATTAAAATAAATCATTAATTCATGTGCATATTTTATATATCGTGTGCATTTTTTTACACGTGGGCTGCAAAGTCAATCAGAAACAACCTCTTTGTTATCACTAACAAAAGTAAGGTTACATACTTACGACCCTCCAAACCCCACCTAAGCGGGAGGTACTTAATGGGCAATTAGTAGATTTTGTTCACCAACACCAATAATTATAATATCTAATTTCTCAACTTTTAATCGTTCCGACAGTCTGATGTATCTGGCGAAATCACAAAGATCCTACTCAAGGATGGCGGTATGTTCGTACTATTTTCTCGTTTCTTGACGTTGAATAAGCATTTTTCTCCGTGTTCTAGTTTCTTGTATTTTCTCTAATAACGTTTGTGTTCTCGACAGAACCTGTGGGATACGGTGATGCTATAATAGCCATTCTCCCTTCATTTCCCGGAATAAAGAAGCTACCTGTTGGTTGATAGCTTATCTGCATTCCAATCTATATGGTGCAAAA
Organism: Amaranthus cruentus; assembly: GCA_019425755.1. Classification (NCBI taxonomy): domain Eukaryota; kingdom Viridiplantae; phylum Streptophyta; class Magnoliopsida; order Caryophyllales; family Amaranthaceae; genus Amaranthus; species Amaranthus cruentus. Next base: position 29,537,027 of record CM033450.1, on the reverse strand, counting down.
TTGGTGTACAGAATACTCATTACTGAAGGAGCATTGATGCTTCAGAATCTGTGCTTTGCCTACAACAAATTTATCGTTTTCTAGAGTTTTCGACGTGGGATTTTCTACAATTTTCTTGCTCATTTTGCTCACGATTACATATGTTTGTTCATCCTTTCGGGCTTAGCTTTCTGTAATTATACTCCCATTTTTTCGCTCACGGTGTTTTTTTTTGAAACCATTATATGCGTTCATCTATCATACTAAATTTTCTCTGATTTTAGTAAATAAAATGATCAAATATTGCCAAGAAAATTTGATGCCATTGATGAACTTCAAATGAACCATTCATCTTTTGCCTAGGAAAAAAGTAATTGATTTAAAAAAAGTTCACATCAATTCTAGAAAAGCTTTCTCAAAGCATTTGCAAAGGATAGAAAATCAAGAAATTGAGTATTGTTTTAGTAAGAGAACAAAGATCATTCGATAAGAAAGATTTTGAATTCGATTCTCATTTAATTCTTACTTTTTCAGCTTATTTTGTTCCTTTAAATTATCTATACTCAGAAGGTAAAGTATCCAACAACTTATTTATCAAAAATAACATTTATATTCATCTAAAATTTATCAAGTTCTTACTTACGTACTTTCACCAAACTATTTCCAACAATATATCCAAAATGATTTACCTAACATAGCTATATTTGTAACAAAAAAAAATCTCCATATATATACCTATAATCTAAATAACCCAATTCATAAAAAGGTAAAAACTAAAAATTTTCCTATCAAAAAATGAATATATCAATGTTAATAAGTACAAGTATTTTCTTAATTACATGGTAGACCAAAAAGCAGATGCTAAATGAGAATTAAACTCAAAATCTTATCTGAAAAAGTGATACTTACTCTTTAACCGAGAAAACCCAAATCTCAATAAGTAAAAGTATTAGTAATGCCTTTTTGTGCAACTTTAGTACACCTAAAAGTTTTAGAATTGTATTGAACATTCCATTCAAGTCTCTTCATCTCCCTATCCTTCTTCCTTTTCTTTACATGTTGATGTAATTTTTCAGCTGCTTTTACAGAATAATGGGCTTGAAAACTCCTTATTAAAACTCTTACATCTTTTTTAATTGATAATAAAGCTATAAATAGAGCTATTAAAATCATTGGGGACACTTGAACTTGTGCACAAGTACAAGTATTTTCTAAACATGTAGATTTTTGCTTTATAAGTTGTTTGATCAAGCCCCATGTAAGTAGTAGCATCCCAATTAAGCTTAATCTTCCTTGTTTCAATAGTCCAAGCATTGCTCCGGCCACACAAAAGTAGCATCCTGCTAATATCTAAGATGGGTTTCAAATAAAACCGAACAAACTAATGTCATTAAGTGAGTCTCATATAGATTGCGTATTAAAACAAATATACAGTCTAGTGATATTATAAAGTTAATCATCATATATAGTACTGGGACGGGAATGAAGGGTTCATTTCCGTCCCTAGGGGTCGGCAAGAGGGGCCGTCGCTTAGGGCCCCATGTCAAAAAATAAAACTAATGGTTGTAGAAAGGTCTATATAGAAGATAATTGCAAAGAAAAAGGGCATCAATGTGCTATTTCGCCCATGACCCCAAAATATCTAGAGCTGACCCTGTGAAAATCAGTTATTAACCTCCGAAAATCTAACTAAATTTCACCCAATTGAAATTTAATCGGTTTGATTTGTTTTTTTAAATTTATGTAACTTATTAGCTTTACGTCAAATTTTTTCTGAGAAATTGGGTTAAATACTCACAAATAATACTTGAAAGGCTTTGTTTAGCCCACTCCAATTGAAAAATGTTTAATATTAACAAAATATAATAATCTTAAACTCTAGCCTTATTGAAATGAAACCGACTCAATTGATCAATTTGATAAGTTTACGGATCAATTATTCTTTGGAGAAAGTTCACATAGTAAATTACGAATGAAGATTATATTGTGATAGATGCATGTCGCTAATAAAACTAAAACCAATATATCACTATCAGTAGTAATTTTTAAGGTTACAGAGAGAGTAGTAACGTACCTCAAGATGCTTGAGATCAAGGATTGTAGGTGCACTTTTCACATGTGTAAGGTTATATATGTCTAACAAATTATCATAGTTAGGGATTGTAACACCATTTATGAGAGCATTTACAATGGCACCAGGGAATAGAAGGGTCTTCACAATTGAAGCTGGCAATATTTCGTTTGCTATTAGTTGACAACATGTTACTTCCATAGGGGTTATGCATATTCCACTTCTACATGGAACCCTAAAATTCATGTACCACCCCAATAAGAAATGAATTTTTTTTTATCACATGGCAGGTCGAGAAAAATGAATAATCAAATAAAAATTTTACCTTGGTTTAATATGCTTGCTACAACTAAGACAAAACTCAATTCTTTTAATGTTAAGAAAAATTAAAATACTTATGCATAAGAAAAGCTCTTTATCATTTATCTTAACATATATATAATATTGACGCATAATAATTAATAGATAGAGACATAGAGGCAACCAATTATGATCAAATTCTACCATATGAACTTGAGAATCAAACTAAAATTGAAGAAGTTGTATACATTTCTATATCGTCCATGAAAAATCGTGTTTAGATTTTAATTTTTAAATATCCATGAAAAATTATGTATAATGCACATATATTCCCAATGAAATGAAATGAGAATAACAAATTGAATGCTAGTAATAAATGTACAAGATCAACATTATATTGAATATATATTGTAATAATCACAACACTTTCAATTTTATTTTCCAAGAGAAAAATGAGAGAATAAATGCATAAAGAAGGGATTTAATTAATTATAATGAGAAGTAATAAAAAAAAAAAAGTACCTAAAGAGAGGGACTTGAAAGATGATGATGAGGAAAAAGAAGGTTGAAGCAAGGGAAGAAATTGCCTTTGCCCATTTCCGAGAAGATCTCATGTCGTTTTTTGGTTTTGGGGTTCTTCTTTGTTAGTAACTGACTTGTGATTGAAAGTCAACTGCTTCCTTTTGGTTATTAGTGGTTATGCATCTTCAATGGTTGACTTTCTATCAGCCCAACACGTGTCATTTACCAACCAATCATTTTTTTTATTAAAAGGAGATATTCTAATCAAGTAAATTACTTTTATCTCTTTATTTGTTCGTTTTATTTTTATAGTGAAATAATGAGATTATTTGATGTTACTAACTATTTAAATTAACACAAATTCTTACTTAAGACCGTTTTTTGTAAAGACAGTCTCAAAAGCCCAGTCTAATTCTAAATATATATTGTTACAACTCTAAATATGGATTTGAGCTGCACTTTTGAGAGTCGTTTTTACAAAAGACGGTCTACCCTGTTAAATTAATATACTCCTTCTAAGTTATAAAAGGTTTATGGTTTACCTCATAACAAATTCTTAAACCATCAATAGTAATACACATGATTTTTCTCTCATTCTCATTTAATACCGTTAAATAATATTTTAAGTTAATATGTTAATTTTTTTTTAATAACGCTAAACCATCAATTACCTTAATTAAAATTGGGTTATTTTAGAAATTTACAATCTTTAAACTTTTGTCGATCATCATACTATATATTAAAGCAATAAAAGAATTGGACACATGTCACTGCAACAATAAAAGTTTTCCCTCACAATTGTACTACTTAAATTTTATTTTAGGTAATTTTGTTATCTTTACTTTTATTAATTTATCATTTATTTATTAATCTATACATCATACTATATACTAAAGCAATAGAAGATTTATATATATAATAATTACTATTATTATTGAATGTTAGTAACAATTATTCAATTGTTTTTTTAGAACCTGTAAATTAAATTAGCGACAAAATAGGAGACAATATTTAAGTTTTGTCGTCAAGTCAACAACATGTTTAGCGACAAATTTTTTTTTGGCGACAAAAGGTTTTGTGGCCTTTTTTGTCGCAAAAGGGCTTTAGTGACAAAACAACTTTGTCGCTTAAGGGTTCTGTAATTGTAGTGATGATCATATACCCACCACCTACGTAACCCACTACTCATAATTGATAAGACTTTTTATGTACGTATATTGAATTATACTCATACTCTACTCCAATTAAGACGAATATGATACAAAATCTGTAAAATTTTATCCGCATATCATCTCGGGTAACATGTGGGTTGAAGACTTAGCTTGGACTCTATCAAAAACGTTTTTATCCGCATATCAATGAAGTAGGCTTTGGGTCGTCATGATAGGGATTTTTATAACTTTGCTATTGAAGTATTGATTGGGTTATTACCTGGTCTAAACTTCAAAAAAAAAACAACCTACTATATTAGCATTTATCCGTTATTATCAAATGACTAGGTCATAAACAGATTATAAAATCTAAGTTATTCCCTCCGATTTTTTTGTTTGTCCATGTCAAGGAACCAACTCAACCAAAAGCTTAAGCTAATGGTTGAGGCCCCAGGATATGTTATATATTCTAACACGCCCCCTCACACGAGAGCCCTTTGGGCTAGAAGTGTTGATGCAACACATGTCCTTCTCATACATGGCGTTAAATATTCCACTTTAAATGAGGGGTGGTTGAGATTCGAACCTGTGACCTCTTGTCACCGTGGCTTCTGATACTATGTCAAGGAACCAACTCAATCAAAAGCTTGAGCTAATGGTTGAGGCACCAGGATATGTTATATACTCTAACAGTCCACTTTAAGAGAGAGAAATTTAAGTTAGATTTTTGAAATTTATATTGAAGATAAAATATATTCATGTGAGATCTTGTTAGATTTTTCTTGATGTAAAGTTTTTTAATACATAATTTTTATAATTTTTATGATACGCTTGTAGAGATATTTATGCTTAAAATATATTAAAAAATACGTGCAAAAGATAAAATGGACAAACAAATATAAACTCCTGCTAAGTGCTAATAATTGCACTCAGTTGAAAAGGTCAATGATTACATTGATTTGATAATTGATAATTATATTAGGAAACACGTTGTTAAGATATATTTCTTCTGTTCCAAAATACTTGCTACATTTAACTTTTTAACGCAATTTAATGTATTATTTTGTTCATTTATATGTCGAATTAGACACATTTAAAAATTATAAAAAATTTATATCATGAAGGTATGGGATTAGACGATTTAAACAAGATCCCACTTGACTATATCATTATTTACATATTAACCGCAACATATAAAATAAGCTTAAACGATGAATAGTGCCCAAAAACAAAATGTAGCAAGTATTATGGAGCGGAGGAAGTATACTTCACGTTATCATATGATTTACTCCCACACTAAAAGTTTTTCGTTTATCATTTTGAGGTATTCATTTATTGTTCTCACAAAAATTCTTTCTATTTATATCACAAATTTTAGACAAAAATAACCTTATTTATTCTTATTTTAATATTCTAATAATGCTTATGGTCTCTATATGTTTTCCACCAACTTTTAAAAATATTTTTAATTAGGTGTGTTACTCATATTTTTTCCACTAATTTTTTTAAAATATTTTTTAATGTTTATAGTCTCTACTTTCTATTAAATTTATTATTCATTAAAATAATATATTAATCATCTAAATAATTCTATTTTTTTAATTCTAGGAGCTTCACCAAGAAATAGAGGGAATATTAATTATACTCCTAATTACTTAATCATGAATTCATACGTTGATATATACTTTCTCCGTTCTGAAATGCTTGCTATATTTCGGATATGAGCATTATTCATCATTCAAGCTTATTTTGCATATTGTGGTTAATGTGCAAGCAAAAATATAGTCAAGTGAGATCTTGTTTGAATCGTCTAATCGCATGCTTTCATAATATTAACTTTTTATAATTTTTAGATTTGTATAGTTTTATATATAATTGAACAAAATAACGCATTAGAATGCGTAAAAAGTCAAATGTAACAAGTATAATGAAGGGAAGGAAGTAACAAATAACATGAATAAAATTAATAATACATCTATACGCTCTATGATGATTGAAGATGATGTCCTTGACTTTGTCAAGAACATTTAATTAAGATGACTGTTAAATATTGATTTTCATTTTTATTATTAAAGAGTAGGCCGATGGAATATAACGACTAAGCAAGAGTGAAATTTAAATTTTTGTCACTCCGTCCTCTTTGATTTGCATCAAAGAGAAAGATAGGTGTTTTTAAAAAAGCACTTCGTAATAAATGAAAAGAGAGAATGAATTGTGTGGTTGAATTGAAAGAGATTTAAGATGTGTGGATGAGATTAAAAGAAAGTGGTGGGCCATAGTCCAAAAATAAAAATGATGCAAATTAAGTGGGACGGACCAAAATAAAAAATGTTACTAATTAAATGGGACAGGGGAAGTAATGAATATAGATGGCAAAATTCATCCCTTCGCCGAGTCTTCCTATTTATAGTAAAGAGAAATTAAACACTACAATTGAACACAAAATTGTCACCCATGCTTGAATCATGTCTGATCCCCTCAACAAGCGTATTGATTTTCTAACGGCTCGTTTGTTAGGTGGTATTAAATCGTGGTAATGGAAATGAAAACTAGTGTAATTTTAGTTGAAAAATCTCTTGTTACCTTGATAATCATGTTTGTCCAATTTCAATCATCTCATTTTCTTCGTAAATTCCATTGCAATGCAAATTTATAAAAAAAAAACTTTGTTGAGATTTTAAAGTTTCATTACCATGAGAATGATATGTAACTTAATTTCATGAAATTTACTCTATAAAACATTTCCGTTACCACCATTTAGTATCACTAACCACACGGGCCGTAAAAGTAAAACTTAAAAAGCTTTTACCTTTAAAATTATGAATTAATTTTTTTTTTCAAATTATGGACTAGAGTTATAATAGGACAGAGATCAGAGTCAAAGTCAATAACCCAATAATCCACACAAGTCAGGGTTCGAGGGATGAAAGTAGCGGACAGATTCACCCCTACCCCTCCAAAGAGAAGGGTGAGTACAGAACGCCACATAACCACTAAAATCTTTATCATTATTTTTCAAAAGGATGAAATTAAGTAGTCAAAATTTCTATAAATAGCTAGAAACTTCAAACTCAACCCAAATGGCCCAAAAACTCGGCCAACCAACATAATAATAACCATAACCATTACCCAAAATAGAAAAGAAGGAAGTGAGAGAAAATCAAACCCTAACAAACCATTCATCAAAACAATCAACACAAAAAAATCATTTCAAACGAATACAATCCCCAATCGATCATCAAAATGGCTCAATCAAGCTCAGAATTACAACTCCAACGATCATCAATTTCATTCAGACGACAAGGTTCATCCGGTGCTGTTTGGGATGATCGTCACTTATCGGGTAAAATCGCTTACCCTAAACACAGATCTCAACCTATGTTTTACTCTGGAGAATTAATACGCCCAAATAAGGCACAACAACTTCAACATCAACAAGTACGTTCACGTCGTAATCAACGGAATGATCTTGACATTAATCCTGACGTTAATGTTAAACCGATTAAGACGATCGTCGGATCAAATCATCAACCTGATGTCGTTGAACCGTCTTCTCCGAGGTTTAAAGGTTGCGGTTGTTGTGGTGCTTTGGGTAAATCTCCCCGGGCTTCTAGAAATGTCCGACCCGTTAGATCTCGGCCCAGGTAGTTTCAAGCTTATCAACCTAATATCCCGGTCGAAAGCAGGGTGCATATAAAGGAAGGTAATGGACAATACATACCTGTATCCTTCAAATGAGACCAGAGGTTATTATTAATTATTATTAAATCTTTAATTAGCGTTTTTTTTTGGATTTAATAGATTAATAGATTAATTTTTATAGTATAAGTATATTATTAAAGGTCTTTAGTTTTGTTCATTGCAAATTTGCAATTCTGCCCTATATTTTTTTGGGTTGCATGAATGTAAATCTTTGTTTTTCTGATTTGTGAATATATATGTTCTGAGTTTTTGATTATGAGGATGAAAAATAAGTTGAGTTTTTTATTTATTGAACTTTTTCCATTTATTTTGGTTGTTTCTTTATTGTGTTGAATTTTGATACATACTTTTATAATACTCCATATGCGAGTGTCCCTTTCCTACATGCTACAAGGATTATGTTTTTTTTTTTTTGAGTTATGCTACAAGCATTAATTAGACACACAAAAGGAGGAGAAGAAATATGAAAAATTATTCGAAAAAATATATAGAACCTATTCAAGAAAGTACTTAATATGCAACCATGAGGAATTCTAATGGTACATCAAAATTATTCTTATTTAAAATGAAAAATTGATATTAATAATTCAACCTTGTAGCTATTCGCAGTGAATAATTTAATTTTTTGATTATTTTTAAATAAATCTTTTCTCAAATTCTTGTATGAGAAGGTCTCACCATGGGATACGCCTCATACTTGGGTTAAATAACCCAATAATATATAGATACCTTGAACTTATAGACCTTTTATTTTGATGTCGTCTCACCATGAGATGGTTTCATGCAAGACGGGTTGAAACCTTTTCTTAGTTTGCTGTCAGTACACTAATAGCATTGATAGCAAACTAAGGGTAAAGGTTAGAATTATTATGAAATAAAATGTTATGCTGCTAGCAAACTAAGGACAAATATCAAATATATTAATATCAATTCTTCTTATTTAAAAACTCAACAATTACAAGTAAACAAACGCTCACAAATTGCTCACTCTAGCGCTTACAATATATATTGAATTATCGCTCTTTATCTCCTTTTTTACTTTTTTTTTTTTTTTTGTTATTTGTACATATTCTTTTATGTGTAAGTTGCAGGTTTCCTCCCTTTAAAGACCTTTTTCGAGCCGAGGCTCTGTGATCGCATTCTCCTTTATGGATATGAGCTATCGTCTTTCTTCTCTCCCTAGAGCCTGGCCATAGTTTTTTATGTGCGGAATATACTGGTATGACGATGATCTCTAGAAATACAAGTAAAGCTTCCGCAAGTTTTAATAACCTCTAAGTTTTCTTGCATTCTTCCTCTAGTCTTCGTCCTGAGTTATTAATACCCTTTTATAAACTTCTAGGAAGATCAATATAGCAATATATAGGGATTGAGGATTATCAAAAGATGCACACTTTCTACATATTTATATTGTTATCCACTTCTGATTGAAAAGCGATTTTATAATGCCCGTTGGAGCACTCAACCCCTATGCTTCTCTTGTTTGTTCATCATAGCTTCAACATCATGGTGTACCCTTTTGCTTCCCCATCCATGTTCTAAGTAAATTGAGGTTAGTGATAAAACCCATACCAAAAACTCAAAAAAAATATTAAAAAAAACCATGCAAAAGATTTTAATTGGATCAAATGGCTATATATGAATTACCAAAGATTTTTTTATAAAAAAACCATAAATTGTTGTGAGAGACCGTCTCTTCGAAAGACACATTAGATATATGGGCTAAATAGCGCAATTAATACAAATTATAAAAAAATCAGAATGTGAGTTTCTTATTTTAAGGTCGTCTCTTTAAAAGACAGTCACTCACATGACATGATCAGTAGCTGTAAAAAACTACCAAAATTGTGTATAAAAATCTGAGGAGGGAGGAGCCCAGAGACTTTTGAAAATGTGATCAGGGGAATTGAGAAGTACAAATTAAAGAGCTTTCTCAGCACAATTCAAAGTGTGTCATTTTTGAAGATTATTTTTGTATTTCAAATTAGATTCGTATTTTATATTGTGTATATCAATCATGCATATTAATAAAAATGATGGGAAATGACAAGTGTCATCATTAGAAAGCCTTGATAAATATAAAATTATTCTAGTGAATTATAGTTGCTTATATGACGATATTTACCTAATTTAGAATCGGATTCTTTAACATTTAAACTAAAATAGGTAAAGTATTTATTTAATTTATTAAAGCTATTTTATATACATAACATAGAATTTGATATATTTAATTGAATAAAAAAGTGATGTATCCGATGAATAATTTTTTATTTTTGTTTTAAAAAATCATATATTCGATAAATTTAATTAAAATTATATTTTTATATATTTTATACTCATAAATCGTGCATTGCACGAGTTTCTATATTAGTAGACTATAGTCATTAGACAATTACTCTATTACTCTATAGAATATAATACCTTTTATTTAGCATATAAGCATCTTATTTAACTTTTGACGATTGGTATCATCATTATCTTAATTATCACACATAAAATGTAAGTAGCACTTAAAATTAATTAATAGTCAAATGACTAGTAAATACTAATGAGTAGGCCTGTGCAATGAGTTGGATCCCAATAGGGGTCCTTGATCCGACCCTCTATAATAAGGGTTGTATATGTAGCGGGTCTTAAAAGGGTTGAACTGAAAACTAACTTTATAAAAAATGAAAGATAAATGTTGGATAAGGGTTTTAAAAAGGTTGTAAAACGGACCCTCATTCAAATATTTTCTTAAAATTACATGATAAAGACGGGCTCAATCCAATTTTACTTTCTCCCTCAGTTGCTGGAAACCTGAAAGCTTGGCGTCCTAGACTTTAGTATTGCTGCCGCGCCTTGCATTTGATCTTGAGATTACAATATAGTGATACTAGCATTCATAATTTGGAGACATAATAATTTGTGTGTATTTTAATCAATACAGTGATACTACTATACAATGATACTACCATGGTAAATTGTTTTTTGGATTAAAGAATAAGCATTATAGAGTCTTTTTTAATTAAATTCCATCTAAATACATGATTAATTATCTAGTTATCAAATGAAATGGGCCGGGCTCGATGGGTTCGACCCGTTTAATGCCCGTTTTCTATTTTATAAGGCCCGGTACGTCCCAAATTGTTTTTGATAGAGCCCGACCCGGCTCTAATCCGGCCCATTGCACATGCCTACTAGTGAGTAGTTATGATGGGTAGATTATTCAATGATTCAAACAAACTTTCTTTTGGTGGCCTAATCATAAGATTTAGAGCTTGTTATGGTCATATTTGTTGGTATATTTTCAGTATTATTGAAATTGAATTATTTAACTTAATTATGTGAGAATTTTTGAAATCAAATGATATTATTTCAATGGGATATATAGAGGAAGTATATTTTTGACATGTTGATGATTAATAAGTTATAAATTTTATGGAGTATAGAGGATTATATATATAGTAATAAAAGTAAATTATATTTTGTAATTATAATTTTGACATTTTCTCATAGACTTTGTCAATACTCTGAATTTTTGGACAAATAGTAATGCCCAATTGCCCATTAATCAAGGTTTTTTTCTCACCATTGCATTACGGCATTACCTAATTGATGTGACTTCTTATTAATTGAGTATTGATTGGAATACCTTGGACAATTGTCAAACTAGTCGTTTTGCATTGCACAACTGTTGCTCATCTATCTGTTTCATATTGTTGATTACATTTAAAATATCGTTAACTAGCTCTTTTTCATTATAAGTGTTTCATTTGACTTTTAACATTATTTAACAATTGCTCTTAAATTGTATTTTATTTTATTTTTAATAGTTATATATTAAATAATAGAAAATAGTTATATATTGAATTATAGAAAATAAGTAAAAAGAGTTCAATACAAAAGGTAAATTTAAAATAAGAAGTAGGAAAAAAAACATACATATAGTTAAAAAATTTTAAATTTGCAAAAAAACACAACAGTGAAAGTAACAAAGTTACAAACTTAAATGATTAGAATGACTCAAGAAAGCCACTTTCTATTACTAGGCAGTCCGATAAAATGAAAAAACTTGATAAAAATTGAATTTATGACATTTTCTTTATAAATATACTTATTTTTAACTGAGACAAAATTAATTCTCACAAGGACTCGTTGACCATTCAACATGAACAACAATAATGAAAAATTCCTTGAACAACACTTAACCTGCCTTTAATTTTGTAGAGTTGGGTATGTTGAAGTTTGCTATAATATCATGGATCATTTACTCCACTAGTCCACTTATGCAACTAAGTAATAATTGATCAAATGTTTAGAAAATGAGTATTAGAAATTTTCAAATTTAGGCTTGCAATTCTCTATCTATGAAAATGTCATGGTAATCAACTCAATCTTTTGTACATAATTTTCAACTACCAATTGACATTATAGTTCTCACAATTTTCATATAATAAGGATGATTTTCAACTCAACATATATATATATATAGGAGTAGGATCAAATGAAAACAGTTAAAGTGGTGAAAACTGAAAACCACACAGGGATATACATATTTTAGCAAAGAGAGTACATATATATCTTATAGGGTGTAGATATTTTTTGTGAATAAAAAAGTTCATACTATTTACAAAAATGCCATCTGAATATGTACCCCTATTAAGCATATATGTACACTATTTAGCAAATGTTTAATTATTTACAAAACTGTCACCCCAATATGTACTCTATTTGAGCTTTTATGTACCCTTGTTTTCAGTTTTCACCATTTTAATTGGTTTTCACATGATCCAGACTATATATATTATTATATATATATATATATATATATAGTGTCAATTGTCATATTTAATTTATTAATATCATGTCATTTGTAAATGTCATCAAAATATTTAGTGACACTTATAGGAAGAATCATAAACTGGTCTGTCACAAATAAAAATGTGACATTTTCAACTATTGCAACAATAATGACACCTAAAATTATCACACAATAAATAGTAACATATAAAAGTGTCACAATTATATTTGTCAATTTTGCGACTATTGTGTCACATTAATTTTATTTTTGAATATATATATATATATATATATATATATATATATATATATATATATATATATATATATATATATATATATATATATATATTGATTACCAATAATTGTAGTTGTTATTGAGTCAATTGTTACCATTAAAGAGGTTGACATAGTGTATACTCATGTTAAACACCCGTGTACCGTTACGTAGCTATTGGATTATGATTTCAATTTCCACATTATATAACACGAAGGCAAACGCTAACAATAAGAACAATAATATATTTAAAACAATAAATTATAAAGTAAAATAAAAAATAAATACAATTTAATATACTTTGACCCATATAATTTGGAGAAATTTAAATTTTATGTTATATTAGGTAATATATATTAATATTAATATAATTTGAAGTTTAAAATATATTCTAGTTTTTTTAATGTAAAATTAATTTTATCCCGTATACTAAGGATGACCTTTAGCTAGATTCATATAACAATAGTAAATTAGCAATATCACTAAAAGAATACTCCATTCGTTCTTTTTTTTGTTCTTCTTAAATACTCTATTTGTATTTTAATGCCAAATTTTGTTTACGAATTCTCAAATTGTTCACACGAAAAAATATATGGGTATGAATTGTAGCCTACCTAAACCATAATTTTCTATGAGCGGGATTAGAGGTGTTCAAAGGGCCGGGTTGGGGCGGGTCATGTCAAATGTTAAACGGGACGGGATGGGTGACCCTTTTTAAAAAGTTAATAAAATAAATTTTTTTATTATACTTTATGACCCGTTGGGTCCACCCACTTATTTATATAATAATATCACTTAAAAAAATACAAAAAAAATATTAATTATTTTTTGCAATTAATTCTTATAAATATCTGACTCACCCCGGTCTGACCCTTTACACCAAGGCCCGTTAATGACCTGCTCCGTTATTGACCCGATCCGCTAATGACCCGTTATAATGTAAACCGACCCTTGACCTGTCGGGTTAACCCGTCCTATTGAACACATCTAGGCGGAATACACTAATATGATGATGATAGAAAAAAAATCTTTGACTCTTGAATGGGTACTGAGTAATTTTATTAAGAAAAATCCCATATATGGTACGACGTGGGCATCCTCCATTTCATACATATGACTCTCATTCATGCTGATTTTTCCACCATATTTTTTTTGTATAATAATAATAATTTTTATTATCTGATATGAAGTGATGGATAATTCCACTGTGGGGTGTGGGCTATAGTCCTTTGCTAAACTGGAATCTACTTTCCTCTGTTCCGTTACTCTCACCCTCACTCTCATTCGCTTTTCTCCTTCTCTAATGTGATTCTGATTTTGTCTTCTTTTTTCCCTTGTTTCTGTTCTTTGAGCGCTTAAAATGGCGATTGGCAGTGCCTTATCTACTTTAGAGTCTACTAGATTTATGGGTACCTATGCTTGCTTATATTTTGCACTTTATTTTCTATTTTCTTGTATTTTGCTTCATGGGTTTTTGTTAATTTCAGGTTTAAGGGTGTCTGGGGGTGATGATGTATTGCATTTATCTAAGAATCGGACATCTGTGTTTGCATGTTCTTGCCGGTAATTACTCTTTTTTTCCTTTACTTTTTTGGATTATTGTGGTTAGATTTTGGTTTTGTTCCTTTGGATTGCTATTGTTATTGTTATGGATTGTCTTTTATGTTAAGGAATGATTTCCATACATGGGATTAATGGGATTTTACATACTTGAATGTGGGTATTGTGGGTTTTAGCAAGTTTTGTTGTTGATTTAGGGTTAGGTAGTGGGGATGCCCTTGATTTCAACTAGAAGTATTCTGAGTCCTACCTCATAGATGATGATCTTGAGATTAAATACGAGACCCTGGTAGCTTAGATTAATGATTGGTTGATATTAACTTGTTGTAGAATGATTGCTTAGGAATAGGTATAGTATGTTTTAGAGGTAATGTTATAGTAAACTCAATCAGATTTGAAACATAGTCGTGGGTTATTCCGGTCTATTGCAAATGATCCATACCAGACTTCAGACTTCAGACCCTTGTCCCTAACCTCTTTAGCATTAGGCAAACGAGGTTCAAGTGTAAATGGTAAAGGGTGTGGTTTGATGACTTCCTATTTTGTAGTGTTTACTTATTTTGGAGTATAGTGGTTAATGAACTTTAAGTTTGCATATATGTTAGGCAATTGAAAATGAGAAGGTCAATATCTTTTAGTAGAATGAGTGAAATAGTGAGTATTATTGACATTTGTTCATCAAGATGTTAAAGGATAGAGATTAAGATGTGTTTGTTAAGATGGATGGATGAGCATACCCTAGAAGATAGATTTCAAAATGAAGACATAAAAAAAGTGTTAGGAGTTGCAAATATTGAAGACGAAATGAGAAAAATTGTTTACATTGATTTTGTCATGTGCAAAGAAGACTAAAAAGTATGCTAGACAAAATAATAGAAAGTTGAAACTTGTTTAGAAAAAGGAAAGGTAGCTGAAGATGACTTGGATAATAGGAGTGAAGAATGAAGTAAAGAATTGAAGTTGCAAGATCATATGACATTTGATAAGAATGTATGAAGAAGAATATATGTTGATGATCACTGAAATCTTAGTTGTAGATTAGTAATATATACGATCAGATAAAGCATAATCTTTGTTAGCGATGCTTTTTCAAATTGATCTTTTTGGTATATGATTATATTTTTTATTGGATTTGGGTCAAGATTTTTCCTAGGATTTGTAAATTCCCCTCCCCCCTTGCAATAATTAGAAAGACCTGGTTTCCTTGTAAAGTTACCTAATTTTCTTAAGTATATTATACATTTAATGGATGGAGTAACATGCCAAGAACTTTTTTCTACTGCACTGGTAATATCTGACACACATATGCTCTAGATCATTGAAGCATAATTATAATGCCCGTCTATATTTTTTTTATCATTATAACTGACAACCTCTTTGTATAACATGATGTTCAACTTATTTCTGCAATAGCTTTAAAATATGCTATTTTCAGCACTGTTTTTGTCTTCCTAAAAATATATGCAACAAAGATACTGTGCTTCTTATGTTACAAAACTTTCTAGTTTACTTTCCATGGTAGTCATTGACTCATTGTTGCACATGTAGTGCTATCTTGACTGGTTTTCATGGTGTTACTTCGTCTAATGCTGACATGGGAAGCTGACTTCGGTTCCTCTGTTAGGTCATTGTCACAGGACATAAGTACCTCTCAAAAGGTATCTCGTTGTGCAGGAGTATCGACGGAGAGTAGTTCTAATGCGAATGTTGTAAAGAACTTTGTTGTTGGAAAATGTTTCTTTGCGTTGTCCAAAGAAGAATTTACGTCTTATCATTCATTTAAAAAGAATTTACCTCCAGTGGGAGCATTACTGACTTCTAAAACTCCTGATGTGCCCGCCACACCTTCTGTTGGTGAGGAGAAAATAGGAGTGTTGCTGCTTAATCTTGGTGGTCCAGAGACTTTGGATGATGTGCAACCTTTTTTGTATAACCTTTTTGCTGATCCGGTAATTTTACTCTCCTTATCTGTATGATGTGTCACTGTAAGAGTGTTTGTGGTTATTACTACTGTTTTGGAATTCATATATTAGCTAGTCCAAACAAGAACTTGTAAAATACTTGTAACGCTAAGGATGTGATAAGCTGAAATAAGTTCATACCCTCTGATTGGTTCACGCATTTTGTATCATATATTTGTTGTACATATGAATCTATGATTTTGAATATCTAATGAGCCATTTCACGCTCGGAATTACTCCATTAGGACTCATTCGTGTGACGAATGCGGTAGAACAACCTAGGTATGAGCACTTGTTTCCTGTCCTGTCTCTTGCCTTACAATGGCCAAGGGTAGGCAACAATACCTTTGGAACAAATATATCATTCAATCTGTAGTCAAAGAGAAAGGAAGAATTAGTTGCTCAACTCGTGTCATTCAGAATTGGGACAATGTCATTTACGATGATCTAGGGAGTTGATGGAAGTAGATTATATCAACTAAATCCAACTATGATAGCATCTAGCTGTAGTCTTTTTCATGATTCTTAATCGAAGCTGACAGGGAATAACTCATTGCAAGGTTTCACGGTACTTGTTTTGGGATTTATATCTAAAATACTATTCAGAATTCAAGAATTTATAACATAGCTAGGATTCAGAGACCCCTAATTTTCCAATAGAATCTTTTTTTTTTTTCTTGTTCACGTGTCCATGGCTTCTAGCTATAGTATGTAATTAATTCTTACTATTGAAGAACTTTTTATATTGGAGCTCTTATCCCATTATTTACTTGTCTATTTTTATTGGTGGATTAGTTACGCTAACCTACAGCGTGCTAGGATCAGTCATCTTCGAAAATATTGAATCCTGGTTCCCATCTCAGGCATCACTTGTCAGGACTTTCTAGAGTAAGCTCTTAGACAGTTTGGCTTGAGCTGGAGTGCAGAATCTAGCTCTTGTAGCTGTTCTTTGAGCCATGGGATTGTATGTTTGATGGCACGGAATATATTGTAGGACACAATACATCTAAGGACTTATTCCCCTTTTTACTGCTGAGCGAAGCTGTTATGCTCATAACCCTTATTTATGTGGTCATTTATTCGGTACCCCCCAAGGACGCAAAGTTGCTTCCTGTCACTTGATGGGGAATTTTCATGAGTTTGTTTCTCATGGATGTATAATGTGCTTAGTAGATGGAGAGGATGATTATCATCCCTTTTTGCATTGTAGTTTCACAATAGAACTATGGGGCAGACATTTTCTGATAAGTGGAGATCTTTGGGTAGCTCCGAGGAGGATTGCGAATTTTCTTTTCTTTAATCTCCGGGGCTTTGGGAATAAGAAGGAGCTCAAAAATTTTTGGAAATATTGCTGCTATGATTCTTTGTTGTTCGGGTGGAGATGAATAGACGAATATTAATGATCGGTTCTTATCGTTGAAAATCATTTAGGCGAAAGCTAAGTTCTTGGCGTCACTATGGGCAAAAGCAAATGGTCACATGCTAATCTTAATGATCTTTGTAAGAGTAATTTAAGGATTGTAATGTAGATTATTTGATGATCTCTTTTGGGACTTCTCATCCCTAACCCATTAATACAATTTTCTTCATAAAAAAAATGATCACCCTTCAATACCAGTTTGAAAAATTAATGTTCATTCCAGGACTATGATGTATTAACATCTTTTTTTTATGTTCCCTTTTAAGTGTGCATATTAACCTTTTTGTATGTTTCTTTTTGTTGATTGCCTGACCAAAAATTTTCTACAGGACATCATCAGACTTCCAAGGCTGTTCCGTTTTCTTCAGAAGCCCCTTGCTCAATTTATTTCTGTTGCAAGGGCTCCCAAGAGTAAAGAAGGTTATGCTTCAATTGGTGGTGGTTCACCTCTTCGGCAGATAACTGATGCGCAGGCATGTCACTGTTTCACTGCTCTGGTTGATAATTTGTCTAGTTTATCGGCTACGAAGATGATTTTATTATTTTTTTCGGCCTTCTCTGTTACTGATGCAAATAATTTTGACTTTTATGGAACTTCCTTAAACTGTGTTCAGGCTGAAGAGTTACAGAAGGCTTTAGCTGCAAAAAATGTCCCTGCAAAAGTGTATGTTGGTATGCGTTATTGGCATCCTTTTACTGAAGAGGCTATTGAGGAGGTATTGTTTCAATTTTGGCTCTTCAATTCAACACAAGAAATGCAATGGATATTTTTCTTTTCTTTCGAGGACATATATAATCTTACATACCCCTGATAATTTTTTTAAGGTGTAGTCACAAGTTTAATTGCAGCCACGTAGAGTAATGCTGTAGAATCAATTATTGATTTGCAGTCTTTGTTGTGATCATAGCAAGATTCCTGGTAAAAATTTTGAGAGAACTTTGCATTCTTGGGTTCTGGAGTTTTCTTATCTTTGTAAAGATTTGGTATAATATGAATAATGTTATGAACTCATGATCATAGTGAGCTTTTTAACTAAAAAAAAAAAAGAAAAGTTTGTTTCCAGTTTCCAGAGTTGTCTCATCCTTGAGCTTGTAGCCTGTAGGGATTTGATATATCATTGAAAAGGAGTTATCGTTCTGGTCTACCAAATAAGAGATGAAATGTTACAAGTGCCATGTTTCAAAGAAATATCAGCTGTTGGCAGTCATTTCTTGGAGATGATATTCGTATTCATTTGTGCTTCAAACTTCAGTAATGTTTTGTTGCGATTCTCTCTGAACTTGTTAAAATGGAGTTCAGGGAGATAGCGTATCTCCACAGACTTTGTGTCTACCTTTATGAAAATATTTTAAGGAAGGATTAAGATTTAAAATGACGAGCTGAAACATTCATGATGGCATCCAATCAAACATTATACTTTTGTGATAAGAAAAATGGCATGACTATTGCCAGCTCTAGTGGCGTAAATAATGTGGCCTCTGCTAATGATGATTCTTTGCAATGTTTATATTCTGCATAAAAAGGCCACATCAGTGCACAAGCGTTAGAGTGAGGGTCCAAGGAAAGTCCTAACCCGCATTTCAATGCAAGAGGGTGCTTCCAGGACTCGAACCCGTGACCCTCAATCACACAATTGGCACCTAAAATGGTGTTCCAAGGTTCCCCTTCTAGGCTAATATTCAAGATGATCATCAAATTTGAGTCCATACTGCAAAAACATGACCGCATCGCATCGTGTTGGACGTGTTGTAAAGGTTTTCAAAAAAATTGAATTGATATTTCCCCCAATGTGAAGGTTTAAGAAAACCATGTTTTTGGTTTCTTTTAAGGGATATCTCAATATTTTCTTCCGATATTTGGCATTACAATAATTGTATCATTGTTGTTACCGCAATCGCAACCATTACCGCATTTTAGAATTATGTTTGAGTCTGAGTTTCATTAAGGCTTGATGAAGCTAAAGTGTTGTATGGGCTTGATGGATCTGAGATGCATGAGAAACATATCTATTGAGATGATTTTGATTGTTTTGGATCAACTCTGAATAGTGGTGGTTGAATGACCTTCAAAGCTGTATCCCACATAAAATGACTGTTATTAAAGTGACCATGATTATTGAATATTTTAATACCTTGCTGCCTGAAGGGAAGAGGTGAAATTTGCTCTTGGTAGACGGCTTGAATTTCATAACATAAAGCTTTCTTTTAGAAATTGAATTCTTTAGAGAATTGCGTGTTATATTTGAGTTGCGAGTTTCTGAGAGCCTACTATTCTATTGATCAAGAATCGCTTCTTGAAACCTACAAGGCTGGCTCACTGTTCTTTCACGGTGAGAAGTAAAGCAACTGGTAACGTCAGAAATGCCTTCAAGCTTACAGCTTTGATGGGTTCCATATTTTGTGTGAGCTGAAACCTCAGTGATATCATAAGGGTTATGGAAATGGCCTTTGAATGTTTCGGTTTTCTTCAACTTTATATTAGGCTTTATTAAGTATAAATGGAGAAGACAATCGCGGCTGCTTGTGATTTGGCAAGATTGATAAAGTTTTCCTTAGCTGTATGGCTCCTTACATCGAGCATGTAAAGTCTAAACTGATCACTTAAGGTTTGAGCACTTGACTATTGTCTTGTTTTCTCGAATTGTACAGTGCGATGTACAGCTCAACTCATTGGATCTCGAGCAAGTTATTCTGATGTTCTCTTTAATAAGGAGAAATAGAAGTTGCACATGTAGCCACCTCGGTCCCCCTCACCGTCTTTTTTCCATCCCTATTCCAAACAAATATTGAAAAAGAAAAAGGTGCTTCAATCTGCCTATGCAATTACATCAGTTCTTAAAGCTTATTGGTAGGATGAACACGCTGAAAGGATGGTTGCGGAAAATATTGCAACCGCTGATGAACGACTTTGTATATGCACATATAGACAAAACTTCTTTCCCCAAAAGGTTATACATAGTAGATCAATGATGGTATGGACTTGCCAATCGACAAATTGCTCATGCAATACTCGACCAAGTCCCGTCCACTTCAAACTGTAGTGGTGACAATTGACTCCAAATATTTGACTTTTCCTGCACACATCTCCATTAGCTCGATTCTAAATCTGACTTCATATTTGTGCTACATGCCTAGACTAGCAATTTTCCTATGTATGGGAATGAAAGCCTTTCTGAAAATTATGGATTTCTAAAGGGATCGCTCAACATTATTCAAAGTTTATTTGTGTTTATCTGTTATGTCAATACAATTGACTTGGACACTGTAGAGAATCTTTATATATGTTGATTGATTCATTTCAGCTGTGTTATATACGTGCTTTCATGTTAGGGTAATTGGTAGTAGTTTAATTTAAAGTTTACGCTTTGATTTTTTTTTTTTTACATCATAGATAAAACGAGATGGCATTACCAAGCTCGTTGTGCTTCCTCTTTATCCACAATTCTCAATATCTACTAGTGGTTCGAGCTTGAGGCTTCTGGAGGGCATATTCCGGTATTAACTACTAGTATTTTCTGTGGATCTGATTTTTTTATGATTTGCTTAGTTTTAAAGCGGGTTTTTCTGTGTTTGATATTATTTTTGTTTTAGGGAGGATGAATACCTTGTCAATATGCAGCACACAGTCATTCCTTCCTGGTATCAGCGAGATGGATATATTAAGGCAATGGGGGATTTGATTGAAATAGAATTAAAGAAGTTCGATCGTCCACAAGAGGTGACATTTATAATATAAGGCATTATGTGCACACCTACTTTCCTTTTTATTTTCTTAAATTCCAATTTAATGGCTCATCCGACAAAGTCAGTAAGCAGGAGCTTTGCCTATTTGTCGACCATCTATAAAACTACGCTTTCTCCTGAATGTAAATTATATCTTTTGTGTCAGTAACGTATACTGTGTTACATATAAGCTTTGGAGTTGTGTATAAATTGTCTTGCTTTTGTATGTAACAGGTTGTAATATTCTTCAGTGCGCATGGTGTACCTTTAGCTTATGTCGAAGAAGCTGGTGATCCGTATAAGGCTGAGATGGAGGAATGCGTCGAGCTGATAATGGAAGAACTCGAGAAAAGAAGGTTTTATAATTCCTTCACCCTTGCATACCAGGTAGTGGTTTTTACATTTTCTATCATTGTTAATGGCTTCTATTTTTATTCTGTCATATTGATCGTTGGAGTACCTTGGGATCTTCATACAGAGTAGGGTTGGACCTGTGGAATGGTTGAAACCTTATACAGATGACACTATTATTGACCTTGGCAAGAAAGGTGTAAAAAGTCTTCTTGCCGTTCCAATTAGGTACCGCATCTTTCTATATGGCTTTGCAAACCTTCTTTTCTTGGAAGTTTTTGTTTGTCAAGAATCATTTTTTTTTTTGTTCTGATTGCTGATTACATCAAAATCTTCATCAGTTTTGTCAGTGAACATATTGAAACTTTGGAAGAAATTGACGTGGAATATAAAGAGTTGGCTCTAGAATCAGGTATAAAGAACTGGGGACGTGTTCCTGCCTTAAATTGTGAACCGACCTTTATTTCAGACTTGGCTGATGCTGTGATTGAAAGCCTTCCCTATGTGGGGGCAATGGCAGTGTCAAATCTTGAAGCAAGACAGGTATGAATTTAATCCATCTATACGTATAGGATTATAGTTCTCTGGTTTCAGATTATAATGGAGTATTAAAATGATTCAGTTAAACTTAACAATTCCCACTAGTGTCACATGATTCGCTAAAAGCCTCGCGAGTCGAATAAACGAATTGTAGTCTGTTTTAGGCTATTTTTGAACCTTTTGAGCGAATTGCGAACTCAAAAGGCGAACTAACTAGCGAATTATGTTTCACTGATTCGCTCAACAACGTCCATTATGTAATTGCGATGACTACCACAATTTTTTTTCTATTCACAGTGGAATTATTTTTTGAAGTTTTAATTTTTCAATGCTTTCCTTTATCCCCTTTACAGCATATTGAGGGTTTGTTCTCTAGTTTAAACTTAGGAGTAACACAAATGCTTGGTAATTGGTATTTCGCAGTCTCTCGTTCCACTGGGCAGTGTAGAAGAGCTTTTGGCAGCGTATGACTCCCAACGTAGAGAGCTACCGGCTCCAGTGGTAGTTTGGGAGTGGGGTTGGACCAAAAGTGCTGAAACTTGGAACGGAAGGACCGCCATGTTAGCTGTGCTGCTTCTTTTGGTGCTTGAGGTTACCACTGGCCAAGGCTTTCTGCATCAATTGTTTCAGTAATAGAAGTGTATATTTTAATTTATCCTCCTTTTCTACTTTAACTTTTTACTTTTTTGAAATGGATTTTAGAACTAAAATACACCCCCTCCCCACCCCAGCCAAAAGAAAAAAAAACTGTAATCAGTAATATAGTATGTGTTGTATAAATCTTTTGTACTCAGATACAGCTTCTGCATCCTTCCCGTGGGATTCCGAAAGCATATAATGTAGTTAGCATACACAAGTCTTATTTTCTCGATTTGAGTCTTGTAATTTTGTATCTGCGAGCCAGTTACTGTTAAATTTTTTATAAGTGATGTGGAAAATGTTGCCGTGTTAGGCTGCTGCCATATCTCGTTAATCGCTGCAAACTGCAAGGGAGTGATCAATATGGTTATGCATCAGTATTCAGTATGGTAGTCTGCCTAGTAACTACAGGTGAATCTATTGCCAGGCAATAAATCCAACAACTAATCAGCCAGAGAAAAGTGCACAGCACAACTGCTCATGATCTCATCTTCTTTCTCAGGCAACGCATAATGCTTGTGTTTGAGCCTCAGTCGAAAGCATATGAATTGTGTTATTTTTGTGTATTGGCTTGATTGTTGGAACACAATTTTAATGCATTTGTGACTTGATTTTGTGGAAGAAATGAGAACAAAATGTGACAGACAGAACTTCATTTTGCGGTCTAAAAGAGATGAATTAAGTTTGGGGTGGAGATTGAAAACGCCAAATAATCAACACAACAAATGAACTTAAACGAATTCAGAAATTTATATCAACACAACATATGCACTCAGATGAACTCAAAGAATCAGAACTACACAACAAATGAAGAAAGATTTACACCAACTCAAATGAACTTAGATGAACAAAAATGAACTCAAAAGAACACGAAAAATCATATCAAGATAATCAACACAACTAAGAAACTGATTAAAACAAAATCTGATCAACTCAAATGAAATCAAAGTATTTTTAGAGCAATTAACGGGGCAGTTGGGAAGATAAGAATGAACATCATTAGACGAATAAGGCAGCCAATAAGTCTTCAAAAGTAGTAGGAGAGCGAATCACAAACGAACGTTGGGAAGAGATAAATAATTAGGTAGATTAAGAGTGTTGGGAGGAGATAAATAAATGGGATTCATGTCTCAAATATATATGTAACAAATCAGCTCGACGGACTAAAATAGTTAGTGTAGCAAACTCGTCTTCAAAAAACATCATTTTTAGAGTCTGAATGACGTAAAAGGTCACCTAGCGTGTTCCAAGTGTAGACCATATATACTCGTTTTGAATAATAGAAGGTCGAGTGATTTTTGAAAGACTATCAATATCATCATCATCATCATCCCAAAGAGTCTCGCCCAAAAGCAGGGTCTGGAGATAGCGGGAAAGAAGACAAACCAATACCGTCAGCACGAGGAGGTTGCAATCGAAAAGAGCCCTCAACTCGAGTATCGTCTGGCAAATCAGGTCCCTGGAAAGGAAAAGCATGCAAAAGAAAACAGAAAATAGAAAAACATACGAGCACAATACCAAACAAAATTAATCATAATACCAGCAGACAAAAACGACTAAAATAACACTAGAAAAAAAGGAATACCATAATTATGTGATACTTCTACAGCAATTCATGCTTAGAGCAAAATGTAATGGCCTAAATATACAGCAGGAGCTCAGTAAATTATTACCTAATCATTATGAAGAATATCAAAATGAATGGTAAATCCTCAAGCAGATCACCAGTTTCCATAAGCTTAACTTTTATGATGGAAACTAACGTGCCCCAAGCTTCGGACATCCAACTGCAAGTGGTAAATCTAAGTTTTCGACAGTTCTGAATGTCCGTTGCACCATCTTGTCCACATAAAGAGTACCTTCCAAATGGTCACACTCGTGCTGAAGAATACGTGCCTGCCATCCTGAAGCATTCACTTTCACAGGCTGCCCGTATCGATCCAGTCCACTGACTTCAACATCAAGATATCGCTCCACAACCGCTCTATATCCATCGACACTGTTAAAAATATCAAAGCTTTGATTTCAGCACAATGTCACAACAAATATGTACCGTAAGTTCCAGGCCGTAATACAATAGGAACGGTCATTTGCAAAAAGACCATTGCTCAAGTAAGAAAAGGCTTTAAAGAAGGTTTCACTAGCTTCAAGAACGAATCTTTTATTTATATTATCGCTTTATATTATTTGTTACAAAACCAACCTATTGCAGCAGTCGGAAGATGCTCATTAAAATTATATAAGGAAATCGTTCGTACCTGAGGCAGCCTTCAAAGAAGAGTGCTGTCCTGTCGCTTGTTTCTTTCAACACTGGATTCACAATGACCTGCCTCAAATCTAAGAGCTTGTCAAAACATAGAGACAACTTTGCACTTGGTGAAGAATTCAGAGGGAAACCAAAATGAAAAGCATATCATCAGATTAAAATATTCTTGACTTCAATCATACCAGAAGATCAAAAGGGCGTCTATCCTGTGCTTTGATCTCTCCTTTAGGCGCATAACTGATGTACTCTTTTGTGTCTTCCAGCACAATAATCTACACAAAGACATAGTTTTCTTGAAGTTAGTTATTCACCAGACGAACAATACACATTAGAGGCAATTGAATAAGCATTTACACTTCGTTTGGATCGAAGAAATTGAAAGGAAAGGAACGGGAGGGATATATTTCCTTTGGATGAAAAATTTGAGAGGTGAGGGATTTCGAAGGATAGGAATTAAAGGGATGAGTACTCTTAATTTTGTGATGGCAAAATCTTTCCAGAATTGCAAAGATTTGGAAGGAAAATCGTTTTTCTCTATCCCCTTCATATTCCTCTTAAACAAACATGGAAAACTTTTCTTATCATTCCCTCCCCTCTCCTTCCCTTTTCCTCTTAAGTTCTTATCCAAACATAGTATTAGACAAAAGAAAAAACCATTTTGTCATAGACTAAAATATTACAATCATGATTCATACTTGGTGAACCTCGTAACAATCAAGCAACTATCCAAATATTCAAGCAAGATAACAAAGTGCATTCTGACATCACATTAGACTAACACTATGTTTGGATAACATTTATGGAAAAAAAAGGAAGGGAAGAAAATGGGAGATTGGTGTGTTTTCGTTCCAAATCTTTCCTATACTGGAAGGATTCATTTAGTTAAAACTATGAATGAAGGAGTTCCTCCTTCCAATTCCCTTTCCTTTATTCCCCACACATTCCCTATTTGAATCCGAATGAGGAAAATGCAAACCCTCCATTTCCCACCCCTTCCTCTCCCTCTATTTCCCTTATACAAACATAGCGCAAGTGTGCAGCAAGACAAGACAACAGCTTATCCTAGGATGATCACTGAGCATCAGGACAGCAGTTCTATTAAAGTATGCAGCACTACTCAATAGGTTGTTAATGATTACCTTAGGTTGTTATTCTTACACAGCTTGGTTTTCTATTATATCCTTGTATCTTGGAATATGAGGTTAACGTAAAAACACAATTTTCTTGCTGTTTTCACTCTAAACAACAATTAGCACTCTGTAATGACTCGGGTCAAAGGGGTCAAAGGGCATTATCGTCTTTTCATATTAATTAGTCTTTATGTTTTGTAATTAGATTAGTTGTTATTTTTGTAGTTGTCTTGTGGGGATTAGGCTATATATAGAGCCATCCCTTGTAATAATGGATTGTCTTTGGGAATAATAATAAAGATCATTCTTTAGGAGCTAGAGGGCAGACTCGAATTGTCCTACAGGAGTCATTGGGCATACTCGAAGTGTCCATACTATCCACTTTCGGTAACAGGTCTTGGCGATCTGTTACACACTCCACTTTCTCATACCAAAAAAACATCAATTCTACATTTTCATACAATTTACACAATTTGTAAGGGTAAAATTTGTTTTAGAAGTGCTGAAGAATATACACTAAAAAATCAGAATGAACTTGATGAACACTCCTCAAACTTGTATAAAAATTTCTTATCTTTCAGCAAAATAACTAATCCAATTCATTGAACTTGATGAACACATAGAGTTGAAGCACCCAATTGACATTGTATCAAAAACACATTTCAACTCAAGTAACCAAGTTAGATCTTCATTACCCGGACATTGGTATGAAACTTCGTACATCCTTTAAGGCCAA
The DNA here is from genome assembly GCA_019425755.1 of Amaranthus cruentus. NCBI lineage: Eukaryota > Viridiplantae > Streptophyta > Magnoliopsida > Caryophyllales > Amaranthaceae > Amaranthus > Amaranthus cruentus. Next base: position 29,509,917 of record CM033450.1, on the reverse strand, counting down.
AATATGGAAATGTTTCACACAATAGACCAGTTGTATACATAATTGTATTGGAGTATGACTGACAAAGTTTTCATATCAAATGCACCCTAAGAAGAGAAACAAACCCCCTTTTCTATGAAATTCATATGTGATTATCAACAAACCCAAATAATCAAATTGGATTATGGTGCAAGTATTATTATACTCAACTCAATTACATTATTCAATTTGGCAACTCCAAAAATACTTCAAATAACAACAACAAGATTAAAGAAACAACCTTTAAAGGAATACCAATCTGAGGAGCAGCAAGGCCAACACCAGGAGCCTTCCTCATAACCTTAATCATATCATCAATAATTTTTTGGATCTTTTCGGACCCAATATCTTTCGGGTCAACTTCTCGTGCAGCTTCATGGAGAACCGGGTCACCCGCTTTAACCAAGTCGGGCAATTTCTGCTGTTTTTTGTCTCCAAGACCCAGTAACCAACCTGCACGGGGAATAAATGTGGAGGAGGATGAAGAAGAACTGAGGCTTCTTGTGTTCAGAAAGTAATGGGTAGTTGTAAAAGGGTATGGGCAAATGGGCGAGGAATTAGAAATGGGTTTTAGAAAATGATGAAAATGGAGAAATGGGATGACGAGAGATTTGGAGTTAATGGGGGAGAGAGAAAAGAGGCGGTTAGAGAAGCGGGGGAATGCCTCCATTGATGTGGGTTTGGACTGTTTTCTGAAGCTCTGAACTCTAACGGAGATGAAGAAGTGGTGTTAGGAGTACTCGACCCTCTTGGGGTTGGGTGTGTGGTTTGGGAATTGCTTAGGTTAGAGTAGGTTTAACAATTGTTGTTTTAGAATACTTGTCCTTTCTGACCACCGTTTGTTTCTGTTCTTGGCCTATTCGATCTCTACCACATATCTTTCCATTAACGTTTGTTTAGTTTTTTGTACGTATTTTTATATGTTGAGTTTTCTGTAGTTAGTTGATTCTATATGCTTGGCTAACATGGGTGTCAGTTGCAGGGTATCGGATGGTTGTAGGAACTGCTCCCTTCGAAGACGCTTTAGAGCCGGGGGACTCTCTGACCGCACTCTCCTGTGTGGGTATAAGTTGTCGTCCATCTTCCCTCCCCAGACCCTGACCATAGTTTGTCTATGAGCGGGATACACTGAGAATGATGATGATGATGATCTGTCTCAATGAGTTTGTTGTTTGCCAATAATTTTATTTCGATTTGTCTTTATCATTTTGCAATATTTTACGGTTGATAATAATATTATCTACCATTTTTTTGACTAGAGTATTGCGGCAAATCTTTCAGTCCTTTAAGAAATCATGAGTTAGTCTACTGTTGAATTCTTTTCTTTCAGCCTTATTATGACATAGAGTTTGATTCTCACTGATCACCGCCTATGTTCCCCTGCCCTCCTCCATTGCAACTTTGATCTTTCTTTTCTATTTGTTGAAGGATGGGACTATGGGAAAGAATGCCCTTTCCTTTTGCCCTTTGGGCGTTCGTAGGAAGAAAAATAGAATCAATACGTGTCAAAAAATAATTTGTCGGGCGATATTATCATCATCCATCCATTTTTCGTACAACCCATGCCGATACGCAAGCCACTCGAGAATAGGTGGATGATTTCAGGGCTCAAGTACACAAAAACAAAACTGATAAATCTGCTTAATTCCATAACAAAGCCTGTTGCATTACATCAAAATACAGTTTGTTATCGAGATCCCATAGATTGGGACTTACGAGAATTCAGAATTCTACGAACTGAACTATATAGACTATATATATCTACTATAAGCTTATCACAAATTCTTGCTATAGACCGTCCATAGTATAGACGGGTAAATATGGGTCATTCTGTTTCATTATATAACAATGACAATTGCCGAGAAGATCTGTAACATTCTTCTACATAGGAAGAACGGAAAACTACAAATTAATGTCTCGAATGACAAAATCCTCATGCAAACTATCTGCTATACAAGTTTGTTCAATGAGCAGTTCCACTTCACCATCAATGAGAGTCGGTGCACCCTTTCGACGGATTCTTCACGCGGCTTGCTCACGGATAGCACTTAATGATTGATCTTGGACAAAGGTTCTTAGACAACCATTTATGATGCGAGGTGCTGAACCATCACAAAACCGTTTTGCAAGATCCACAGCCTTCATATGAAGCAAATGCTCTTTGTTATGTATTCGTTTAAAAGTTAGAAATATGTTCCAAGAAGTTGAGTATAATACCTCGTTGATGACAATTTGATGCCGTGTTCCTAGAGCAGATATTTCAGACATTGCTAAATGAAGAATTGCGAACTCCAAAATTCTTCCAGTTGGTTCACTCTAGTAATCGGAGCAACCAAAATGACAGAAACATCAGTTCGCAAAGCAAAAGATACTTTTTTTGCGGAACAGTGAGTCATAGAGATCCAAGTCATACAAGGAGCCCCATAATATGTTATTACTCTATCACGCCCTAGGTTACTTGGACTCGGGTACTGATTGTGGATACTGGTACGTGTCCAAGTGTCGGATATGTCTAAATATTTAATTTTACGCCTAAAATTAGTGTCTAAGTGTAATACGGATGTCCGAGCATCAAGGATCGGACATAGGTACGTAAAGCAAAATGAAGAGTCCGAGTAACATAGACCACGCCTCCTCATCCAGGAGTCATTTGATCTAAAATTGTGGATGTAACACAAACTCATACCATCTCAAGGAACCAACTCAACCAAAAGCTTAAGCTAATGGCTTTAGCCCCAAGATATGTTATACACTTTACGCAAAACGAAAACAAAAGGGTAACTTAACGGGTCACACTCCAATAAAATGCTCCATTTTTAAATACGAAAGTAACAGAAAAGTTATCGAAGAGAAATTTTGAGAAGATTGTAGACCTTCCAACTTGATGGGGCTACTCTGTCAATCACTAGGACATGATTATCCCATCTATCTACTACGGCACCTAACAGTTTCCTCGTGAATCTGCAATGAGTAAAAATCTTTGAGTACATGTTTAGCTACGCACTAACGGCACAGTATCAATGTGCATCTGTAATCTGGAGAGAAAGAATACTTGCCTCAGTAGGAGTTTGCTATACACCAACTTCAGAGGAGCTGAAAGAACTTCTGCCTCTGTAATAGAAGAGGATGTGATCAGAAACACTCAATTTTCTAACTGAAACCACCAAATCATGACAATGAGAGGGATAAAAAGCAAATAAATATTTGTAACTCAACAATCTACAAGCTCATACATTAGAATACAAGCACTAAGATCATTAACTCGAAACAGTTTTGTACTAATCTCACTCATGCCAGAAGCTAGACACTAATCCTTAATCATTAATCTAAGTGGCATATAGTGATTCCATTCTGAATCATATTGATCAGTAGAGTTTAAAAAGTAGATACCCTATGGTAAAGGTTGACTGTGATTTAGTAATGACAAATGAGTGATGACAACTTTGTGAACTTTGGCAAATCTTTACATCCACGTAAGGACTAAGGAGTCAATGCGGCGGAATGATGCAAACGAAATTGTACACATTTCCCATTCAGAAAATAAGTGCAACTTTCAGGTTGTTATTAAACCTAGAGGTGTGCAGAATGGACTCCCCCCAAACTGCCTCACTGATAGAAGACAACAGAGAGCTTAACTTAAATATGCAACCAAGTATATTCAAGGATATTCCTTGAGGGGAGGTAGTAATGGCCAATGGAATAACCAAAAGGATGAGATACTATGTAACTCTCTTTTCCCGGGAAATATGTTCTGCAAAGGCAGACCGCAGACATAGGTGGTTGTAAAGAGAAAAAAGATAATCATGCAAACAGCATATAGAAGTATTTTTCTGCGGTCAAGTTGTCTTTCCGGTTTCTGTCACTTTTGTGCAACATTATAAATGAGGAAACAAAAGTTCACAAAGGTTTCCTTTTAATAGACAGCTTATATTTCATATCTGGTACTAGAAAGCATAGCAAGTAGACAAATTACTAATATTACTGAAGCCAGTGTAACATGATTCGCTAGCTAATTCACTTTTTGAATTCGCGATTTGCTCAAATTTGTCCAAGAATAGCCCAAAACCGATCATAATTTGTTTTTTTCGATTCGCGACGAGTTTTGCAAATCATGTGACACTGTGCTGAAGTCTTGAAATTGTGACGTAATCAATAAACTATTATCAAATAATAACATTAGTTGTGACAAACACAAAAGCTAAGAAATGAAATATACCAATAGCTGATTCTTCTTCAAGTTCACTAAGAAGTTGATCGGCTTCCTCAATGGTGGAGGTGGTAACAGCGGGTCCTCCAAATCTCGTGTGATCATATCGGAGCAAGGAGCTCTTGTCAAAAACGTACTCGGATTCTAATTTGCAGTAACAAAATAATTAATTCTTTGACACGCCTTTCACATGAAACTCCAAAAAAATGAATATTTGTGCGCCAATCAATGTGAGTTTCTTGAATTTACCTTTAGGAGCATTCATTCGCTTCTCAAACAACCGAAGTGGATCATGCCCATCTAAACATGAAGCATATACCATCAACCTGCGCATTTGCATTTTTCAAAACAAATTAGCATCATTCTGGAAACAAGAAAAGGATGTCAAATAGAGAATATTGTATAAAACAAGAAACGCAAAGCTTAAAATTACTGTACAAGGCAAGCTCCCGGGCAGCTCTTGGACTGCAAAATCTTCCATTCTTGTCAATTCTGGGCAATGTGTAGGTATCATCTTTACCGCTCTCTGAGGTTGAGGATGTAGTTTCAATTTCCTTAAGAACGGTTGTTGCACCCTCACCACCACCTCCAACTCCGGGTACAAGAATCTGGTTTCTAATTTGTCTTCTCGACCAAGGCTTTGAGTTGTTTGGATGCCTACAATAGCTGCTTGCACTACTTCTATTAGAACTAGAACTAAGGCAAGGAACAGAAGTTCGTCGATGAGGACACCAAGAAATTGGAAGACGGTCACAAAGACTCGACTGTAATTTTGAGGAGCTTATACTGCTGCTACAATGACTCAGTACCACGGGTCCTCCCTCCATCCTCCTATACTAATTCCAGATATAGCAAGGCCAACAGTTCGCAGTTCCGTTTTTCTGCTCTTCAACCTATCACAAAATACAGATTTTTCTTTACATTTTGTGCATACAATGGTAAACATTTCTTCCATTTTTGGAAATCTTATCCATACCAAAGGTAAAATGAGACATCAACAACTATTCCCCTCTTTTCTTTGGTTAATTTTTCATATACCCACATGGTCATTTACTCAAAATAGAGAAAATTACAAACCCTAACTGTTCTTCAAGAGCAGTATGCATTAAATTCTATCTACATTGAGTAATCTACCAACAACTACCCATATGGTGGATGTAGTATTTACTTTACCCCCTTATAGAACCATATGTAATTCAAAACAATCACCATGTACACAACAAATTAATCAAACAATACACTTTAGTGATTTTGCCAATCGAAAAACAACATAATTTTTTAACTTTCAAGCCATTAAAATTGGGGATAGACTCAATAATTCAATTACAAAAAAGTTAAACCAAAACCCCCTCAAAATCTTGTTTTCCAAACAAACACACAAGTACAATAAGAATTTCAACACTCAAATGGGAACAGAATTTAAGCTAAGAAAGAAATGCATAAATAAACAGAAACGTGAAAAAAAGACGAAATAGAATGAGAGAAATGAGTGGACATAACTTACCGACGGTTAGTAAAGATAGAAAGGGAAATTGGGAATGAAACTGGGCTAGCCGCCGGCGTGTGAAGGCGGAGAGTAGCAAGGAGTGTAAATGGCAAACAGTAAAGTGCAGAAAGAGGGGGAGACTTATCAGTTATCTAACTATCTTCATCATACCCTTACCCTGGGAGACAAATATCCCAAACCCAAATCTTTCGTCAATTAACACAACTCAAAATAAATAATTTGGATAACACCAAGTTTCCTGAGAGACGACTCTCAGACCCAGTCCATTAGAGTTTAATGCTTATTTTTACTCTATATTTTTCTTTATGGGCGGACCTAATCAGACTCGGTCTCTCAAAGAGACCGTTTCTCACAATAATTTGTATTTGGATAATGGTAGAGAATCGCTATAGATAAATAACTAGATTATACCTGTGCGATACACAACTTTATTAAAATTTCCGACATATTTGTATAAATAAATAATAAAAAATTTACGGTTTTATGTTGTAACATCTCAAAATATCCAATACTCATCTAATAAAAAACATTATAAAGATTTTAAAATAAACTTGAAAAAAATAAAATAAAATATACTTTTATAACTTTCTAATACATTAAATGATGTGACAAAAAATTAAAAATTAAAAATTAGTAAAGTCAAAGATATTAATAGTAGTCATTATACAATGACATCATCTTTAAGTTTTGGAGGGAAATTTTTTATTGAAGGATTGACACGTAAACAATTTTGATAAGTGATGACATCAACAGTTTTTTGTTTTAGTAATAGTTAATAGATTAATAGATTTATTCGGTAGATGGTAAGAATTGAATTCCTAACGAAGAAAAAGCACTTAACTATTACTATTTCTGTTCTTATTTGTTTTACTTATTTTCCCAAAAAAAAATCATAAATTTTTTTGTGAGCGACGGTCTCTTTAAGAGATCATCTCTAATTAGATCAACCCATGATGAAAAATGTAGAGAAAGAGTAAACATTAAGCTTTAATGTATTCAGCCTTTGAGACTTTGTCTCAAAGAGACGGTCTCTTAGGAGACCGATTGAAAAAAAATTCACAGCGTTTTTCCCATCATGAATCTTTCTATTCTAGGTCATTTTATGGACAAAAATAATCTCACGTGTCTAATAAAGTACATTTTACTAAAATACCATCATATATTTACATTTTTAACTCTAAAAGATTAGTTGATTCTATCATATTAATGAAACTTTTCTCCTCATTATAACTTTTTTCTCTTTTTATTTTTTATTAAACGTTTCACCTTTTTTTATGAATTTCAAGCAACATTAATCATTATTTATTTTAATTGATCATGACTTTATTGTCCGTTATTAGTATTCTCCTTAGTCCCTTCCCATATTTTAAATGGAAAGAAAACAAGGGAGGGAGTATATAGTTTGTTTGCTTTTTGTTTGTTCACAAAATTTTTTAAAATTTTTATTCAAGTTTGTCCATCTTGATAACTTTCCTCGGTAAGACTATCTCAGGCTCACTTTTCTTTGCATTTGAAGTTTTGAGTTTTGTTTAAGTCTTTAATATTGTTGACACCTTACATAAATTGTCACATATTGAAGAAAGAACAAGAGTATATCATTCATAAATTTAAAGAGTAATCTCTATTACTTTGAATTTGTTTTATTAGTGAACCTCCTAAATTTGTAAGTGAGTTATCATTTCTCCTTATTCAATAATTTGGGTTGTCGTCCGTTTCAATCTAACATTAAACAAACCACATTGTCAAGGCCCCGAGCATAGTTATGTTGAACATTTAGTGTCTAATAATCCTAAGTTAATAATCACTAAGTACTACTAAAGTAGTGGGACAATATGTATTAATATACTAGGTCCAAAAGAAGTTCAAAGGATAGGACAAAACGGAAAAAGGGAAAAACCAAGTCAGCCTAAAACGCCGACTCGGCGTTTCCCTTTTTGGAGCTAAGGGTTTTTGTCCAGAAGGAAAAGCCGAGTCGGCTTTCCTTGGTGTAGGACTGCTTGCCGAGTCGGCGATTCCTGCTGGAAATGACCGTTGGTCATTTCTGGATCTTTGAATTAAATGACATTGGATTCCTATACTAATTCCACAATAATTCTGAGATTATTATGGATTATAATGGTGAATAATGCTCATGAATGTCCTAGATTAATGACATTGAATTACATGATCATCAATTTGATCATTAAAGTGGTTGTTGAGCCATGACCCTTAGAGTATACTCTAATAGTATAAATAGGGGTCTTTGGTGATGAGTTGAACACACCATTTTTTTCTGAATTCTTCTTCTCATTTCTTTCATTTGCTTGTGCTTTGTCAAGAGAGTAATTAACTCTTGCCTAAGGCTTCCATTTCTTATAATTCTCAAACACATTGTTGTTAAGTGGTATACTCTAAGTACTAAGAGTATATTGTGTTGTTTGTATCTCGTTGTGAATTTCCGTTCATCAACCCAAGTACCTTTGTGGGGGAAATATCACAAAAGGAAAGTGATCACACGCCTACAACAAGTATCAAGATTCTGGGTAACGGTTGTTGTTACAAACTTATCTTCAAATTTATTTAGCATTGTTATTGTAATTTCATTTTGTCATCAACAGAGGAATAATATATAAATTCCCGTTTGTAATTTATATTTACATTATATATTCGTAATAAGTTACATAAATAAAACAGTCACCAACATAACAAGATAGTTTGGCCCGCATGATATCCGATATCCGATATGAATTGTAATTTCAATCGGATATCCGATATGAATTGTGATTTCGAATTATATATCTTAAGTTCAAATCGAATATCAGATCGAATTATCGATTTTCTCTTAAACACATTTCCTAAAAGAATGATAGTTTACTCTCCAATTGAGAATGAACCGGATTCCTCTCCAAAGAATTGATTGAATGTTGGAAAGCACATGTGTATGCAATGTAGGTATACGTAACATGCCAATTCAAGCTAAGCACACATTAGGTAAGGACTCTTCGTCACACCTTCGTGTTACATTTACTGATTGATATAAGACCTTGTAGTCAACAAACTAGCTTCTAATTTACGAAAAGGAGACAAAATAAGTCCCCCACACACACACACACAAAAAAAATAAAAATATTTGTCTACCAAATTAAATAATCTAGCTTTACGATTTTAGTTCTTTCCATTTAAAATATTAGATATGAGATGAAATCAACAGAGTGTGTGTATTGAAAATTTTTAATATTGTGTGATTCTTAATTTTTGTAACTAGGGATGTACATGGGCCTGATTTGGGTCGGATCCAGCTAGACTCAAATTTAAACCCAAATTTTTTTATTAGACCCAAACCTGGATAGAGATTTATAGGGTCTTCGGACCAGAACTCAGACCCTTAGGCATTAGCGGGTCTAGGATTTAGATTTTGGTTAAAACAATTTTATTTTTTTTCTTGATTTTTTTTAAATATATATTAAAAAATTTCGACAATTCGTACAAAATTATTTGAACATTTTCGACTAACAAAAATCTTGTATACTTTATGCTATTTGAGCGAATAAGAATATGAAGCTTTCCAACATACAAACTCTTATAACAAAATATTTATCAAGTTTTTTAATTTTTAAAGTATAGATACTACAACCAAATTTCAAATAAAAAGATTTTCTTAACAATTGTTAAAAGGGAGGTATCGTAAAACGTGTAATGCAATAGATTTATTTTGATAACAAAAACGTATAATTTATAATTGAAAAATCCTTCCAATACATGGAAAACTTTGAGAAACTTCCGATCAACATATTTGACGGCCTTAAGGGACAGAGCCATCTTTCGGCTCCATGAAAGACGTAAAACACCCAATACCTTACCATGCCGATAATTGTCAGGGACAACCGGGTAATTTTGAAGTACAACTGTTCAGAGTCCAACTTATAAAGAGGACTAGAATGAGTTTCTTATTATTAAAAATTGTTTTTTAATTATATTTTTATACCTTGTTATTATTTGATCTTAAATTCGTGCATTTATTTGACATTTATGTGATGAAAAAAGAAAAATAATACTCCCTCCTATTCAGCTTAAATGTCTCATTTATTTTTTCATATTTGTCGAGACAATATTTTAACCCTTAATATCTCAAATTATTCTTAATTAAAAATTATAAAATTTGATATTAATAATCCTTGTATTGAGACGAATTAAACAAGATCCTCAGGACTATGTTTTAACTTATAGATTAAAAGTAAAATACAAATTAAGAGTGATGAGTAAATAGTACCAAAAAACAAAATGGGACATTTAGGCTGAATAGGAGGTAGTATGATGTAAACCCAAAACTTTACTTATACAAGGGTGCTATTTTTTAATTTTTGCCTAGGACTCAGAAATTGTCGAGAACCACACTCATAATTGTTTAGGCATTCGCGTAGAGTCTTCGAAAGTTTTGGTACTCACTCCCTTTATCTTTGTTAATATATGGAAACCATAACTTAGAGTTATTAGCAATATTAGACTAGATGAAATCAATTATTATAAAAAAAGTTATTTTATGACTCAATATTCACCTGATGTTGTAATCGAATGTAACTTTAACCCAACATTAAAAATAGATTTACAATTATAAATAACCAACGTGAATTCAATATCAGGCTCAATTTTAAACCAATTCAAAACACTAATTAAATATTGATCTTATATAACCCAATGCAAACAAATAATACGTCCACCCTCGGCGCATCTTGAGAATTCGAAGCATTTCTCCTTTTACGACCGACCAAAACCAAGAAATAAGAAACTTAATTAATTCATATCCACATGCAAGTTACTTCACCCATAAACCATTCATATCTTATCAAACCCACTATATATATCCCTTTCATGCATTATTATCATGTATCTACCCTAGCTAATTAATTAATTCATCCCTATTTATATAAACTTCCATTTTCACAAATCCCATAACAAAAATATAATTGAAATGGAGAAAAATTACAAAAAAATCAATTCATCGTCAATCCAATATCACGCTCAAAGTGTTGGCAGATTAGCAGATACAAACAGTACATTACGTGATGGAAAAGAAGAAACCGAAAAGATGAAGAAGAATAACAAGGTATTAACGATTAATTCTACGTTGGTAACAATAGATGAAGATGAAAAAGAATGTCTTCGAAGATTAGCAGAAAACAAAAATGATCAGCCACTCGTAGGTTTTAATCAAAAGCTTAAACTTAAAGATGACGATAATAATAAGTCGTCGTTGGAGAGTAAGAAATCTTTGGATATAAATGAAAGTGCTGAGAAATTCATTCAGAATTTTAAGCAACAGTTGCTTCTTCAACGTCTTCAATCTATTGAGAATGTTGATAACATCATTGCAAGAGGCCTTTGATCATAGCTTATTTTTTTAATACCTATACTTGCCTTAAAAAAACTCATACGTACAAAAATAAAGTATAAGTGTACGTGTGATGATAAGGAGAGGATTACTTTTTGTATTTTAATTTGTTTTTCTTTTAATTTTTATTATTTTTTAATCGTTTTTTCTGCATGTTTGTGTATGATTTTTTGTTGCTGTATTATAATTAGTACGTGTTAATCAATAAGCATGTACTTCCTCCGTTCCAAAATACTCGCTACATTTCGATTTTGTGCACTATTCATCGTTCAAGCTTATTTTACATATTGCAACTAATGTGTAAGTAAAAATATAGTCAAGTGAGATCTTGTTTAAATCGTCTAATCGCATACTTTCATAATATTAAATATTTATAATTTTTAGATAAGTGTAGTTTAAGATATTAATGATTAAAATTGTGCATTGGATTGCGTAAAAAAGTGAAATGTAGCAAGTATTATAGAACGGAGGAAGTATGATCTATCCATTCTCTGGTGATTTATATAATTATTATATTTGTATTTTAATAGTCAGATGAACTTTAGTTTTGAATTTTATTTCTTTTGTAATACATATATTAATATTATGTTTGTTCATGATCAAGTCAATAACGTTAATTTGAATGAACTTTTTTTAATTATTTTACTCAATCGATTTAATTATTAATAAAATTGCCGAGAAAGTCACATTACAAAGTCGATATATGCACACACATAATTTGGGACCAAAGAAGATTCTGAAATGTTCGACACTAGAGGCTTCAGATGAAATATAAAATTTTGTAATATACGTTAAATTTTTATAAATTATTAAAAAAATATTAAAATTTTTAAAATTGTACAAAATCTTTTACTTTCCGCCTCTAGGACCTATACATTGTCTACAACATAGAACACCTAGTCGGCTCATGTATAGGGAGAACATTATCTTATTCAATATAGACAGATGATGAATTTAGCTCATGTTTTATATGATCGTATACAAACATAAATTCGGGACCGATATATTGTCTACAACAATTTAAATTTTTATAAGTCAAATTGATTATTTAATATATATTAGAAACCAATATGACAAAAAATGATAGGGTAGTCAAATCTTATTCATTACTCACGTCAAAGTGAAATATTTAGCATCAGATATAAAAATGATTTGTGCTGCACTTATAACATATTTTGAGTTGTTTTTCGGACTTAAACTTTTAAGTGACTTGGTTGGTTTCGTAAAGGTTAGGTCTTAACTTGTATATACCGCACACTTTTTTGTCAATACAAAGCAATCTACTTAATTAAGTTGTATTACCAATGTGCATTACTGGCAACCATTGAATATATATTCCTTGCTTCTTAACTTGACTTCATCAACTTTTTGCCTTGGTTTTCCTGCTAGAGATTACAGATTATTTCTGGTAACAGTTAGTGATTTAATTTTTAAACCCATAACGTATACTAAGTAATTTAATCTTGAGGTCCTTAATTTTTCGGTAATCCAAATTGTTGCTATCAGACTATCAGAGGCACTGCTAAATTAGGCTAATAAGATCAACTAATATAAATTTAAAAGAAAATTAAAAAGAATTTCTTATTTTAAATTCGTCTCAGTCACTAAAAAAATATTCGGTTTGATCCAAATAGTACAAATTCTTACTTGAGACCGTCTATACGTCTCAAGTTTTGGGGCTGGCCCAATAAATTAAAAAAATTGATTTGTGGTTTTGTAAGTTAAAAGGAAGATATGGGCTGGACTTTTAAGAGACGTCTATACTATAAACGGTCTCTCAAGAGAGGGTCTGTTTTACAATTGATTTAGCCAAATAATGGACTAATATACTGACACAAAGCCCAGCCCAGATGGAGCACGGGTACAAATGAGACAACGAAAACACCTTCCTACCCACCCAACTCGATGATTGTATACTTCAACCGGAGAAATCTTAGAGGGGTAAGAGGACTGTCCTTTAGCCAGTAATATGTGAAATTCTTTATCAAGATCATCAAAACGGCTTTCTTAAACTTTAATGAAAAAATTGTTTAGCTAGTCTTGGACGAGACGACCTCATAATGATACTTATAAAGTCAAAATTGATAAATGCGTAAAAAATTAAAATGTTGTTGCACGCGTGTCACAACCTGGGTATTTTTTCATTTTCCAGACATTTTTTTTAATTTTAATCTAAAAGGTATCAATTTTCAAAATTAATACCTATAAAGTCAAAATTGATAAATGCGCAGAATATTAAAATGTTGTTACACGTGCGTGAATTCGGTCGGCCCACACTTCATCTGAACTTGTGACTCGTCCAAGTTTTTGTGGAAAATGTTTTTATTTTGTTAACAGCTATGTAAGTTTAACTTTAGACTTTTTGTTTGGACCTGTTTCACGATGAGAAGGTCTCATACAAGTTTACTAGTACCTTTATCCTCTATAAAATCCTTTACTAATAAAATTAAAGTAAATCGAACTATATCAAATAACTAAATAAATTTAAATATGATAACCAAAGTAATATAATGAGATAAAAGAACGAATAAATAGTTGAATTATCAAACATATCAATAAATAGTTGAATTATCAAACATATCAATATAACCAAGTAAAATAAACTATATAGATTTGCTTCATTTTAATTAAAAATGATCGAAAACAATAAATACATTAACTCTAACTTCAACTTTGAGTAATTAAATAAAGCAAATGCGTGACACATGAATAAACACGTACGTAACATAAATACTAAAGCATCACTCAGAAACAAAAAAAAATTAATTTAAGAATGAAGAAGAAAAAAAAAACTCAAATAGTTTTTGTGAAAAACTATATAATATACATTACACATAATTCTCACTTGGATGTAGTAATTTTAACCAAAATGGTTTATTTTTTTTAAAGCATTCATCTTCAATCTAAATTAGATCGAATCGACTTTAGTTTTATTAACGTGTGCACTCTTTAGCCTCAATAAAAACCCTATTGTTGCACCACGGAAGTGATCTTTTGTTGTTGCTGCAAAATCTCGAAATTAACGAGGGAGCATGACCTTGCCATCTCTCCGGCAAGAGGAATCACCGGAAGGTTATCGCAGTTGCAAATCTCGATCATGAAACCGTCTGGGTCGTGGAAGAAGAGTTGATCTACATAGATTCCGCCTTCCTCGACTCTCGCTCTTACATGCTTTATTTCCATCTCTTTCAACATCTTCTCTACTGCTCCCATGCTTTCACACTACACAATTAATCGTATTAATGTTAATATATATAACATATTATAGATGCTACTCAACTATCATCAGAACTTAACGTGACAAGTATTGCTAAAACATGCAAAAAAAATAACTACCTACATATTACAGATATATAAGATCACGTATTACAGATATATAAGATCTTTTCCGATTCGCGTTATATTAAAATTGCCTTATTTTAAGCTATGTTTTGTTCATTCGAATCGTCAAGTTGATTTCGATAAGGTGTTTCGGGTCGATTCAAAATGAAATTGTCTGTTCCCATTGATTTTTAAATAATTGTTATAATATATTTTAAAGTCGGGTCTAATCAGATTTGGGTCAAAGTCGGTGACTATCAGGTAATCGCGTCTATTTTAAACAGCTCTAGTTTAAAAATCTAAATGTCTTATGCCTTTCCATGCAATACATTGACATCGATAAATTAAAGATAATATTCACAATAAGTCAATTAGATCCTTTCATCTATCATATGGTTTCATAATAATATTTCTTTTAACTTATAAAGTACTTATAAAGTGTATATTCTCGTATTTTGAAAACAAATATTTAAAAATAAGATGAATATATATAGCAAGTGTATTTAGCTAGGCAGTGAATGATTAATGGCATGAAAAATACATCTCAATCACATGAGTTGTTGCTGACAACTCTTTTAACGGATATACACAAGTAATACTATGCATGTTTCACGACTCTATATATTGTCTAGAAATTTCTAATATTTGTACATCAATTTGTACTTTCTTTAATTTGTTTCTAATCTCAATTACGTAACTACTAATTAAATGTTTATTCTTCTCTATTAATTAATTTGCATCATATTCAAGTAAAGTAAAAGAAACACAAGATAATTATATAATATTCTAGAGTGGCAAAATCAATAGGAATAAGGATACAAGAAAAACTAAGCCAAAATAGAGTGTGATGGGCTGATGCTTTTAAGTACAACAAACTATTATCTGAAGCAATCTCACCGAAAGACGACGCAACATATACATGTATGTTAAACAACTCATCTTATACATACGTACTATGAGAAAAAGATTCTTATTTAAAGTTATCTCACCGTAAAACTGTCTTAGTGTATCTATTATAATAAAATCTTCAAGAATCAATATTTATAAATCTAAACTCCTATTAGAGGATCAATCTGACCTACTTAGATTCCATTACGTTGATAGGCGCCCAGGCACCCTTTGGCCTTTCACAGATTCTTACTTTGAGACCGTCTCAAGTTTTGACTTGAGACTGTTTATAAATTATAAAAAAAAAATCTGATTGGTGATTGTAAGTTAAAAGGGATATATGACTTGGGCTATAGACGTTCTCTTAAGAGAGGGTCCGTGACCTATAACTTGTTTTCTAGCCTACTATTGCGCCTCTATTTGCTAATGTATGTCCTATACTCCAACGTCATGGAGTGTTTGATGAATGGACTTTTTAATTGTTTTGGACTTTTTACTTTAATTAATCAAATTAATAAAAATGTTTAATGAATGGATTTTCAAGCTGCTTAAAGTTTTTAGGTCAAAAAATATATATATAGCTATATACATACCGAACAAAACATACTCCTAGGAAGTATGTGATATGTTTTTGTCGTCATTGACATTTGACAATACCAACTTATTGAGGAAAGGACACCAAACTACCTAGTACTCTATATCTTTTCATCAAATCCTAGCGAGTTAATCTAAATAAATAACACTAATTTGTAATATTGTTAAAACATCTTTGGTTTTGATGAACTACAAATATAATTAACAAGGAATTTTTTATATTAATGAATTATTTTAATGAATTATAAATGACTAAAAATCTCGTAGAAAAATAATGTTACAAAATTGAGTAATTATTAAGATTTTCTTCAAATAAAAATGTAAGAAGATATTTTGTCATTTATGGTGTCACTATATACTTTTTTTTAAATGGTAAACCAACCATATAATTATTGACATTGATGGATGCATGCACAATTTTATTGTACCCTTCATTAATTTCTTTATTTTGTATTATCTTCTTTCAGAATAATTATAACTAACATTGTAACACATCGTATAAAAAAATATCGGAAGAAAAATATTAAATAAAAAATAATTAAGTATAATAGAACTCTAAATCTCAATTAAGATTAATAGGTTATGTTTAGGCTAGTGGATTAATCACATCAACAAATGAAAATTAATGCATTTTCCTCTTTTATACAAATTATTATATTAAAAGGACATACGGCAATAAGCAATTTCATATCTTAAAAGCTTTCAAAATCTTAATAGAGCAATTTTTACGTATAAATCAAAGATGACGTGATCATTTTGAATTGCTTAAATTAGCTTCATTTGCACCTATCTATTCTTTCAAGTTCAAACAATTGATCAAATACTTTACTTTCGTTTCATATTACTTGCTACATTTCTTTTTTTTAGTAAAAAATCAATCATTTAAAGTTATACATATTCTTATTTTCTTATCCTATATCTAATTACTCCGATTTTTGTTTTTCTTTTTTCAAAAAATAATATTAAAAAATTCCAAAAAAACAATTTTTCACCTGCTGCTCATCATTGAGCAGTAACTTTTAATTATAAAAAATTCTAAAAAAAGCAACTTTCCACCTGCTGCTCATCATTGAGCAGTAACTTTTAATCTTTGTGCCCATACAATGGTAGCAAGTAAATTAGAACAGAGATTAGAACAGAGAGAGTAGTTGGTACCATATGAGAATAAGTGAGAGATATTTAAAACAAATTTAATGACCGAAATTTAACCGAACTTTTTAACCAAATCTAATTTGATGTAACTTAAAAAATAGTTTATCATCTAATTTGAAGACTCAATAAACACCTAAAGTATAATACGAGTATTAATATTTCTTCTGTTCTATAATACTTTATACTGATGGTAAAAGTGAAGTAGCAAGAGTAATTACCTGAAAAGAAATGTGATTATCCTTAGGGTTTATTTCTGTTTTTTTCGGCAATTGCTCTGGATCAGCCGCCTGTAATAAGTGTATCCCAATTCCATATCCAAACAGCCTACATTTCACCAAATTCAAATCGGAAAATTAAATTAATTATTATCAAAAATCCAAACAACCCAAGAACAAAAAAGATCAAAACAATAATTTTCCCAAATACCCATTAATTTTAAATTAATTTCTGTAAAATTCGAAATTAGGGTTTATGAAATTACCAAGCTCCATCGAAATCAAAAGAACCGGGTCTTCTAATTGGGAAAAACCCAAGAACATCTTGATAAAAACTAATAGATTCTTCAATTGATCGACAAAGAAGAGAAATATGGTTGAGAGATTTTAGGTGAAGTGGGTTTCCTTGAATTTCCTTCATTTTTTTGGGGGGGAATTTCTTTGAAAATACAATAAAAGGGCGCTTTAATTAAAATTTAAAATTGGGTAAAAAATAATTATAGTAATTTGATAAAAAAAAAACAGAGGAATGTGGAAATTAAACAGAGGATTTAATTGAAATGAAACAGAGGAAGGAAAGAAAGAAGGATAATGAGTTTGTTTTGATATGAAAATGAAAATGGCGTGTAAAAATGGTGAGGTTTGGGAAGGAATATATAGAAGAGATTCGAAAGAAAACGAGCCACGTGGAAGTATATATGTACAAAAATTACACGTAGGTTCCACGTTGCTTATTGTCATGCACAGCTCATTTCTACTGAATCTTGAATTATTGCGCTTTACCAAATATATTTCTTTTGTTTTATAATCTATGATATGCAACTAGGGCCCGTTTGGTTACTGGTATAAAATGGTGGTAATAAAAAATATTTATAGTATAAAATTTCATGAAAAGTTTCATAGCATTTCTATGGTAATGAAACTTTGATCACAAAAAAGTTTTTTCGTTTACAAATTTCTATTGTCACTTAATACCACCCCTTTTAATGATAATGCATTTAAATGAATTCTATGAAGGTAGGCCAGAGATTTTTCAATCAAATTATGCTAAATTTTCATTCTCATTACCCCCATTTATTACTACGTATCAAATAGGTCGTTAAGGTTTTGCTTGCATATTAATACATTTATTTTATAGTTATTTTTTATGGTAATTTTATTGAGATAAATAAATAAATGATTTTTAAGGATATAATTGGTGGTTGTGAATATTGCTAGACTTAACTAAATGAAATGTTTTTATCTATTTTTAATTATACAAGCATGTACAATAGTTAAGTTGGTTGCTATCTTCAAAAAAAAAAAAAGTTGGTTGTTAAGTTGTTTCTTTGAGAATTAGATATTGTTTCAATTGAAGTAAACATTTTTTCACGTAAGATTTTAGGATTTAGTTTCACGAAACTCTCTCCTTTAATTTCCTCGGTTTATCTTTAATTCAAAACTAAATTACAGTAAGTCAGTAAGATTAAAACTCGGATTAAGAGTAAATAT
Source organism: Amaranthus cruentus (assembly GCA_019425755.1). NCBI lineage: Eukaryota > Viridiplantae > Streptophyta > Magnoliopsida > Caryophyllales > Amaranthaceae > Amaranthus > Amaranthus cruentus. Next base: position 29,491,156 of record CM033450.1, on the reverse strand, counting down.
TTATTATAAAAATTAAAATAATAAGAGCATTAGAACGTACTGAAGAGAAAAAATAGTTGTAAAGTTACGGAAGTGAAAGACTGAAAGGAAATAAGGATGATATTCTCCACATTCCTTCATCTTTTACATGAATTATAATCGTTTTATTCTCTTTCTTTTATTTCTTTTTTCAAATTCTTGAATTAAATTTGATTTTCCATTAAACATTTACCCTTGCACAATTTACAAATATGTCATAATCAAGATTCATAATTTGGTGTTGATTGAGTTAATTTCACAAAATTCACTCGCAACAAAATCGAGTTATATTTTATTATTATAAGGTAGACTGAGGGTAGGGGTGGGCTAAATGATATCGAACCTAAATATTTTAGATATAGTGCAAATATAGCATAATATGAGAAAACTTGTTATTACATCTCTATTTAGAAAGTTCAAAGCAACAAATATAGATGAAGCTCTTTAGCGTTTTTGTTTGATAGTGTTGATATATACTCCCTCCTATTCAAAATTATTGTCCACTTTGGGTTGGACACGGATTTTAAGAAATTGGTAATTAATTGGAGTATTTTAAGTGATTATAAAAATTGTAAAGGTGGTAGTTGGAGTGTTTAAGTGATTATAATAATTGAAAAGGTGATAATTGGGATATTTAAAATAATATAAGTAGGGTAATTAGTTGGGGGTATTTAGGTAAAAAAATCTTTGCCAAAAATAGAAAGTGGACAATTAGAATATGTGACTTGACTAAATAAGGAAAGTAGACAATAAGTTTAAATATGAGGGAGTATTTAAGATAGAAACACGTGAGAATTTTGAAGAAACAAATTTAAATTTTGTTTCTAAGTTTTAACTTTACCTCTATTATATCTTAAAATTTGAAATCGATCATATTATATTGACGATTATAGTTATAATTATAATTATAAAACCACGTACTATTCATATTAATATGACGCTAAATTTAAAATATAAGTAATAATTTTTTTTAAAATTCGCCTAATTTAGAATATTGCATGCCCGGGCCAGTAGTATCTAGAGGAAATACCATTTCATTCCATATACACAAATTCTTACTTGAGACTGTCTTTTGTAAAGACGACTCTCAAAAGCTCAATCTAATTCTAAATATATATTGTTACAACTCTAAATATAGATTTGGGCTGGACTTTTAAAAGTCGTTTTTACAAAAGACAATCTCTCAAGAGAGCACCTAATATAGATAAGATTTCTGATATTATGTATCCAATATGTACTCGTTAAATTTATATAAGCACCATATTTATAAGGAATTTAGGTTGTGTATATAATTACTTTACTACTGGTATAAAAACTCGTGCAATGCACGAATTTATTTGTGCGAAATATATATATATATAAAACAGTTTCAAATAATAATGTAAGTACCGTATCGTTATTAAATTTACCAAATACATGACTTTTTAAATCAAAACATAATTACTGACGTTTGGAGATAAATTAGATAAAGGATTTATCTTTTGATCTTATTTATCTTTTGATTAAGTAAAGATAAATATTTACTTACAAAATCTTTCGATCTTATTTCCCGTCCGAAGACATGCATTAAGTAAAAAAATTTTACTATATTTATATTCTTAATTGCTCTTATATGTTTCAATTCATTAACCATTTTTAGTCATACTATTATTAAATAAAAATTACTCGATATGACATGTAATCATTTCACATTCAATTATATTTTTCTATTTGTCATGTCTCTTTAAAAAATACACTCAGAATTTTCCATGATTTTTATAGTATTCTATTCTACGATGATTTGAACTATAACTAAAATTGGTTAATTATAGCCGCTATTTGGATGATAAAATTAATGGAAGTTTCCATGTAATTTCCTAGTTTATCAAAATAAAATAAACATTATATTTATGACTTTTCACCAATAAATAGTTGTTGTTATCTTAATAGTAAGTGAAAGACAATGCGGTTGATGAGAATAAGACAATAGAGGCGGCGGTTCGCAACTGTGAAAATTGATTCACGGGCCGAACTAACATGTTCTGTCTCACTTACTAAATACATGTACTCATGTCTTTCATTAATATCTTTCACCTGGGACTCTGGGAGTATATAATGCATATATCCAATTTGAATTATTCAATTCGAATCATTTCATTTAAATTATTAAATTTGTAAAAAATATTTAATCTTTGAAAATTGTATAATTTTGTCGGTTTAGATTAGATTTGAATTTGTATCGATTTTATTTGAAATCCAGTTATCTAATATTCAAATTTACATCTTTATAAAAAGAATTAAGAAGGCTTTAAACTAATAGGTGCTCTCTTGAGAGACCGTCTTTTGTAAAGACGACTCTCAAAAGTCAAGTCCGAATCTATATTTAGAATTGTAGCCAAATATATTTACAATTGGATTGAGTTTTTGAAAGTCATTTTTACAAAAGACAGTCTCAAGTAAGAATTTGGGTTAAACTAAAATTGAGTCATTACTCATTACTCTCCGCTGTTTTTAAACATTTTTCCACCAAGAGCTTTTTCAAGAGGACATTATTATATTGAGACTCAAACCTTTTTTTTGTTGTTATATCCCGTAATTTTGAATTTTTATTTAATTAGGTTTTGATTTTGAATATTGTTCTTTTTTTATACCATGTCAAAGAATCAACTCAACCAAAAGCTTAAGCTGATGGTTGAGGCCCCAGAATATGTTATATACTCTTACAGATGGTATAGATTGTATGGACACACATATAATATTTATAATTTTCAACTTTAAAGGTTTTATTTAGCTCATCATATAAAATCATAATTTAGTAAAAAATACTTTTAACATGTAAAGATCAATTCAATTAGTAAAAATCAGTTAGATCAGTTGAAATTATAACTGTTAATTTAATTTAGTTTATTAATTGTATCTTGAGTATATTTTTTATGATTTGTATTTCAAACGATAGAAATAATTTTGAGAAAAGAAAGAGAATGAGAACTTTAGAAAAGAACGAAAAAAGGTATTTTCTCTGATTTTTAATAATCTTAATATTTAGAAGAGAGAAATTTATACAGAATTATTTTGACAAATATAGAAAAAATAAAATATACAGTTTTTATTTATCGTATTTATCGTATTTGTAATGTGTACTTACATTATCCTTAATGTGTACAAACAAATGAGAACCTGAGAATGAGAACTCATTAATGATTAATTCCTATTTATCGTATTTGTAATGTGTACTTACATTATCCTTAATGCTTACTTACTGTATCTGTAATGCCTATTTTAAATATTTTAAATGTCTACTTACAACACTTTTAATGTTTGCTTACAATTTTTTAAAAAATGTATGATGGGCTGACCCAATTAGAGAGGATCTCTCACAAGAATTTGTGTAAAATATATCAGCCGTCTTATTAGTAAATCTTGTATGAGACCGCCTCATTATGAGAAAGGTCATACAAACAACCCAAAGTTAAACTTACATAGCAATTAATTAAATAAAAACAGCTTTAACCTTAAAATCTCTTAAATTTAAAATTAAATCGGCTTATATATTAAGTCGTCTCTAAATGAAATAATAGTAATAAATTAAAGTATTTGTCCTTATTGGTTACGTATTTGAGTCGTACTTAACATGCACCGTCTACGGTCTCTTAATATAGTGACAGGTGTCAATTGTATTTGATATATCTAGATAATTGTTTCATTGTTTGTATTGACGATTATTCCAGACTCTTCTTCTCACATTAACAGTAACTCTTTTTCAATTTGGTTGCGTCCAACGTGAAATTTCTCTTGTTTTTGTTTTCTTTTCCATCTTCACTACGTTCATCTAGCTAGTATCAACACTATTCGGCTCACCTAATATTAATATTTTAAAGTTACTGGGAATAAGTTTTTTATTTCAAATTATGAATTTTAATTATGAAATTATGAATGAAAAATTTGAGAATGATAAGGTTTGGGTAGTCTTTCTCAAATTTATCTACTTCAAAAACAATGGTGGAATTCGATCCAAATCCGAAATTGAAAATTTTTAATTTGTCAAACGATAAATTTGAGTCAATTCCAAATTTTCAAATAAATTAAAACATCGTTTCCAAACATGACATTAACAGTTTTAACTTGTGAGTTCATGATAATATGTTGCATATTTTTTTTATATTCAACTTCAGAACTTTTTTACACAAGAAGCTTAAATGTAACACATATTCTATCTCTCTTTGTACTTGCACTAAGTATTTAACTCGAATTGACGGATGGATTTTAGGTATGAATCTACAAAAAACTTTTATCAATGAGTGATTTTGATTTAAACACCAAACCTATACAATTTGAATATATTTAAAATAGTAATACAGTACAGATTTAAAAACTTTAAATTCAAATCTATATATGTTTATCGAATTTTCAGTCAAAAGTAAAATAGTATTAAAAATGCCTTAAACAACAATAAATAAAAGTATGATATTTTACTTTATTTTTATTACATTTTAAGATCTAATAAAACAAAAAATGGAGTCAATAAATCCGATCTATGTCTAAGAATATGATGACTTATATAATTATAAAATAAAACAAATTGAAATAAAAAAAGCACTAGCATTTCTCATAGATTGTCTTACCAAGCTATCATATATCAAGATTCTTTCATGATTGAAGTCCACTTAAAGCACTTTCATTATCTCATATTCCTCAATCCTTCCACTTTTTCCCTCATTGAATTATATTTTATGTCGAAAATTTTGGTATGAGAAAATTTATCCAATAATGGGTAAACAAAAACGTTAATTAAATCACCATTTAATTTGTAAACTAATTTATGAAGGATTAAAAAAAATAAGTATTTAAAATATACTCCCTCCGTTCCTTTTTGATATTCCTATTTGAGTTTTTCACCAAGATTAAGAAAAATTGGAATCTTTAGTGGTAGTATGTACTACCTCCTATTCAGCCTAAATGGGAAATTTATTTTTTAGAACTATTCACTCATCACTCTAAATTTGTATTTTACTTTTAATCTATAAGTTAAAACATAGTCATGTGGGATCTTATTTGATTCGTCTCAATACAAGGATTATTAATATCAAATTTATATAATTTTTAATTAAGTATAATTTGAGATATTAAGGGTTAAAATGTTGCCTCGGCAAGTGTGAAAAACTAAATGAGACATTTAGGCTGAATAGAAAGGAGTATTATTTTAATTATATAGTAATGGTAAGTAATGATTGTATTAGAAGTATGAGAGAAAAAATAATCAAATAATAGTGTAATGTAATGATTGTATTGGAAGTATGAGAGAGAGAATAATTAAATAGTAGTGTGAAGTAAGAAAAGTGGGATTTTAAGGGGTAAACGTGAGATGAAAACTTTTAAAAAATGGAAAGTATTCTAAAGTGGAAAAACTTATAAAACTACCCGTTTTAGTAAGATGGAAAAACAAAAAGGAACGGAAGGAGTAATAAATAGGTATCTAATTATAGTACATGAAATTTCGTGACAATATATATATATATATATATATATATATATATATATATATATATATATATATATATATATATATATATATATATATATATATATTTGATGCATGTATAAATTTTAAAAACCTATTTACAAAAATAAAAAATTAACAGGATTTTTCTTAAAAACTTTCACTTTCTTAAAAACTTTCACTTTCTCTTTGCTTTGATTCTAACCGGATAGAGGGAGTATATTCAATATTTTTAGTTTTACCGTCAAAATCAAATAAAGCTACATGACTAAATTAGAAGAATAATTTTAATATTTTATAAATGGAAAAATTAACAGGATTACTACAACATTTTGCTTCTTTATTCACAATAAATTTTCCTATTTTAATTAATACTTTTACTAATTATATAAATATATAAACTTTTTATTTTTTAAAGTTGTCCATAAAAAACAATCTCTCACAAATCATAAGAATGCAATGTTGTTCATTTGCAAGGATTTGTTCATCCGACTTCTAACATCTATTTTTCTCGCACGTGGTCAACTCACTGAGCCGCGTCGGTGCTAGCTTGTACGTTCAACGCCTAAGCCAACAATCAGGATCGGCCCTAAGGGTGGGAAAGAGGGGTCGTTGCCCAAGGTTCCTTGTCAAAAAAGCAAAATTATGATTACAGAAGATCTATATAGGTTATAAATTGCAAAAGAAAAAGGCCCAATATATTATTTCGCCCAGGACCCTAAGTATATTCAGCAGATCTTGGGTAAGACCGTCTTAGAATAAGACGCGGCCCAATATGGAGCCCATTAGCTTTTTCCATTTCTCTGGGCATTTTTCAATTTTACTCTTAAAAGGTATCAATTTTGACCTTAAAGATATCAATTTCAATGAAAGTGGCACTTAAATATATCAATTAAAGTAAAAATTTCAATTTGAACCTCTAAGTGATCAATTTTAATGTTAAAGTGATCAATTTCTACCTAATATAATTGACATTGATAAGTATTGAATTGTATGTTGTGTAGTTCATTTATTTTGTTTATAATTGATATAGTTAATATCATAACAAAAACAAGATAAAGTCATAATTGATGCATGTTTGGTAATAATTAACAGTGATATGTAATGAATTGTATGTGTTATATAGTTTATTTATTTTGTTTATAATTGATATAACTAACATCATAACAAAACAAGATAAAGTCATAATTGATGCATGTTTGATGATAATTGACAGTGATAAGTAATGAATTGTATGTTATTGAAATTTGTACTTTAATTGATATGTTTAAGTACTACTTTACGTTGAAATTGATATCTTTAAGGTGAAAATTGATACCTTTAAGGTGCAAATTGAAAAATGCCCAGAAAATGAAAAAAAAAAAAAAAAAAAAAATCTAGAGCGCGTGTAGTGCACGCGCCTGAGAGTGGGGCGGCCTAATTGTGATTTCATTCTAAGACGGTCTTACGCAAGTTTTTGTGAAATATATTTAGGGTCGGCCTGCCAACAATGACCACTTCTATTATGTGAGTCGTCAAGCCAATTCGGTTGCTTTTATGAAATATAAAATATCTTTTCTCATAAAAATATATACTTTATACTAATATTTAATTAGAAAATTGCACGTTTTTCTTCAAATTTCATTCATTTGGTAATGGATGATTTGTATATATATGTTTGGCTTTTAAAAGGGCATTTTGCAAAATAAATATTAATTTATTTTAAAATAAAATTATCGGTATAAATGCTAAAAATAAACCCAATTGTTATTTATTTCTAATTGCTTAACTTACAAAGAAGTTTTAAATTATTAAAAATAAGTGAATCTATTTTTTGAAAGATACCTAATAGGCGTGTTTATTTAAATATAAAGAATATTTATCGACTATTTCTCCTAACGATTTTCTGATAGTTTCTTTCTTTTTCTTCTTTATGTTCTATGTAATTTTTATTAATTTACTTTCAATTAATTTTTGTTAATTATTTAATTTACTTTATTTTTTCAAATAGTCCAAGTCCAACTTGTTTTGGTCAACTATTTTTACTCTCTGAACTCTGATCTATCTTTGTGTAGGATACTGAATTAATAACCATAACCATAACCATATAGGGGATTGATTTCCTATAAACCAAACACGAAACAACCGATGTTGAACATTGCCGCCTCTAATTATCTTCTGGAAGAATTAATTAATTAGTGATTATTGATAAAAGATGATGTTGAAATTAAAATAAGGAAAATTTATAAGAAATTACTTTATTTATAGGTTTATTTGCAAAAAACTACCTTATGTATTCTTTTTGCTAAAAAAACTACCAAATGTAATATATTTCTTTGCAAATGACTACCACTTAACAGAAAACGTTAATGACCGTTAAGTTTGAGAGTTTGAGCAATTATGAGAGGCTAAGTTGTCTATGTAGATCTCATGGGTTCTCGTTTTTTTAAATAATTAAAAATTTAAACACATAAATTAACAAAAAAAAAATCAAATATATGACATTATTTTTACCAAAAAAACAAATAAATAAGATAATTTTTTGCAAATAGACCTATAAATAAGATAATGCTTATAATTTTTCCTTAAAATAATCCATACTCGGTAAGTAGACATTGCTAGTTGATTAATATAATATACTATAATAATAATATTATAATCACATATTCACACATGGCTACTAATCGACAGTTTGATAGGGATGCCTTGTTTGGACATAATTGAAAATAATATTTAAACATATAATAAAGATGAAAATGGCTATAACAGATCGTTAAATTACATTACATTAATATATAATTATTATATTATATATTATATACAAAAGGGGCCTACTGCCTACATATACACTTATATTAAATTTAAAAAGATTACCATTATTAGGTTTATCATTAGGTAGTGCTTAATGTTGTATTATCACTAAAATTGGTATACGTAGCGACTACAATATAGTATATAATTAATAAGTTGATAATTGATGACAGCCTATTCAATTAATTATTAGAGAGATTAATGTAAATTATAACTAGGTCAGTATATGCCAATTGCCAATTGCCAATTGCCAAATGCCAATTACCTAAACATCAACTTGATTACCTTACATAACAAGAATACCAAGTCTCTTTATATTGTAGAGTTAATCTATCTATTTATTAGATTTAATCTACCTATATATCGGTTTTAAAGTCTCCCATGATGAGAGTTTTAAGTCTTGTTATCAATTTGATGGTAAAAAGGTATATAACGTCATCACGGATATATATAGTTCGGCTAATACAGTCAATAGTATCAAGCTTATTTCTATTTAAAAGCCACATTAGATTTAAAAACCCCATCGGAAGAGGCCGTATCAAACAACGATGTGATAGAGGAAAGACTTTAGTGTAGATCTTCTTTATAATGATCGTGACTTTTTCTATTTGGAATTTTTTTTGATCCAAAAAAAAAATTATTATGTATCTGATCGATTGTTAGTTTGTTATAGATGTCATATGACATTTTTATCAATGAATTGTTTGGTTCCTTTCAAAAAACAATAACAAGAATACCAAGTAGTAATTAACATGGGACGAGAATCAAATTTTATCTCAGTTAGATTAAGTATTATTTTTTTCAGATATAGTCTTTAATTTAATTCTCACTTAATTTTTTTTTTCTCTGTCAAAACATAATAAGAAAAAGTAATATCTTAGTTCTTAAGGACAACGTAAATGTGGATGTAATTGTAGATTGTACTTTGTCTCATCAAATTTACCAAATTTCTTTTTTTTTTGTTTTTAATCACCGACACTCTTTATTGAATTCTAATCCACACATTTAAATTATCTTTTCAGCTATTCTATATGTAGCAACCTTAAATTAAAAGAGTGTAAGTTAGAAAGTGTCATCAACCACACTCTTTATTGAATTCTCATTCACACGTTTCAGTTATCTTTTGAGCTATACTTTATGTAACAATCTTATATTTAAAGAGTGTAAGTTAGAGAATGTACAGTGAAGTGGAGAGTAGAGAACATAAACATATAAATAAAATATTAAAAAAATACGTATTAAAAATATTAATATTATATAGACTAATTTCATTTTGGACTAATTTCATCTTATACTTATACGTGCAACTTATACGATGAGTCAACTAGCTCATTTAGAGGGAGACAGAGAATTTTGGTTGTTTCCTTGTACAGAGGTGATTCTGGACTCATGTGCACGTGAAAAATGTCTAATTATATAGGGTCTTATAAAATAAAAAGAACTTTAATTATTAATTTATATTAATCTACTGTTTTTGGACTTGGTTATATTATTTATTTTTAGGTCCCAAAATCATAAAAGATAATTCTATAAAAAAACTAGGACCTTCAAAATTAATAGACGTTTTTGCTCTGTCATACGTGATGGGTTGGTGATTTATAATTCTAGTTCTGTATTTAATTTTAATTAAAAAATTAGCTCACTTTAACAAAAATAAAAAGGCCAGCAACTTGCCCGATAGGATCTTTCAAGTTTCAAGTAGTTTATATCGGGACATAGTTGGATTTATTCAACTCGTCAAGTTGTAGAGCTGAATTAGCAATTATACAATGAGGTGCTCTCTTGAGAGACCGTCTTTTGTAAAGATGACTCTTAAGAGTCCAGCCCAAATCTATATTTAGAGTTGTAACAATATATATTTAGAATTGGACTGGGCATTTTAAAACCGTCTTTACAAAAGACGGTTTCAAGTAAGAATTTGTGTTGTAGAATTTGATTTTTTTTCTAGTGAGAAAATGAGAGGTCCAAGAGAAAGGGTGAAAAAAAATCGTATTTTTGATCTTATTTTAATAAGTAATATACGATTTAATTTAGATCAGACCCAATTTTATATTTGAGAATCTTTTTTTTTAAGATTTTGAGTCAAATTCAACTCATGATTTTATTTCCCTTTGAGATAAGAATAAATGTTCATAAAATTTGCGTTGAGACGAATCAAATAAGACCTCACTTGATTATGTTATAACTTACGTCTTACAGTGTAATTATTTTATACAAATTAAGAGTGATTGATGAATGGTGTCACAAAAACAAATGTGACAATTATTCTAAATTAAAGAGAATATATTTTTACAAGTCTTTTAATCAAGTAATTACTCAATGATTAGTTTAAGGCAAGTAATTACTCAATGATAATAATGTATATATTGCATTATTTTTATCCATTCGTTTAAGTATCTTACACTCATCAATAGTCATCATCATCATCATACATTCATACCCAGCATATCCTGCTCATAGCAAATATGATCAGGGTCTGAGAAGGAAAGAACGGCGACTACAGATACCAAGAAAAAGTGCGATCAAAGAGTCCCTCAACTCAAAAAAGATCTTCACTGTGAGTGAAACCTACGGCAACCCAAGCTTTCAAAATTAAGCTTCTTACACTAATACATTCAAAAAATTAATTATACTATGAATTAAGAAATATAAGTATATAACTACCTTAGAATTTAAATCAACAACATAAATTAATGATTAAAGCCCTAATATTAGTATATTCAAATATTACCTATCATTTAGACTTATCCCGTCCGATCCATACTTTGATCTTTTTCTTCCTATATTATTACAAATGCTCTCTTGAGAGTCCGTAATAATAATATTAATTTGTGATATTATTAATGTTAAATAAAATTTGATAGGAGTTGAAAATTCAGAAATTTATAGCGTGTTGACGTGTTAGACAGGTTGACATTGTTGTAGAAAGTTGTGGAGCTTATCAGATCCTACAAGGACTTATCAAATGGCTTGCATGTTGATACATTGCTGACACCTATCCATGTCATCCCTTAATCCATAATTAATAATTCGGGAATTAGTCTAAGAAAATAATGGTTATTAATTCGTAATAGTAAAAATTACTTAGAATAATTCAACCTATTTATCATGATTTTCCTACAATAATCTCACCTATTGATTAACCATGAATAATCCCAACTTTATGGGGTATTTGCCGAGAGTAAACTTAGGTAACCCGTTGACCTGTTATAACAAGTTTTATTTAAAAAAAAAATAAATTAAAACAAAATGTCGAAAAAAATATTAAAAAACTTTTAAAAAAAATTCTGATTTTTTTTATTATTCAAAATTTTTTATGTAAATTTTCAAAACTTTTTTCTAATTTTACATTAATTTTTAATTTACTTTTTTGGTCAATGGGTTACCTAAGTTTACTATAGGAAAATACCCTTTAAAGTTGGGATTATTCATGGTTAATCAATAGGTAGGATTATTGTAGGAAAATCATAAAGGTTTGATTATTCTAGGTAAATTTTCCTTTGTAATATTTGCAAATCACCCTTTATATAGAAAATTTTTACAAGTAAGGCTTTCAGAATTTTAATTTATCTTTTTGTGTTTTGTTTATTATATTGGTATTTATTTTTTGTTGTAATTTTCAAATCTTATTGATTAGAAATTTCTGTTAATAATCCTTTTCTATAATAATTCAATCTATGTAGGTTAATTGCAAGGTACTCTATCAAATTTCAAACTTTTTTTTATATATAATTTTTTTTTTATAAAAATATCTACTTTTTATTCTGATCAATCATGTATTTGAACTTTACTTTAATACCATCCACATAATTTAAATGGTGACATTATTTTTTTAAATATTTATGCAGTATAAAATTGTGGTAATATATTAGAAACAAAGAGGATAGCTCGATCGAATATTATTAATAATGAAAGAAATGACGATACATTTGGCAAGGCTTGAATTTATGATTTAGTGGACAACATTTTTATCGCCCACTACATTTGGCAAGGCCATACACATTACACTCTTTCTTCTCTACTCTACCAATTTATACTCCCTCCGAATCAATTTAGTTATCATATTTCCTTATTTGCCAAATTCATATTAATTGTTCCATTTTCTTTTTTATCAATCTTTTTTTACCTAAATACCCCAGACCAAAATACCCTCACGTTTACTACTTATAATACTCCAACTACCACCTTTACAATTAATTTAATCAATTAAAATACCTCAATTACCACCTTTCTAATAGACCCTAGCTACACCACCCTTAATAACAGTGCCCAAGTAAATGAGACAACTAAATTGGTTCATAGGGAGTATTTCTTAACCCAATTCTTATTTTCCGCCACCCTTTTCATATTATCTTCACCCCTATTTTAAATTAATTAATTAAAATTACGAAAATGCCCTTGGACTTAAATTCTCTATAAAACACCTCAAACTCACTCCATAACACTTTATCACTCTAAAACTCACTAAATCCTCCAAAAAATTATCGTAGCTAGAGCTTTGGACTTCGAATCATTACCATAAACCGAGGTATTTTCTAAACTTTACTCGTTTAAAAATTAAAAAAAAAGAAGAAAGAAAGAGGCCACTCGCACAAAACTTGCGTGGTAGCCGTGGCTCACTCGCACAAAACGTGCGTGGGCACAGTGGCAAACTCGCACAAAACGTGCGAGTAAACCATGGTACGTATCATCTTATACGTTGTGTCTATCAACACAACATGAGGCCACGTACGTATCATCTGGATGGATATGGGGTTTGCGATCAGTAACCTAGTCAACTGCCCCTCACCATCCAAATCTGTCCAAACAACATAATTATTTTCTGTGGCCAAATAAAGACAATGTTGAAGAGGAGTCCTACCATCCATCTCTTCCCTTCTCAATGACTGTCGTATATTATAAATTTGATTCATACTCGCATAAAAACCAGGAAAGTTCCTTCTAATTGATGACATAATGAAGGCTGGTTGCATACCAGTTGCAGAAAGATCTCGTATATGTTGTCTAATATCTACATTCATTCTTCTTGCTCTTACTTGGCCTTCTCTATATACTAAGAACGGGTGGTTATGTCTGCCTTTTTCTCCTGGACACACTCTTACCGTCCACGGTCTTTCTCCTGGATTACGACTACTACCTATAATCATAAATTTGCAACCACGCGCACTACTTCTAGAACCAGGTCTAGCAGCATTATCTAGATTGCGCAAATCTCCCCTAAGTGGACTATATCTATGACACCTTAAATACAAACTAACTCTTGTACGTCCTTCCTTACGTTTATACGAGGCACGTGAAAATTGAAAACCAATTGCTATTGCTATCAATTGCTATTGCTATCTCATCAGCCCATCTATGTAATTCATCTACCGAATCAAATTCCCTATCCGTAACAAATCTATCTGAGTAATCTACGTTATCTCCTAAGTTTTCAAAGTCCTGCAAATAACAATTACAAATAAAACAACAACAAAAATAAAAAAAATAAATAACTTAAGTAAATATAAATAAAATAAATAAATAAATACATAATTTAAATAAATAAATTATTTAAACACATACAAGTTAAACATAATTACATAAATAAATAAATAATATAAACACAAACATAATTATATTAAATATAAAAATTAACATAAATAAATAATAAATAAATAATATAAATAAATTCAGAATATTAAAAATAAAACATAAAAATAAATAAATTAAAAAGTATTAAAATTAAGTTAAAAAAAAATTAAAAAAAAATTAAATGGGTTCACTCGCACAAAACGTGCGAGTTGACCATGGTTACCTAGCACATTTTGTGCGAGTGAGCCATGGTCACCTCGCATGTTTTGTGCGAGTGAACCATGGTCACCTAGCACATTTTGTGCGAGTGAGCCATTATTCGTGTGTTTTTTGAGTATTTTTTTTTTAAAATTTTTAAAACGATTAATTACTTACCGAATCGTATTCATGCTCGTTTTGGTTCGCCATTGTTCTTTGATTATTATTTAAAACTTCTTGTAGTTTATAGATTTTTTTTATTGATTTTTAGAGAGATGTTACAATTTTTGAGTTCGAGATTATACAAGGTCGATTATGGAACCTCAATATAAAAGTTTAAAGTTCAGGGGCATTTTCGTAATTTTAATTAAATAATTTAAAATAGGGGTGGCGATAATATGAAAAGGGTGGCGGAAAATTATAATGCCCTTTCTTAAACCATATATTTTAAGTTTAAGATTAAAGCATATTATAATTAGTGGTAACTCTTTTATGGAGTTCTAATTTCCTCTACTCCTATGTCCCCTCTGATTGCTCATGGCCAAGATAAAAATTAAGAATAGTAGATGAGCAAGCATTTTAATGGGGTATTGTTAAATTAGGCTGGACTTATTGTAAATGACAACATATTATCAGGGAAACATAAGATACACACATTTAATTTCATACGTCAAAGAGATTATATATTCTCTCAAAACCATACGGCAATGGAAAGAAGAGCTCTAATAATTTATAAAGTTTGCACATCATCTTTAATTTGTCGATGTGAAAGTGAATAATGAATCAGTTGACCCTTTAACCTATGATTTTAACTTCGCCATAAACAGAAAAACCAAACAAAAAGAAACAAAAACCGTTCACTTTAAGTTTCATTTTCAATTACAGATAAATAAAATAATTCAATTAGTAGAATTTAATAATTAATACTATGTGCTGCATAAGCTGTTTTAACTTTTGAAATTTCCAGCTTTTTTTTGTGATTGTAGAAATTAATTAACATCAAAAGTGGTTTATTTTCTAGGGTTAAGGCCACAAGCAACCCTAATTAAGCCCTATTTTTGTAAGTGGGTGTATCAATTATTTTCAACTTGTTATTCTCACTACAACATAATATACTTTTAGTGGTATATATTTAGGGACATTTAATTTAAATGTCACTATTTTAAATTTCTTATAATATATAGAGGATTTAGTGACATTTATTAGACTCTTTAGCAGCATAATAAAAAGTCACACTAAAGTTTTTTGCGACATAGGATCTAGTGATATTTCTCACAAATGTCACTATAGACTATTGTGACAATTACGTATGCCACTAAAAACCAAATAAAGTGTCACTAAATCACTTTATAGTGAAACTTAAAATAATAACCAATAATTATTACACAAAAAAATATGAATCAGTGACATTTTGTTAAAGTCACTAAATTCAATGTCGTAAAAAACTAAATTTGTTATAGTGTCTTGTTGTCTTTAAATAATAATTTCATCAAATCTTTTATCATCTTTAGTTTATTTTATGGATTTGAACACTCAACTTACAAAGAGCTTCAGTTGATAATCAGGGTCGTCCAAATTCCCTCAATCTTATGGCTAGAGTTTGGCTCTTGTTAGAAAACTAAAATATTTAACTAATTAAAAAAGTATTATATTTTAATACGAAAATCTTTTAACAAGTTAATAGTATACGTGTTTTATTTCAATCATCTTTCATCTCTCATCTCTAATCACCATAAAAATGACATATTATTAATGTGGTTAAGGGGCGAGTTGGTCCATTTGGTTGCAAGCTTGATTACATTTCCCCTGTGGTTATTGATCTTTAAAAAGATGAGTCAATAGCGGGTCAAAAATATATTATTAATAGGCCAAAGATCGGGCAACTATGCAATTGTAGAAGATTCAAAGCATAAGCCCGCTAATGATCCGTTTAAGAAATCTTTGATCAACAAGTTTGCAACTCACCCTAGCCCCTTGTAAATTTTATTTAAATTTTTTTTCATTATTACAATTTAATACTGATAATGAAATAAGCATTAAGAGTAATGCTAGAAATTGGTAATATATCATCATCAAAATTATTTTATAAAATACTAAGCATAAATAAAAAAAAAAAAAAAAATCGTACACAACGGTACTGTACTCACATCTCTTGTATTTTGGCTAAGTAGTGAAAATTGTCAATTTGATAGTGAGATCTCTGAATGTATAAAGTATAAATAGGACAAATAAAAAAATTCCTCATAGTGTCCCACACACGGTTTGCTAAGGAGGGTCATGGCCTCATGGGTCCATCAATTCATTTCCTATCGACTTTATTTGAAGGGTTTAGATTTACTTTTTATATGACCTTGTAAATTTCAGTTTATGATCGGATCCAAAAATAATGAATTTGAATTTTGGATTCGCGCGTAGACTTTTTATATGCAGTCTAAGTTTGTTTAGACCTAAGGGCTAAATTTACTAGACTCATCCTAAACTTGCTTTACATTTGGATTATTACACAATTTAAAGTTAATTTTAAACTCGTTCAAAACATGATTTTATATTTTTGGACTCTTTTTAGAGTTAAAACAATCTATATACTCATTTTAGTATCAATGAAAATTTAAAATGTGAAAAAAAATAAGTGTGAATAATTAAATTAAAACTCATTTAAAACCTAGACTAATCAGACACGTTGATCTGGATTTGAGTCTAGAATTTATCAGACCCTGTTTGGATATGGGTCTAAAAACAGTTAATGGGTTTAGGTTTAGGTCTAGTTGGACACGACCCTTGACCTTTCTTACATTTGGCTACAATTTTCATTTTGGTCCGTTCAAAGTATTTGCTACACTTTATTTTTTTGCTATGACCCACACACTTAATTTAATTATCGTCCGTATATTTTTATATTATCTTTTCATTTGATTTACTTCCCCATAATTGAACTTTTTTTAGAAAATTTTTTCAATTTTAGAATTTGCTTAGATTTTATATATCTTTGTAGTAGCCGATGGATAGCAAGTGCTACCCTAGTTTTGAATATATATATATATATATATATATATATATATATATATATATATATATATATATATATATATATATATATATATATATATATATATATATATATAAGTTTATTTTAGCAGATTACAAATGAGTTGTATTATATATTAACTTGATTTGTAAGGGCCTATAAGCATGTTGCAAGGGGATAGGGGAATCTTACTATTACTAAGCAGTTATATTAGGGGGTACGTACCCAATACTTAGATTTATACTAAAAAAAAAATAATAAGTAGGTTTATTTTAGCAGATTACAAATGAGTTGTATTATTAATGATAATTTTTTCTAAATATTAAAGCATAAGTGAAATTGTAGGCAACCCTTCTTTCAATATTCCTAAATTTGCCCCTACTAACAAATAAAAGTTGAGTCGACAAACCTTAAACATCTAATTAACTTATATAAGAGCCAACATCATCACCACCAACAAGTATTAATTAAATTAATTATTTATTAATTATACAAAAGTAATTTAATCTTGTCATGAGATCACGACAAAAACGGAGAGCAAATAAGATAGTTCCAAATATAACATGATGCAACCCTAGAATTAAAGGAGTGAAGCATAAACTTTTAAATCATAAATGACAAAGTTAGAAAAGACTTGTACTATTAATTAAGTGATAATTTCACAATCATCACTATTTCTAAAAATTAACTCAGCTTGTCCACATGAACTAAGATGACATTGATTGATTTAACATTTTTTATTGTTTTTGGTGGGCCATGATGATAGAATATCTGATTAAGAACTTCAATTATCATGCAGAATAATTAAAAACTAGAACTAAATAATTGAGTTTATGAATAATTAAAGTATATTATACTTTAAGAATTAATGCATTAATTTCCAAGAATTGTCACTTTCCTTTTGTTTGTATCATCTATACTAGATGTGGTTCCACAAGTCCATGTAATGATTCAGAACATAGCAATGTACTCCCTCCGTCGCTAAATGTTTGAACAATAATCGGTTTTATGGTAACGAAGTTCATAAAAACCAGCCGAAGTATACAAGAGAACTTCTACCTCCGTTCCATTATACTTGCTACTGATAGTGACATTTTTCCACACAATCTGTCACAATCGGATGCAAGTTTTTTAGAACGGAGGAAGTATAAATAAACCCGATAACACTAGAATGTTAAAGGATACACCACCTGAAGTACTACGCGTTGGAGCTGGTAGGCAGAGGGTGCGCTTCCAAGAACAGTCGTATGGTCTTATAAATGAGAGACGGTTCAGCCATTGCTCCATTTCCGTAATCTCCACAGGCCAGCCTTTTTGTAACTGGAGGTATCAAAGTGATCCCGAGCTCATCGATTGCCACAAGATGCTTCTCTGTAAATGGATTTTTCCACATGAAGGTGTTCATAGCCGGGGCAACAAATAAGGGCTTGCTGTAGTCCCATGCCCGTACGATGCACGTAAGCAGATTGTCGCATAATCCTCCAGCAATCTACCAAAAAATAAAATCATCAATGTCATTCTTGGAAAAGAACTACCTAGACCTGTTAAGTATGCAATAAGTGATGCTCAATTTCAGATGCAAATCTGAACCAACAGCCACTAAATCTCATATTCAGGGCGATTTCTTGACAAGCAATACTAACAAACCTGGCAAAACTGACTAGTATTCGAATATCTGCCCAAAACCAGCATAAAGCAACCATTATTTAACGGAACGGGCTCATTTTTATTCCGTCACTCTATCTAAGCTATCCATATTTCACCACCCATTGATAATCAGTATCAAATGGTGGGAATGATAATAGAAAGTTAGTGTAATCTTGGTAGGAAAATCTGTTGACAAGTTTAATGGTCATGTTTATTCTCCTTCAATCATCTCATTTTCTTCACAAAATTTATCAATGAATTGCCATTTCAAAAGGTGGTATTAAGTGCCAAAGAAAAATTGTAAACAAAAAAACCTTAATGACCAAAGCTTTATCACCCCGTGAATGATATGGGTACATTTCATGAAAATTTACACTAGAAATCAATTACATTATCACTGTTTAGTTCCAACAACCACACATGCCATCAATGATACCTAAACATAACTCTTTTATTGGGTTATATACTTTTCAATACTTCATATTTTCCTGTTTTCCCATCTACAAATGAATAGCTCAAAATATGGTAAAGTAATCTGATTCAACGTTAGTTAAGAAGTGTTTATCATTACAGCTGGAAAAAAATAAAAAGCACACTTCTCATAGTGTCATACTAAGCATTATTTTCCTCATGGCTTATATGAGTATACCTACTAACTCAGCTGTCACTAATGCCTTTTATCAAAGTATTTTACATCACAGTTTTAGTGCCCACCGTTAATTAAATGAAACGGAGCTCATATGAAACAGAAAATGAGCCATGATCGCGCCAAAGCGTAAAACAACAATGTCAAAGGCTAAGTCCAAAAATATTGGAATTGATTGTATTAGTTCCAAAAGATTGGGGTCGGCTACATAAGTTAATAGATCAAGTCAGTGGTCATTCAAGAGAAAGTTTTGGAAGTACTATGTGTGACTAAATGAAATCCCAGACAAGTGCGACAAAATTCATAAATAATAAAGAAATATAAGTTAGCTTTACCATATAATTTATGTCATCATCACATCAACAACAAACCATGGGATTAATATAGATAGTTACCTAAAAAAAGATCCAATACAAACAAGTGGTTATCTGAAATTAGCTTGACATGACGGTGTACAAGAAACACAGGTTTTATGATTCCATATTAGGTCAGATCAGCCATCCTCTTTAGTTGGCTCTTCGCTTTCTCATGACTAGGATTCTGTTAGTCGAAGTAAGTCTTTTTTAAGCAAGATGCTCGATCCCAAAAGTTTTGTCTACAAATTTATTTTAACTAATTCATACTACGCTATGGAACTTGATATAATTGAAGTTAAAACAACCTTATTTCTCTGTTCATCAAGCAAGTAAAGGTGGTTAATCAGCCAGCTGATCTTTGGTTGCATAAAAGTCCAATGGAACAGAGATGCTATTAGCAACTGGGACATTTTTAAGCACAGGGTTCAGATAATTTACAGATGAAATGAGGTAGCAAGCACAAATCACACTGATTACGATTTCAAAAATCAGGGTGAAAATTACTACCCTAAGATGCTAGTTGTAACTCGGAAAATAATCATTTTAGTTGTGAGATTTCACAGTATCTTTTCTCTTACCACTTGTTTATATTAGATATTAGAAAAGAACAAAAGACCTGTAGTATATTGTGACATGAATGGCCTACTTACTGCTCCGAAAAAGTAACTTCATTATGGGGCTCCGTAGTCAAGCCTCCTAACAAGGACATACAGAACACACAAGTCTTCAACTGGACCCTTCACGAGTTTTTCTTTTTCCATCGAAGGTGCAAAATAAAGCATAATTTTCGTTGTTTTCTTATACTTTAACACGTCTAACTTTTTGGGGGAATATTTATTAAATTCTTTCGGAATTTAGCTTGGGTTGAGGCCTGGACATTAACAGCCCGAATGAAAAAAAGGATAACATCCTAGTAAAAAGAAAACTCTATATCCCACCAAAAGTTAATGCAGGAATAACATTCCAACACTGCAAAATCACATTGACAAAACCTAACACAATCAGACCATTCAACATGATACCCCAGGCTCGATGCACCAGGTCGAAAAACGTGCGGGTAGCAGCACAAAAATAATCCCCGAGAGTTAAAGTGCTCGTTTGTTTTATAAATATACAATTTTTTTATTTTTTTTTTAAATTTACATGAGAAGATACAATACAAGAGCTCACTCTAAGTCCATAGTCTGATTACTTTGATGGTCCAGCAGTGTGAACATTTAGAGTTTTAACTTCAATGTCTTAAGTATTGCTCTTGCATCGTCAAGTGCCTCATCTTTTGAGAATATTTCTATATTTGGAGTATTTTGGACAATGCATTGAATTATTTTAATTGATGTTAAAACTTAACTTTGGACATTGTATTATAATTATATTTCTTGTGTGGAATGTTTGTTTGCATTTTATGATTGTATTTAAAATTTTAATATTGGTCATCCCTATTTACCTGCGGGTCCCGCCTGCTGTCAGCAAAGGCGGGCAAAACTTTAAATATTCAAGCCGCAAACAAATTTTTATAAGCATGCCAGGTCCAGTCCCTCCTCAAACCCGCCAATGAACACCTCTTCACTTCAGCATATCTAGGCCTAAAGGTGTGCATATGGGATAATATACTTGAGATTAAAGGATACAGGTAAAATTATTCAAATAATGAGGTAGTCACCACTTTAATTTTCAACACTATTTGGGAATGGAAAAAAGAAGTTATTCCTGGGTAGCCTATTGGCTGCAGCCTGCAGCAAAATGAATCCTACCTCTCTTAACTGCTACTACTATTCTCTCCTTATGGAGTACTTATAATGTGACAAGAACAGGAAAAAGGGTAACTAGTTTCACAAATCATTTGATGCTCTCATAGTATTATGCCTTGTATTGGTCCTAGAATTTCAACCAAACATTGCTAAACAATGGGTCCCAGTCTCTTTTTCTAAATTTCTATGATTTGGGTTACTGTCTTGTGATTATTCAATTGTACTGTAATTTCATTTCTCCCCAACTGGCCCACCTGTCCAGCTCCAGCTGTAACAGGCATCACCACTGACTTAGAATATCCGATCATCACAATAACAGAGACAAATACAAAATTGTCGAAGGCTAAAGATCGAAAGATCATTTGAGGTTGAGGTCATAGTATGATTTTTTATTATTCTATTGACAAGGGTGACGTTGTGACTTGTGATGCATTAGACAACAGAAAAGACCCATTGCAAACAGAAACATAAAAAGTTACGTACTGTACTTGTGGAGCTAAAATTTATAACATTGAGGGACATAAGAATATGAATTTGTGGATATTTTTTGACACAAATTCACATGACTTTGAAATCAACATTGTGCAAAATATCCAACAATAATTGAAATAATGACGCAACATTTTAATTTTAGGCCACGCTTTATAATGAGTTCAAACCATCATAGTCAAGAATGATGCAGAGCTCAAGAGTTATAGAAAATCAACATTTTTAACAAGCATATAATAGTCACATTGACATTTCCAGAAACAGAATAAATGGAATGAAAAAGCTAGTTAATGTTAAGATAATATCCAAACAAGAAATTACCTTGCCAAGAGTATTAGCTGAAAGAGGGGCAATAACCATGATGTCCGCCCACCTGCGCAACTCAATGTGCAAAACAGTGTCACCTATTCTGCTCCAACTAGACCATTCGTCTTCATCTGTGTACAGAACCACATCATCTGGAATTGTCCTACGGTCGATAAAGTGCAAAGCAGATTTAGAGGCCACTGCTTTTACTTCAGCCCATTCACAAAAACAACGACAGAGGTTCCCAAATTTAATTGCAGCAACACTTCCGCTAGCAGCAAGAAGGATCTTGGGTCTCTTTGGTCTGCCGTTAATCTGAATTGGTTCTATATTAGAAGTGACAGGTTCTGCTTGTGCCATGACGAATATGTAGATATCATGCCAAGGCTCTTCTTAAAAATCTGAGCAGTATTTTAAACAAAATGACTAAAGTTTCAAACAAATATAAAAAAAACACTACATGGAAGCAGATCACTCAACCAGTCAGAGAAAGAAAAAGATTAAAAGATACAGTCACCTTTTCACTCTACAAAACAAAAGGGGCAGTGCATATCCAACATTTTCATTACATATCCATCATAGCATTATTCGGCTATTCAGCTTGCTATTATGACGAGAAAAAGGAAATTGCTTATTGTGCTTCCTTTACCAAGTATTAGTTACTAAGTTGCTATTCTATTATATTTGATTTTAGTGGACACTGTGATACAAGTATCTCCAAAAAATCCTCCAAATGTTGGAACTTGTATTTGTATCAATGAAGAAAACAGAAGGATGGAGGAAGCTGCTTGCTCCATTAAACTACAAGAAAAAAATAACATAATGGGAAAAGTTGAAACAAAAAAGGATTACTGATTGCACTCTAGAATGAGGGAGTAACTATTACAAATGTTCATATCAAGTTTATGGAAATACAATTATTATTATATCACTCTAAAATCTTGCTAAGGTTAGCTGAACATCCAAAAATGAAATAGAAAACACCATATCTTTCAGCATGATAACAATTAATCAACTGACATTAGCTTCGGTGTTTCAATTTTCAGCCTCTCATGCCCACATAACATCGATACAATTAAAAAATTTACATATTCACATTACTGAGTAGCAGTAAACTTAACCCCTCAGCGAACTAAAATTTTGCACACCAAAATGTGAAAAAACTAACTAAATCCTGGAAAACTGAGAACACTGCCCTAAAATCCTAGGATTCAAAACCAAATGCAAGCATGGTCAAGGTTCTAATTTAGGCTTGAGCGGGGCTGTAAGTGATGATAATTTTCACAGAGATAAAAGTTCAAAGAGTGGAGCGGCTGCTGCTGCTATGCACAATAGTATAAATCCTATATGCACAAGAGTATGAATGCAGCTGCTATGTTTTGCAAAGCAGAAGAGAGATCTCAAATGCACAGAACTCAGCTAAAAAAGATGGTCAAGCAAGCATCAAATTCCTTGTCAAGGACTCAAGGTCCACGCAATGGTTTGTCCAGGTATGTTGACGCACCAAACCAGTATGTAACTCAGAGAATAATCAACAAAGTGCATTGTAAACTTGTGTCCACGTAATTTGAAAGTACCTCTCACACTATAATGTTTTTAATCACTGTTGGAGTTAGCTTAGCTACAAAAATCATGTCTTGGAATCTAGTTAGAAATCAGTTTTCTTGTTCCAGAATCCAAATTATTAGTTTGTAATTTCAGTTTCAATTTTTCTAGTTGCATCAGGAGTCTAGACTTAAGACTAATCTTTATAGAGCTATAAAAAGAGGCTTAGGGATTTGAATCGGTGGTGGCATTAAGATAAAAATCTGATCTGAGAAATTTGAGCGATTCTTTTCTCAATTAAACCTAAGAGTGAGTGCATGACAGCTATTCTATTATTCAAATTTAAACACAACTGATTGGATTAAGTTGAATAAGTCTTGACTGTGTGAAAAAAATCGAGTCCTTAGAGCTATTTGTAACTCTGAAACATGTATTTTTTAAAAGCTATATTTAATTTTGAAAACATCTTAATGGAACCAATAGAAGAGAATAAGGATTTTTTGCCATGAATAAACAAAGTAGAAATGAAAGAAGCTTTGAAGAATATGAAGCAATAGAAAGACAACATTCCTATTAAAGCTTGAAACTTAAGATCAAATGGGTTAATTAACCTCATTAATAGGGTATGGAGAACAAACAGGATGTCATGATAAGCACTACAGTACCTATCTACAAAAACAAAGGGGATGGGCGAGACTGAACTATCGGAGTATTAAGCTTATCAGCCATGACATGAAGTTATCGAAGAGGAGACCAAGAGGGTGATTGAACACCGTCTAAAGATGTACAAGTATTCCAAAATCCATTTGGTTTTATGCTAAGAGGATTTACTGTGGACGCTATCCATCTAAAACGGCAACAAATAGAATACTATATGGTAAGAAAACTGATTTGCAAACGATTTTTATTGATTTGGAGAAGGTGTATGACAAAGTACCAAGGAACGTACTTTGATGGATTATGGCAAAAAAATGACGCCACTTATGTATATCTATATAGTCCAAGATATGTAAGAAAACAAGAGCAACTTTAGGACATTTAAATTTAAAAGGGCAAAAAAAGAATTTCCATCATGATTGGATTTGGTCTATTTCAAGCAACTTCTTGATGCCCTTTATTGTGTGCAGTGGTCCTTGATGAGATAGCACATCTATTCAAGTAGAAGTTTCATGATGCTAAGCTAGTAAGTAAAGGCAAGTGTTGGAATCAAAATAGTTAAAACTAAGTCATAATTAGACACAATATGTTGAATGTTTTGTCATGAAGGACAGTAGAGGTGTGATAAAGATAGAGACTATAGAGCTCCCTCCTAGTGAGCGTTTCAAGTACCTTGGTTCAACTTTTAATAGGAACAAATATATTAGACAAGATTTTAAGCAAAAATTTTATTTGCGATTGGCTCAAATGAACAACTGCGGTGGGCTGTCATGTAATCAAGGCGTGCCAATGAGGTCTGGGAAAACATTATATCACACTGCCATTAGTCCGGGCAAATTAACATAGCCATATGGGTTAGAATACTAGGCATGAGGTCTGGGAAAACATTATACACACACTGCCATTAGTCCAGGCAAATTAACATAGCCATATGGGTTAGAATACTAGGCTTCCAGACGCGACCATTGTTGAAAGATGATGGTATGCGATCATTGGAGCGCTTCCTCCCATTTCCATAAGGTTTTGTAACTGTATTTCCTTGACTTACGAAGTGTGTGCACTTCGTATTTCCCCGATAATATGTGACATTCACAATAATTCTGCTTAATTTAACATATAAAAATAACTTCTTGTGGTTATTGAATTTCAATATCAACCAAATGAATCCTTAGAAAGAAATTAGGCAACAAATCAGATAACAAGATTTGATTTTATACGCTAGCTTGAGAATATTGCAAAAATCAAAGAAAATATCGCTAATTCTAATTCAAAATTGAAATCTCAGTAGCAATTAAACACATACATGTGTATATTTATTCTACTACATATCCCATTACAAGTAATTTTTTTTAAAAAAAAAGTCTTTGCTCTTCAAACATCCATAAATTCTCCCAGATTCCGACTACATTACATCAAAAACTCCGACCTGTTATCTTTTTTACAATTTCCTCTATAATCCGAAAACAAAAAATCAAATTAACCTCATTTCCATTCAAAAGAGAGAAACTTAAACCAAATAACAAAGTAAACATAACAATGAAATATGCATTAAAAAAGGACAATAACGACAGAGAAAATAAAATTGAGTACAGATTTAATGAACTAGTATAATTAGGGAGAAGATTAAAGTAAATAGGGAATTGTGACCTGAGTTTAGCATGGCGAGAAGGTGGAGCAGAAAGGTAACGGCGTCAATGTGACTGTGATGAATCAATTGCAAGGGAGAGGGAAGCGCCAATTTTATTTGGATTTGGGATTTTGGTTTAAGGTAACTGGTTAATGGTAACCGGTAACCGGTAACCGGCAAAGCACGAACTTTAGACAACGTGAGTGTTTGGCAATTGACCGTTGATTTTCAATTTTATTAGTTGATTTTTCTGAACCAGCTAGAAATATTGATTATTTTATTGACTTTTTAAGGTAGTTTAAAAAACTAGTTGTATATGAAGATGTATATGGTAGATTTATGTATTAATTGTTGTTTGTTTATTAGAGAAAAAATGGGTCAACAAGCCGAAAGTCAACATAAAAACTAACCATAGTAGTTTTTTATCTTTGCTTAATAGCCCGCTTTTCAACTGGCTTAAAAGCTTTTGCCAAACACTTTTTTTTGCTGTTTGACCAACCAATAAGTCAAAATCTAACAAAAAAGCCAATGTAAAGCCCAACATCCAAACACCCCTACATAATTTTGGCAAGCGGTTATTAGCTGAGTTGAGTATTTGACCTAATTGATTTTATTAATTAATTGTACTTGCTGATTTTGATTACGCTTGTGGAAATATCATTGTTGTAAAGATGGCTACAAGGCCATAACTAATAATTCGTTCATTTTGAAATGCTTGCTACATTACAATCATTGGCAATATTCATTATTTAAACTTATTTTTAATATTTTACGGTTAATGTGTAAAAAAAACATAGACAAGGATTATTTTGTTGAATCGTCTACCCGCATATTTTTGAGATGTTAACTTTTATATAATTTTTAGTTATAAATTCAATATATAAATAATTACAAAAAGAATTAGTTTGTGTTAAAAAACTTGAATGTAGCAAGTACAATAAAATAGAAGAAATATGTTATCATTCCTTGTTATTAGTTAATTTGATCGGCTTAGATTATTGTATGATAAATTAGCTGTGTAAGTTATTTGTTATGGAAACATATTTGATAAAATTAGGGGGTGTTTGGGTTATGACTTTTGGCTTAGTTTTTTGGTTGACTTTTGGCATGTTACTTGGTCAAACAACCAAAAAAAGTGTTTGATAAATCACTTTTAAAGCAGCTAACAAACTCGCTTTTAAGTCAAAATGTAAAGTTGCTCCAGTTAGCTTTTTTGGTTGACTTTTGGTTTGTTGGCCCACGTTCCCTCTAATAAACAATCAACAACCAATACTCAAATTTACCAAATAATTCCTCAAACAACTGACTTGTTCGGTTAGCTTAAAAGCCAACAGAAAACAGCCGACATTCAACGTGGTCAATTAAGCCAACTAAAAAATCAACCACCAACAACCAACGACCAATTGCCAAACACCACCCAAAAAACGTGGAGCAGTCTCAAATTCCTTCTTGTCTCCCTAAACACACGCCCTTTGTTTTCTAAGCGTATCTTCGCCAGTTATGCTCACGCTAATGCACACTCGATGATCTATCTCTAATTCTCTACCATTTTCCTGCTTTCATACGGAGTTGAGAAACTCGCGGTTCCGATCTGCTATCAAGCCCTAATTTACTGCGCAAATCAGATCTCATCTCGAATCCTCGTGATTCCCGACCTCCATTATTCTTTCTTCTCTAAATTCGCTTATCTTTTTCTTCATCGTTTTCTACAGACTCCACATTTTTCTTAGATCCTTCTTTTGATCTATTCTAAGTGTGAATTTAAATTAGTGGAAAATAAACCCTAACCTCAAATTGGTTGTAGTAATGAAACCATTGAATCTAGCACTTACGCTTTTTACAAAGCCTATTTGCACCATTTTCCTTCTTTTTCTCTCTTTAATCTTGGCTTTGGTGTTCTTATCCCCTGCATCTCTTTTTTCTCAGCTTTCAGATCCTTCTGATTTTCCTAGGTATGCTTTCTATTTCAACTTGTTTCCTTTTATGATTCTGGGTTTTCTTTAATTTTGACGTTTGCTGCAAGTTTGAATTGATTTTGAAACCCAATCATGTGAATGTGAATATAAGTTCTAGTTCTTCCATGTTGCTTTTGTCGAAAATTATATAGCTGGAAACTGATTGCTTGATGAATTTTGTGCTGACCCAATGTTAGTATTAATTAGAAATATAGGTCGCATTCCTCTCAAAAAAAAAAGAAAGAAATATAGGTCGCATTGGAAATTGAAATGAGAGCATTTTTAGAGAATTTTTCCATATAAGGTTTAGAAAAGGATACATATGTTAGATAATTTGAGGACCAAGATGATATACTTATGGTTGCATACAGTGGAAAGGGAAAAACTTTGTTACCTATGGCTAAACTACACACCTAGGGTTGTACCGAGGATATAAAGGATTGCATTCATTATTCACCAACTATCTATTAACATATTTAGTTATTTATTTATCAACTAATCACCGACACCTTACACGGGGAAATTACCCGGTGGGTAGATGTAGCTAAGCTCGAAAGGAAAGTAGCGAATAATTATGGAGCAACGTAATACTCCCTCAATTTCATTATAAGTGTTCCATCTGTATTAATTTTAAGAAAATGAGTTTGGTGGATAAAAATTGAAGTTGTGGAATTTTGTGAACACTGGCAAACATGTTCCACAAATAACAATCTAAATAGAGAAATGAGACCCTTATTGTGAAATTGTGAATGGAGAGTGTATTGCATTTATGTGTTTTTGTGTGGTTAGAATTTCTTTGTACTTGAGGGTCAAATAGAAACAAACTTAGTTTGGAACAAGGGTAAGATTGCATATATTTAAGTTCTTTGCCCTGGTAAAGATTGACCCTCGTTCTACAATAAGAAGGATATCTCTTCTTCAATAACTGACTACTGTAGACAGCATGAATTGCTTATCATCGTTTATTTTTCTTAATTGTAGTGTGAGAGTGAATATATGGAGCGTTGGGCGAGCTGTAGAGTGGAGACCTTGCGCGTGGTGGCTCAAGGAAAAACCAGCAGGCAAGTATTATTCCTCAGTTGCATGTTGTTCCTGGATGTTATATGTTAGATTTAGGTGTAGGTTATGTAGGCATGGGTGCAATCTCTGTTTTAATCTCTCAATGAATTTGTGAAATGGGTTTGATTTGCAGACATTTGTTGTTAAAATACTGCAGCTCTACCAGTAAAGACTAATGGGTATATACGTGTGGATTGTTACGGCGGCCTCAATCAGTTGCGGAGAGATGTGAGTTCTCTTTCTTTTCTATGTTGAACTTAAGTCATAGAAATAGTGTTGTACTAATCTTGCTGAAACGAATCTTCTTGAATGGATTGTGAATGCAGTTCTGCGATGGTGTTGGTATTGCACGTTTGCTGAATGCAACTCTCGTATTACCGAAGTTTGAAGTTGCAGCATATTGGAATGAATCTAGGTACTTCACGAGAAACAATGTTTTTCTGTAGGATACACTTTTATCTGAGATTAAATGAACTTGGATGTGTTGTGTAGATATATTGTCCTTTGCTTGTTGACTGAGAGTAATGGTTATTTTTAGTCATGCTTGGGTTGACAGTTTATGTTTTACTTAGTGGTTTTGCAGATGTCTTTGATGTTGACCACTTCATTCAGCAGATGAATGGCTTTATTCACGTTGTTAAAGAACTGCCACCAGAGCTTGCATCAAAAGCTCCCTTTCTGGTTGATTCTAGAAAACGCAAGGGCCAATTTGATTACGTTGAAACAGTACTTCCTCTTCTGCTAGAACATCAATATATTTCATTTACCCCACAAATGAGCCAACGAAGAGACAGGTATAATCATATAAAGTTCTTTTGGCTAACATTCTGATTTTGCATAAGTTTCAAATGTTAGATTACACATAAAGGTGAAATTTGGCCTACGGTTTGATTTTTTGCCTAACCCGAAATCAAACTGAACTAATTTTCTTTTAAATAAGAAAGTCTGAATTGCTCTGAACCGTGATTTAGCCTACCAACATCCACCATAGCTGAACACTGAATTTCAGATTTAAGAATAACTTATTATGTTTCTTGTTGCTATAAGCTGTGAAATCATGGAGCCATTCAAAATCATTAGCATCTCAATACAAGGATCAAAATCCAAAGCAAAACACAGAAACAGAAATACAAAACTCACAAGCAAATGTAACTTAACTTCCGAAAACATAAATCAAAAACTCATAGATTTCACAGAAACAGAAAATCAAACTCAAATATAGAGAAAAAATGGAAAAAACAATTTGAGAAAAGTTAAGGTAACAATAATCAAAGACTCAAATTCATTATGTTCAGTTTATGTTCTAAACTAAAGTAGCCTAGTCATATCTTGATGGTAGCCAAATCCTTAATCACTAATGAGATAAACCAATGTAGAAGTTCTTCCATTTAGAGGAGTCTCTTTCTTCTTCTTAATGCCATCAAAAAACTTGCACTGTTATCTAAACTCCATGGTTTTAATCCAAATAATGTGCTTGAACATGTGTTACTTGTCTTGCGTGATAGAAGATTTTAAGGTTTGTTTAACCTTGAAAAAAAGTTCATATGCTCGTGTGGTTTCTTTGCATAAGGCACGCGTAGGTTTGAGGTTAAACTTACAGGACAGTTCACTGATGTACTCTATATACATAGTAATTAAACTACAACTATAATTGGTATTACGCTACTACCTTTTGGTGACAACTTTAATGTCAGGTTTTTCATGGTTTTGATCAACATAGTTTTGTGGCATATTCGGCAAACATAAACTGTGCAAAACCATACCTTTTGAAAAGAACAATGGAGTCATCAAAGAAATTAGTTTAGGGAAGATACATAAAAACAGGTTGAAGATGTAGGCTTAATTGGTAGTTCTTTTGTTTTATTGAAAATCTTCACTCTAAGCTACTCTCTAAGTCCTATATACTATTGACAAGTGATAGAATCAAGTAAATGAGGTTAAATGAGCGTATGGATATGTGGATAGATTAAAAGAGAATTGCGAGGACCAATACCAAAAGAGAGAAAGGTGCAAATTAAGTGAGACAACCCTAAATGGGTATGGGACACATGGAGTATTTTAAGATATGTTAATGATTTTTGCCCAAAAAAAAGTTGGTGAAGAATTACTCAACTTGCAGATGTTTAGATAGAAGAATAGTGATATCATTGAAACTAAATGGTCTTTTGTTTTGCAGGTATCCTCACTATGCAAAAGCGACTCTTTGTCAAGCTTGTTATAAAGCGTTGCGTCTTACAGAAGCCCTGGAGAAGAAGGGTGCCCAGCTGTTCGAAGCCATACCTAAGCCATTCCTTACCCTTCACCTGCGGTTTGAGCCAGACATGGTTGCCTACAGCCAATGTGAATATACTGGGCTCTCTTCAGAATCCATGAAGGCCATTGAGGCTGCAAGAGCGGAAAGAAAACCATGGACGGGTGAAGCAGCACGCATTTGGAGAAGGCGTGGAAAGTGTCCACTAACTCCTTCGGAGACGGCCTTCATCCTCAGATCACTTGGTATATCTAGAAACACCAATATATATCTCGCAGCCGGTGATGGTCTGATGGAGGTTGAAGGGCTAACATCCATTTACCCGAATGTTTTTACAAAGTCTGCCCTTCTCCAAGATACAGATTTCAAAGCCATGCATGGGAATACTAAAGCTGCGCTGGACTACTATGTTGCCATTAAAAGTGACTCATACATGGCCACATATTTTGGTAACATGGATAAAATGGTTGCAGCTATGCGAGCATTAGGAGGCATGTATAAAACGCTCTTTTTGAGTCGAAGAGCTTTTTCCGAACTAACTTTCCAAGGGCTGAAAGGTAAAGAACTCATGAGGGAACTATGGAGGGTACATAAGGATGATTTTGTTAATGGTAGAGGATCAGCCTTGCCAGATTGTTTCTGCGAATTCAAATTGTAGTGATACAATTATATGTTTGTTATTGCGGCATTGCCCTAGATTAATGTCATCGCCTGCTATATTCGATTTTCTTGCTCTTGAAAATCATCATCGTATCTTGTGTTTTTCGATACTGTCTACTGTAAACTGACGGATCTAGAGTCCCAAGTTGTCAATGAAACTCCATCAGAGATGCTCGAAAATAGACGGTTGCTTTAGCTTGTTACACACCACAATATGCAAGTAAGTCTAACAACCCAATTATTTCAGAACATCACTAATTCACATTCTTCACTCGTTCAAACAATATGTTTGATTACCAGCCAAAAATATTGAAGATCAATCTTGAGAACATATACATGATAGACATCTATCAAAATCATCTTCAATTATAAGGAAAAAAATTATTAGTAAAGCTCCGCTCAAGGAAGAACTGTAAATTAATACAAAGTTCAACTGTATCACCTTGATTTCTATGTAAAACACTTTCCTATAAATACATTATGCTTGTTCTGTAAGCTTACTTGCAATGAATCAGCAAACTTACCACCAATATCAATGACCCCAGATTAGCTTAATCACAGACCAGCAGAGATTTACTAGTTAAGGTTGGCACATCTGAAGTAATTTTCTTTCTTCATTGTTCATCGTGAGATCATTAGCCGCTTAGTTCGGTCATGATTGAGGTAACGGTCACATTTGTAGCACCACCAATTACCGGTAGATATCCCGTGAACCAACCTAAAACATAATTGCTTTTACAACTTTACGATGCAGATAGATCGGTTTGCTGGATTCAAAGCCTTTACGACTCAACCAATACAATAAGATGCAACCTTGTTTTAGTTTGATGATGAAGAAACGAAATCGAAGGGGAAGTATCAGAAGCAAACTCAAAATTCATGAGCTCAACAAGTAATCACATAGCAGAAGGACCATAAGGCCATTCCTCTTCACTAAAATCTGAACTTTCTTCTCTACTCCGGCGATGTTGAGATCTATGTCCTCTCATTACTTTTGATAATTCTTGTATCGATGAAGAACTACTCGCCTCCATCTTATCAGCCAATATGTCCATCTTCTCCAACATTCCCCATCCCACAAATCGGTTCCTTAACACCTCAATAGTCGAAGCATAAGGCGGAATTCCTTCATCAATCATCATCTCAAAGTATTTACATGCCTCTTCCAACTTCCCTTTCTTCCTAAGAAGTCCATGGATCATTACAGCATAAGTCGAAACTGAAGGATAAAATCCCCTATTTGACATGCTATTCCACACTGCTTCAACCCGATCAAATCTTCCAATCCTAATCAACATTTTAAGCAACATATTATACGTATGTCGATCAGGTTTACAGTTTTCCTTATCCATTCTAGAAAGCAAGTTCAAAGCTCTGTTAACCTCATTACGATCACAATGGAACCCCATGATTGCATTGTAACTCCATGTATCGAGACTAACTCCGTTTTCAATGACCTCATCTAAAAGTTTAAGAGCATCATCAACCTTCTCATGCTCACACAACTTTTTGATGATCAAATTATAGGTATACACATTAGGTACCAATTCATATCTCTTCATTCTATCAAGAACCCTAAAAACCGAGTGAATATTATCTCGTCTACAATACGAACGAATAAATATGGAATAAGTAAAAGCATCTGGTACAAGTCCCCTAGACCTCATTTCTCTAAACCTAGTATATGCCTCATCTAAATCCCCTCCATTGCACAAAGCTTCCAACAAACTATTGTAAGCAGGAACATCAACTACACAACCTCGCTCAAGCATTTCATCGAACACCTTATGTGCTTCCTTCGAATCGTTGATATCAGCCCAACCTCTAATCAAAATAGTATAACTTTTAACACCCACGTCAAATTTATATTTCACCTTGTCAAAAAACTCTTGCCCATGTTTAACGAATTTCCTCTTACACAACAAAAACAGAAGATGATCAAGGTCATTCAAACTTGGTTCAAGTCCAAATTCATTCATTCTACTAAATGCCCTAATAGCATCATAAGGTAAATTAGCTTTACAATAACTACCAAAAATAACCCAGAAAAATTCAGGGCTGAGTTCAATACATTCAGAGGATTTCAACTCAAAAAGTAAATCCCAAATTAAAGGAAACTGTTTGCTAGAACCCAGAACATCAATAAGAATCTTGTAGCTATTTGTATTAGGTTGAAAATGAGGGAATTTTTTAGCCCAAAGAAAGAATCTATGAGCAGAAAAGCCCAGATTTTTGGTTCTTTTCAAGACTTGATCGACTAAATTAGTGGAAAGTTTAGAGGAAAATGGTGTGAGTGCGGATTCAATGTCATGGTGTGGCTCACGAAAGTCGCTGAGAATGCGAGAGATTGTGTTGACATCGTTGGAGGGTGGACGAAGTGGTTGGGATGAAAAGGGATGAGAGTTATGGTTGAATGAGACGCCATTAGAGGAGGAAATGGAGAGAATGTGAAAGAAGTTGGAAATTGATCTACTCTTGAAAAAAGGTTTTGGAAGTGTCATCTTCTTGGGAAGTACTTGTTTGAAAGTTTGTTGGTTGCTTCCTCTCTTATTGGAGCTCATTGCTTCGTAAGAGGGTATTTGACAAATGGCTGATAGCTAATTGTAATGGCTAATTTGATCAACGGATTTTATTAGCTGATTTGACCAACTGATTTTGATCTCGTTGTTTTAAGCAGTTTGTTAAAAAACATCTTATTCGTATCAATAAGCTGTTTCAACCAACTAATTTACCAAACACTATCTTTAGTTGGTTTGACCACCCAACTCTCTATTTATATCCAAATAAGCTATAATAGTTATGTTTATTTTCTGTAGATCGAGTAAATATTAGTTTATTTTTTATAGTTTAATTTAGGGCATTATTAAACTTCGCCACCATTTTCATTTTATCGTCACCCCTTATATATTGAAATTCTAAAATTGCCCCTGATTACTTTCAAACCTTCAATCTCTAACATTTCTTTAAAAACTTTCTCCGAACACTCATTAAACTAAAACAAGCTAAAACTAAAAATTGAATTACAATAGCCAACGAAAATGAGCATCAATATGATTGTGTTAAACTTTCTAACATTAGTCACGCGCGACCAGGCCATGGTTGAATCGCACAAAATGTGCGATTCAACCATGGTCCGATCGCACATTTTGTGCGATTCAACCATGACCCGGTCGTTAGAAATTACTGCAAACTTAAACGGGCGTCATTTCTCGCTCGATTGTCAGAATTGGGCATATAATATGTCGTTGGAAAGCTCTTGAAGTCTAGTTTCCAATGCCGCAAACCTTGCACTTATACGATTTTTCTATAAA
The DNA here is from genome assembly GCA_019425755.1 of Amaranthus cruentus. Taxonomy (NCBI): domain Eukaryota; kingdom Viridiplantae; phylum Streptophyta; class Magnoliopsida; order Caryophyllales; family Amaranthaceae; genus Amaranthus; species Amaranthus cruentus. Next base: position 29,455,821 of record CM033450.1, on the reverse strand, counting down.
AAGTTATGATCAAAAGAATGAACATGTATCAAATTTCAGCACAAATAAACTTCAAACGATCGTCATTTCTCGCTCGGTTATCGGAATCGGGCATATAATATATCATTGGAAAGATCTTGAAGTCTAGGTTATAATGCTACTAATATTGCAGTAATGTGATTTTTGTATCAAAAGTTTCGGCCAAAGGAGTGATTATGTATCAAATTTCAATACAAAACGTGTGATCAGGTTTATTTTTCGATTTTAAAAATTATTTTCTTTACTAAAATTTATACTTTTATTTTAATTTAATTATTATTAAGAAATTTAGTTTAGAAATAATAATGGTTTATTTTATAATTAAAATAGGATTTAAGGGCATTTTAATAATTTTATTGAAAAAGGGGTGGCAATAAAATGAAAATGATGGCGATGTTTGAAAATTGGGTTAATTTATTAGTGACAATTAGCATTCCTTTGTATTGTGAATTGAGAGTAACATTGTTTTAGATAAGTGAGGAAATATCAAATAAGTAGTTAGTTTCTTTATTGGATCATTTACCAACTACGACCACTAAATTTTCTCAATTTCAAATAAACAGCCTCAAACTTCGTTTTTTACCAACTACAGCCACCAACTTAGAAAATATGACATCGACACAGCCAATCAACCCCAGCTCCACTAAATTACCGGATACAACCCTTTTTTACCTTTGACCAACCTTTGACCAACCTCTCAACCTTGGATTGAACCCTAGTTACTACTTTTAACCCAACTCCCAACTTCTTCTTCTTTCTTCATCATTAATCAAGCATTAATTTCAGGTAAGTTCCTCCAAACTACTCTAATACTGTTCATTTTAGGTTCAATTACAGATCAATTTTTTTGTCATCTACCCTTTATTATTGTTCTATTATCTTCTTCTCTTCTGACCACCATATCTAACCCTTAGCTTCACAGAACCATTAATATACGAGACCTCATTATGTTCATTAACAAATTGACCACCATATCTAACCCTTAGCTTCACAGAATTAGACATCTGAGTATAGAAAAAATCAAAAAATCACGCAAAAATAAAACCAAACCCTAAAAGACGCAACATTAATATACGACAAAATTGCAAGAGCAGAGCAAATACAATCATAAACCAAATGAAAACCTAAGTAAAGGGAAAGAATGAAGAACTTACCTTCAATGGAGGATGTAGATGATGTTGACAGTGAAGAGTTGCAAGGAAGTTATTGCGATTTTAGTTTTTCTTTTTGTGGTAAATCAGTAGAAAAAGTAAAGGTAGTTGAAGGTTGGGTTTGGGCTTTAACTAGAGTTAGAGGGATTATTTTTAAAATTAAAATCAACGCTAATTGGGCATGGTCAAAGGTAAAAAAAGGGTTTTATCCGGTAATTTAGTGGAGTTGGGGTTGATTGGCTGTCTCGATGTCATATTTTCTAAGTTGGTGGCTGTAGTTGGTAAAAAACGAAGTTTGAGACTGTTTATTTGAAATTGAGAAAACTTAGTGGCTGTAGTTGGTAAATGATCCTTCTTTATTTTTTAGTTTGAATTTATGTCAAATATGCTATTTCCATGATTTCTCAAGTCCCAATCTATAAGAGTTAATCTTGTGAGACTTTTTATTAGTGAGACGGTCATATACTAATAATTTGTACTAGTTGAGCTATTCAACCCATGCATGAGTCGCGTCTCAAAGAGAGACCGTCTCACACAAGAATTTGTGCTCTACAAAACCACCACCATGGCAGAAGTGCAAATTCAACATCCTTCACAATTCCACAAATTCTCAATCTCCTCAAACAGATTAGACGATTTTCCATTACATATGTGTGCTTGCTAAATGCTAATCATTGAACTCCAATAGTCGAGATTTACATATTGCAGGCTTACATCTATAAGGGAACATGCCTTGCAACACCATGAACAAGAACTGCATTGAGCTGCATCAAGAGTCAAGACCTCAACATGATGGAGTTTCTAACTCTTCGCGTGTGGTTTGAGCCAGACATGATTGATCATACATGAACATGATATGATCTTCAAATCCACAAAAACGAAGTTGGGTACAAGATCTGAGAACCACGAATGGGTGAAGTAACCGACTTTTGGTGCTTGAAAAAGATTGATGTTTATAAAATGTATTGTATGCTGCATCATTTTCAGATGTGTAGAGGAATTGCACTGTAAAGCAAATGTATAACTATATTCCTGCAGAAAGGGAAACGGGGCGTGTTTTAAAAATAATAACTTAAATAAAAACACAAAGGGATAATATTTGTATATAACTTTTAACTGATGGTTCATCAAGGCAGATTTACCTTATACTATCCATTGTTACAGGCTCTCGAGCTGCTGCTACTGGCAGTACGAAGCACCAACATAAACAAGACTGTTTCCCGAAATTGAACCAAGAGAGGCATCTTGGGCTTAAACTAAAATAGAATGACATTTTTAACATTTTCTTCAAGGAAACCATTAACAAATTCATATTTTTCCTATTAGAAATTCAAAAGACATACCGTACCTTGTAGCAGAGGCAGTTCCGAGCTTCCAGTCATTTGTATGATTGTATCTATTCATGATAGTCATCAAGTTGATTAAAGGGCTATGCACAAAATCAATCTGAAACATATGAACACATCAAAGTTAAATGCATTTAAAAATTCGTTTCAAAACAAAAACCCATCAGCAACTCAGTTTCATTGGCTAACAGCACTAATAGGAATCCCAAAAACGCGCCATACTTTGCTAATCATCATCTGCTAGTGCAAACATAAGTGGGTTTAGGTAAGTTCATAAAATAAAAGGTTTATTAGGTAGTTGTTTTCGAATCTCCGGTTTATTAGGTAGATGCAATAGGATTTCAAAATATACCGAAGGATGCACCAAGTACAAGAACACAGTGTTCTTGGGAACACTGTGAAACTAATGCTGAAAAATATGTCTACTTCCACGATCAACCAGCCACTATTCATCCACGAAAAACCACATAAAAATGACAAACAAGAGTGGAAGACCGTCAGTAAATGGAACACAAGTACTCACTTGAACCCACGAGCTTGATCGATCTGCACGAGATCTGGATATTGGTTGCTTTCCCACTATTTCACAGAAGCAGTATGATGAACAGCATCCGAACAGCTATGCTTGCAGTTGGCGTCCTCAACCATTATCGCAAAGATGTACGGTAATCATCTCCAAAGCTGCTATACTAGCAATCCTCAACCATTATCTCAAAGAAGCTTTACGGTGATCAGCTTCAAAGCTGCAAAACTTGCTATCCTCAATCATTTGATGTAAAATGTTAGAAACATCAGGTGATATCCCTTCAGGGAGGTACATATCCAACAACTTTGAGTACCTCAAAGCACTATGGACCCCCTGTTCGTTCAAACTAAATGTAATCAATGTTCTCCATTCCCTTAATCTTCCTTCCATACAAATACCATGGAGCAAGGCAACAAAAGTGAATGATTCTTCAATAATATTCTTATTCATAAGTTTCTGTGCTAGCTGCAACGCAGTTTCGAGCATTCTGTGCTGACAAAGGCAGACGATAATGCAATTATATACTGACTTTCTTGGAGGCAAACGATCAGAAATCAATCTTTTGAAAAGATTTATAAAGATTGAATTTCCATGCATTTCAGCTTCATTTTCCTTCTCAGTTATTCCAGCAGACACATCATTGGTGAATCCATTAACAAGATAATTGAATGTAACATCATTTGGCGTGCATTTCGTCATCAGCATCTCTTCAAACATGGAAGCAGCTTTAACAAGATTTCCCCCCTTGCAAAACCCACCAATAAGTATGGTGTATGTGATCACATTAGGTATTAAACCGTGACATTGCATCTCCTTGAAAGTTTTTTCAGCTTCAAATATATTTCCTTGTCGGCAATACCCATTAATAAGAGACGTATATGTGACTACATTAGGTTTAAGTTTCTTTTCTACCATCTCTTTAAACACCCTCAATGCATTATCTAAATTGTGTTGCTTGATGTAGCCATCTATTAACGTTGAATAAGTGAATTCATCAGCCGAAAGGTGGCTGTGTGCCATTTTTCTGAAGCAAAGCATTGCATCGTTCATCCTGCCAAGCCTGCTATAAGCCTTAATCATGGCATTGTATCCCACAACACCAGGATTTACGTCATTTTCAATAGCAAGTTCAAAAATCCTCTTTGCTTCATCAAGATTACCATTTCTGCCAAACCCATCAACCAATGTAGTGTAAACAAAAGCATCAGGACGTACATCATGATCAAGCATCTCACAAAGCAGCTGTTTAGCAGCAGAGAGCATCCCTTTTCTGAATAATCCTTTCATGATAATATTGTAAATTGCAGCATCAGGCATAACTCCTCTGTCAATCATTTGCTTCCGAAAGTCGAATGCAGCCTTTGTCTCACCACGAACAACAAGGCCATGTACAAGAGCTCCATAAGTAACCATATCAGGCTTATGACCTCTCTGTGTCATTTCAATAAGCAAGCAGGAAGCCTTATCAAGGTCACCTTGTTTGCAATAAAAATGAATCAAAGGAGTATAACTATATTGATCAGGAGCCAAACCCCTTTTCCGGGCGAGCTCCAGAATTGTGTTTGCTTCCTCAATCTTCCCTCTATTACACAACCCAGATATCAGTACATTATATGTCTGAATATCTGGTTTACAACCACCATCCTTAACTCTTCTAATCATGTCATAAGGGTCGACAGAACAACCATGTTTATACCGGGCATCGATTATGTTATTATAAATCTGGACATTAACCTTCAAACCCCTCATTTTCATCTCCACTAAAACTTTATCAATCTCCTCAAAATTCCCTTCTCTACAATGTCCATTTACTATAGCTCCATAGGTCTCCACACTCGGTATAAACCCTTTGAATTTCATCTCTTCTAAAACCCTAGTTGCTCTTTCAATTTCACCTTTCTTACAATAACCATCAATAATGGTATTATAAAGCACAACATTGGGTACACAACCCTTTCCCCACCTATCCTCAATCAATTTCCTCCCTTCCTCAACTTTCCCTTGCTCACACAAACCCTTCACCATTATACTAGTAGTATAATTATCCAAACAACACCTCCCACTACCATCTCTCTCAAGCATTTCATCATACACCTTTTGTGCAATCTCATAACGACCCAATTTCACCCAACGATTAAGCAATGAATTGCAAGCAAAAACATTAGGCATACAATCAAATTCATCATTTACAAATTTATACAACTCCCTAGATTTATCAACCAACCCAGAATCAGCATAAGCTCTAATCAATACATCAAAAGCTTCAATAGTAGGCAAAACATCCTCTTTTTTCATACAATGCAACACATTTTCAACCTCAGTAAACATTCTATTAGACCCTAATAGCTTAAGAAGAGAAGAATAGGCATACCTATCAAGGGAAGAACAGTATTTTTTGTGAGAAAACCAACCATAAAACTTTAATCCTAAACTAACATCCCTAATTCGATCAAAAACAAGATGGCAAATTTCTGATGGTTCAACTGATTCTTCGGAAAGTCGGGTATCCAAAATATGGTCCCAATTTTCATGGGTATTGAGTAATTGGCAAGCTTCATCAGCCAATTTCTTGATATGGGTTTCATAAAAAGGTGTTTTCGATGGTTTTGAGTTGAGGTTTTGGCGAGGTTTTACGAGTGATAATAGGCGTTTTGACATGTAAAATGGGAAGAGAGCGGATTTGTTGGGGAGTTGTTAAGCATATGGGTCTTTCATCCACCACTAATCACTATTACTCTTGACAATGTCCAGTATTATTCTCCAACAGCTGTCACTTAGCATTTTACCTTCTAAAAGCACGTTTATTGTACAGTTTGTTACTCCTCCGAATCATTTTAGATGTCCTATTTGGGTTTTCACGGTTATTAAGGATAGTATAGGGTCCATTAAAAAGGTAGTTGTTAGGTATTTTAATTGATTAAATTAATTGTAAAGGTGGTAGTTGGGTATTGGGAATTGGAAAAGTGAGGGTATTTAGGTAAAAAAAAGATAGACAAAAAAGAAAATGAGACAATTAATATAATTTTGCCAAATAAGAAAATGAAACATCTAAAATGATTCGGAGAGAGTATATAAATGTCACGTCATACATAGTTGGTTAGGCCCTATAGTTTGTTAGAGTTTGTTTTCTCTCTCTGGATTAATTCTTGTACATAAGGGTTATTTGTTAACCTTATAAATAACCGCTATTTATTAAGACCTTCTCGTATATATACTCCCCTTTGTACCTTATGAAAAGATGAATATACAGAATACCTTTTTGGTTTCCCTCCATATCACTTTCTTCATTGTTCTACTAATCTTCCCATTTTGTCAGGAGTTAAGTAAGTGTCTAAGTGAGCACCATTGATGTTGAATTTCTGCATTGATTTTGGTTCAATGACGAGCGGCGATTAACTAGAATGGAGTTATTTTTAAAATAAAAAAAAAGTAGGCTTGAAGTTGTACTCCCCTAGTCCGGTATAAATTGCATTAAAGAGAAAGTTGTTTTTTTAAGAAAAAAGTGAATAATGATAATAATTAAAGAGAGAATGAATTATGTGGAGAAAATTAAAAGAGAGTTAAAATGTATAAATGAGATTAAAAGGAAGTGATGGACCATAGTACAAAAATAGAAATGATGCAAATTTAACGGGACGACCCAAAATGGAAAATGTTGTAAATTAAATCGAGATGGAGGGAATAACTTGTAAGAGAGGGCCAGCGGAGGGGCAACAAAATTCTACATGCATAGACTGGTACACGTTCTAACTGAGATAAAATTTCATTTTCAAATTAATCGAGATTTGGGAGGGAATTTGAAAGCAAATGTCTAAATTGTTTGTGTTATTTACAACTCGTATTTGACATGTTCGACATTCATAAACATGAATTTAGTGAGTTGTAGACTTATTATATCTAACATTCATAAGTCATAAGCATTAATTTTTAGAGCTAAAAGCCATCATAATTCTAAATTTTAGGGATTTTTATACCATAAACATGAATTTAGTGGGTTGTAGACTTGTTATTAATATGAAAATTCTTTTAAAGTTATACATACAAATGGGTATGGGTGAGTCGATACATATAGGATATGGGCACAGCTCATATTTGACATGTTCGACACCAGGCACATAGATGTGGGCCACAGGCTTGTCGTTGATCATTATTTTAGAGTTTAACACACTAGCATGAGGCATGATTGGTGGTCCGCTTCATTGCACGACGGCACAACCCGAGTTTACAAATTTATAGCCATTCTTCAAATTTAAATATCAATAAATTTTTGAAAAATTTGCCCAAAATAATCCCAACTATCACCCGTTGATTAAAAATAATACCAATTATTAATTATTTTTTAATTTGTTGCAAACATACTCACTCTTTGTTACTGGCTGTAATAGGTAACTTTTTCATTTTTTTTTACTTAACTTTTTAAAATTAATTCTTCCCCTTCAATTATTAATCAAAAACGAAAGAAAAAAAGTGAAAAAGTTACCTGTTACAGCCAGTTAAAAGGGAGATGAGTATGTTTTCAACAAATTATGAGAATAGTTGGAATTATTAAAAAATAATTAATAATTAAGATTATTTTTGGCCAACTGATGATAGTTGAAATTATTTTGAGCAAATTTTCCTAAATTTTATTTCAATTTATTGTTATATAATCTTAATTAATTTTTCAAATGAATGGCGCACCACAACAGGCGACAGGCCAAGTGTGTTTTTGGTGCCCCAAGCACAACACAATACAAACTTCTCCGCACGAAAAAAGATTATCAGTAACATTACCCCAAGCACGCTTAAGCATGATCCATGGCCGGCAAAATATGAATTGTGCCCATGGAAAATGGATAGATGGTGGATAGAAGATCCCATCCTCCTATATCCGCTTGTCCCATACTCATTATATTCTAATTTATAATAATATTGAAATTTATGTTCATCGTTGGGTAAAATATCCCACATTTCCTAAAGCAAGTGCGATAAGAATAACTCGTGCTAGAACCAATCAACATGCTAAACTGTGATTTTCGAGCTGATATCAGTCTATTTGTAGATTTGTCAAAATCATCATAATACAGAGCTTTGAATGTTTGTCCGACACATCTAAGACATCAAAGTCTAAATAGATCAATACAACAACGCCATTAGTGTGGCGGTAGTTTGCATTGGCTACTTTCTTGTCAGTCCTTGGAGGTGATAACAAGTAGCCCCAGAGCTCCTATCAGTAGATACTACAATGGAGTAAAAAAAAAGTTGCTGTTATTCCTAAAGGCTGAAGTCAAACCAAGCTGCTATTAATTATATTATCATTTTAAGATAAATTAAACCATTAACATGCTTTTAAATTAAAATTAAATAAATAATTGGAGCTCTGGAATTTCACCTTAATCACCGGCTTTTCAGTCATGATGATAGTTACCCAGCCAACGTATGGGAGGAACCTGCACCACGTAAAATGGATGAAATAGGTGTGAAGAAAAACTATAAAATCACGTTTACAAGCATTCTTTAGATATGCTTCACATAATTGGCATGGACAAACAGCATGTCGCTCTTCGCAAGTGTAAAGGCAACAAGGAAACAAAGACTTACCCAACAGCTCTTCCCATTATGTGGTGTCGTTGAAGCCACAGTTGGCCATGAGCATACAAAAGCCTATCATCACCATAATTATTGTCACCTGAAAATGACATGAAATTATTTTTAGTCCGAGGGAATGAAGATATGAGAAAAGATGAGCTAAATCACTTAAATACATTAGTACCTTTTGTAAGGACGTCAACTTCACCTGTATCTTTTCTTTCATGAACCTGTAAGATTTTCGATGATAATTTATTATAATGAATAAGCACACCATAATATCAAGCCAAAGAATGTTATGGAATAAAAACCAACTTTATCACATGGTACTAAAATAGTTTTTCAGACTTGTCATCACTCACCAGAAGGTTAAGAACACAGTTAAACGAAACCGAAAACTTCGACCGAATCCTGTTTCGAAACCTTAGGTTCCCAAAATTCAGATTAATGTTTCCGAAATTATTTTCCCCAAACGTTTATTTGCAGTCCAAAACAATATACAATACTATAAGCCCTCCTTATTCTTTTCTTATCTTTTCTTTTTAGTCATTTCCTTTTCTTACCTTTTTTTACTCATTTTTATTTTATGTTGTAGAATCAAATTGTATCTGTGTTCCAAAAGTCTAAAATTACTGTTTCTTGTTTCCGTTTTTCATATCAAATAGAATTTTCTTCAAGTACCATTGTTTCAGAGCATCTTTAAGCTTTAAGAGCGGAAGGAAAAAATGACATTTAAAGAGTGCATAATTGCATCATTTTCTTTGGATTTAATAATGCATTTTGATTGCACCAACAGAATCAAAGTTAAAACTACTTGAAGCATATGGGTTAATAACAAACCCATAACACAAAGAAAATGACATCACCGAGTTTTTCCCAAAGGAGTAAGATATTTCCCCCCTCAGGTGCATATTTTTACGAAGACAATAACTCAATAGAGCTGATTTCTGATGTCATTGAGATTCAATTTTAGCAGGTCACAAGTAGTTGTGGAAGCTTCCACTACCCACGGTTAAAAGGAGGGGTAGGACTGGATAGTGCTAAGGTTTCAAAAGGCGGACCCAAGGATGCCATTGAGCAAATTTTGTCCAAATTTTCACCGACACAGTTAAGTATATATTTTTTAAGTAGCATTTTGTGCATGCAATTAATTACTACTATATTACAACGCAAGAGTTTGCACTTTGCACTGAACCTAAAATCAAAATTGGGCTTGTTAACTCAAATTCTTAGAAGCATTCGATGCCAATTATAAAACTTTAACTCCGGGTAACAGAATCTGAAAGCTGAACTCTTAAAATCTATACTATAAGCTTCTAAAGCAAACACAGTAAGTGGTATACCTTAATAACTCGATGGACAATTGGAATTTCACGACCCTGCAAAGATGAGAAGTATGTAACTATATGTTTCATTATGCCAAAAAGATTTCTTTTGAAAATGGCATCAGCAACTTCCAGAGCTAACTAACTCATTATACTTTTAAGAGCAAAAACTGTAACTTACATCGACATTAAAGACAACAATCTCCCCTGCACGAATTGGATCCTTGCTCATTGTTAAAAACAATATATCTCCCTGGCGTAAAGAATAATTTCAAATCAACATAAATCCATAAGACAACTTTCCAATCAATCTTAAAAGTTAGAAGCATGAAGTGGCAAAACACGTGTTGTAGATGTGCTGCAATGGTAAACATCTGGCAGGAGTTCAAATATAGGAACACAATGATTTTAGCTGGATAAATCAATCAGATGAGCAATACCAGGCCAAAATTGTCTGATAGACAATCACCATCTGATTCATTTTAGAACAGTCACAATACAACAAAGTAAAGAGAAAAGAAGGTTGAAGGTTCTGATCAGCATATACAAATGATGAACCCAAATACATATTGCTACAATATTTCATTAGCCCAATGCAGTAAGAGGTTCCTACCTAGGCAGTGTTTAAAGTCAGATAAACACAACTTTCCCTGTAAAAACAAAGAGGGTGTTTTCGAATGCCTCTTGATAGCATATGCGGCTTCACATAAAGAAGTGCGAATGATTTAATGAGTTAATTTATTAAAGTCCATTGAAATTTGAAACCAAAGAACTCATATATATTGCATGGAAAATAATACAATCCCCATTCCTTGTCTTTCTAAAAGCAATAATATTTGCATAGAAGAATCTCTATTCATGCTTGCTCAATTGTCTGTATATGACTAGTCATTAGCCAGATAAGTACAGTCATCACTTTTAAGATAATTCAGACGACTAGTTTATTGAGACATGGAATCAGTCGTGATTTAGAGTCTTACCCTCTTGAATCCTGGTTCCATGCTTCCAGAAAGAACAACCACAACAGGAGATTCACTACCGGTAAAGCACATCAAGGCCTTCCATATTATCAATGCAGAAGTAACAATCATCCCTAAGAAGAAGTGAAACACAACACTAAATAACAAATTATGGAAAATGCAAATGAACCTGAAAATTATGGGAAACTGTGATAACCAATAAGAAGCACACACCAACAGGCAACAGATGACAGTACCATCAAACTCCTTTCTACATAATGGATTGGGCTTAAAACACACAACTCTTATGAGCAAAACAGTTCTATGAACCATTAAAAATCATTAGGAATTCTAACAAATTAAGAATGCAAGAGAATTACCAAAAATGTGAAAAATATCTTCTGATAACGTTGTATTCCTCAACTATCACCATGTCCATTATCAGTCAAAACTCACAATGTGACAATAATTTTTAGGAAAATTTAATTTTAAAAATCCGACCTTTGGGTTGTTCTCTTCTAAAAATCCGACCTTTCGATTATTTTTTAAAAATCCGACCTTTAGCCTCCATTTTCATCTTTAGTACATACCCCATCCCTTAACCTGAGCAACCGGTTAAATATCCTTTTATAAAAAAAGAGAAATTCAAAAATAATAAACCTTAATTGCTATAAAGAGGTCTTCTTTTTCATATTCAACCATGGAAGCCATGTACTCTCATCCAAATCAAAGTGGTTCATCTTCTCATTGTGTTGATTCTGCAAGATCTGGGATTAAGTGTCACCATGATCTTGATGCTAAGCAGCGGGTGGTGAAGAAAGGTCCTAATTATGGGGAGCTCTGCTGACTGCTGCTTGCTGACTCCTGTTTATCTCTGCCTTTCATCATCATCAACTGTTTCTTGCTTCGTTATGTTATTATTATTATTATTATTCAAATTATTAAGAGGCTGTGATGAGATTAAACCGTACAAATTAATCAATTTCAGTTTGATTTTTGAGTATTTTTAGAGGTGGGTTTTAGCGTTTACCATTTGGCTTGGCAACTACTCAAATGATGGGTTTCTTTCCTTGTATGTGTCAGCTTTGCCTCCATGGCAGACTTAAACCTACCTTGAATCTTCCCCACCAAATTGTTTTGATGAAATGTGGATCTGAGCCTCTTCTTTATCTTCTAACTTAAATTTTTTTTAACTTTTAAAAATTTAAAGATAAATAGAACCTTTGATTTAATTGAAGAATACATAAATTTTTAGGTTTTTTTTTGAAATCAATCAAAAAATCTATTTGGAACTAACTCATGAACATTCTGGAAATTTGATGAGATGAATTGTGATTGATGGGTTTTTTTGAGGAGTTTTGCAAGAGAGGAGGGAGCTCTAAAGAATTTTAATGGTGAGTAGAAGCAAATGGGTTACTTGGGTAATTTTTCAAAACAACATGTCACCGGTAAAAATGGACTTTAGATGAAAATGGAGGCTAGAGGTCGGATTTTTAGAAAATAATCAAAACGTCGGATTTTTAGAAGAGACAACCCAAAGTTTCGGATTTTTAAAAGTAAAATTTCCTAATTTTTAATCTGACATGACTTTTAGCTAAACCTTCTCGAATTTAGTATAATGACTTTTAAAATAATGGCTTAAGCCTTAAATCCTTGTCATGAACTAGAAAACTACTTCATTAATCGAAATTACTATCAAATGCAAAAAAACCTTTAACGATCAAATCAAAATTACATTGCAAGCAAGCAAGAAATACCAGCAACAAAAAAAACAATCCAACACCAAATAAAGCATTTTTCGAAAGATATAATGATATAATCCTCAAGAACAAAACAATCAAGATCAAAACTCAATTCAGCAAGTGTTAAGCACAATTCTAAGCCACAAAATCATAACCACTGATGAACAACAAAAACTAAGCATTTGAGAACAAAACCCTAAACAGAAAAAGAAATTGTTTTTAGTGAAATTTCAGATTTGATATGTGAGGGGGAGAAATGAAGAAGGACGAACCAAGACTGACGGCTTGGGAGACAAGTTGTCGGACCTGAATTGACTTGATAGAGTCGATTTGTTCGCCGATCCATCCCATGACTATCTTTCTCTATCCTTTGACTTATTTCCGGCGAGATTTGACGCCCGGTGACTTAGCTTTTTCTGGTGCAAGAGAAATGTATATGATGTCGAGAAATTGACGAAAGTTGAACTTTTTAAGGGAACTTCTCTATTGATTGGGCTTCGATTGGGCTTCAATTGGGCTTTATTATTAGCTTTCTTTATTGGGCTTTATGTATACCGACAATAAACCGGGTTTAAATTCTACTTGACAAAATTCACAAATCATACATTCATATAAATAAATTAATAAAAAGAATGTAAAATTCCACGTGACATTCTCATAGTGAATTGCCATATGAAATAATTCTTACCTAAGTTAACATCTACTTATTCCTTAATATATGAGTAATATATCACAAGTAGATATTTATTTTAATTAAAATTTTCTTAGAATATTATATTCTCAAAAGCTACATAAGATTTCCAATTAAAGCTTCTTAGAATATATATTTATTTTTTAATGTTGAAAATTTGCTAATTAATAAAGTTTCTTCATTAAAATTTGAATTTCTAAAATATTTCATCAAGAAATAAAAAATACATGATAATCAAAAATTATTTTGAGAATGACAGAATTCTTATGATAATGTTGTTGGAAAATTACTCAGATTTACCTTAACAAATAAGAGATTATTTCATTTAAAGCACTATATATTCTATAATTCTTATCAATTTTATAAGAAATATTATAATATTATGTTAATAACATATAATTGCATCTCTATTTAAAATTTATGTTTATATATACTTTTACACTAATAATATCGTGCATGCACGAGTTTCTATACTAGTTCTAGTAAGAGAAGGTCTCATCGTGAGACATGCTTTATACATGCGTTAAATATTTCAATAATGCAAATTAGACAAGTCTTGTCACTTGTGTGAGATCATGTCACTATGAGACGAGCTCATCAAATTAACCTATTTCTTTTAATTGATTATTTTATGAGTTCAAGTGATCACTTTAAAGTAATAAGTATATTTTTCAAAACTATGAAGAATAGATATTTTGAAATAAATTACTCTAATATTATAATCACTTTAAGATAATAAATGATTACTTTAAGAAAATAAATATATATTGGGCAGCTCAATAGAAATAGTCTCACCGTGTGACCGTACAAAAGTATTAGCATATGCACTTCTTCTTTGAAATTGTCTTAGCGAGATACGTTCTTTCATTAGAGTATATCAAACTAAATTAAATTTGTGACATGCGCTTTATAATAGCCCAATTGAGATACTTCAAATCATAAATCATAATCATAATCATAATTATAATTCTCATAATAAATACTAAAAAAATATTAAAAAATAACAAATGGTGACTTCAAAGTCTTGTCTAATGTATTAATTTAATAGAGCTATAATTAATTGTGTGGCGATTTATTTTCTTGAGTAAATTCACAGCTAAATTGGGTAAGTATTTAAAAGATTTTATTATACTAATTTTGTATACCTAAATAGAATTTTCAAGAGATTTATTACTTTAAGAAAACATTTTATGTGTAAGTACTAAATTATTTTTAAAAATATATTGATTTAAGTTAAAAATATATTGGTTTTATTACACACTCTTTAGTCTTTAGTCTACACTAGAAAATATTTATGGGCGAATTTAAACGGATAGCAAACTGTATATCATTATAAAAAATGTCTATGAGCTCAGATTTTCAAAAGTTCATTCGCCATTGCAAACATTAATTTTTTGCCACTACTCCTTCTTTTTCTTAGCGGGCGAAACCAACAGGTAAATGGGCATGATAAATATATATTTTTTTTTCTTGAAAATCCAAACAAACATTCCACACAACAAATATAATTTTAATACAGAGTCTAAAGTTAAATCTTAACATCAAAGAAAAAATTCAACATATTATTCAAAATAATTCAAATAGATAAAGATTTTCAAAAGACGCAACATCTGAACCATTTGGCGATGCAAGAAAAATGCATAAGACAAAGTGGCAATAAAGTTAAAACTTTGGCTGTCTACACCGATAGACTATCAAAGTAATTCAATATGGATTTAGAGTTTGAGTTCTTGGAGTATTGTGTCTTCTCATATGGAGTATTTTAAAAAAAATTTGAAAATTTGTATATTTATATAATAAGCGAGTTGACTATTGATGTGTCGTTTGCCAACCATTTATCTCAGCGGGTGGATATTATCCGTCCAAATATTATAATTTTTTTATTACAACATTATTCAACAAGTGGCTTGTTTTCAAGCCTGGTGCCCATAAACTACTATAGTCTACACACACTACTTATTGTTCAGTCCACTAAGGCACTAACTTACATTTCTTACTTTTCACTTAACGGGTGAACTAAGATATTGAGGTTAATTTTACACTATTTTACTAATCTTAGTTAGGGCTGAACAAAGTTTGGTCTAAATAGTAAATTAAACCGAAATTTGAGTATTTGGTCTGGTCTACGGTCTAAATGGTCTGGTCTGTTTTTTTTTTGAAAAAAATTATGGTTTACGGTCTGGTCCTGGTTTTTTAATTTTTCAGACCAGACTAGACCGTAAACCGTACTTTGACCAAAAACCATAATTTTTTTTATAAAAAACGGGTTTCTAGCTACCTAGATATTTGGAGATGTTATTATTTTTATATAGTAATATATACTTGAATAATGTTGATGCAATCAATTAATTACAAATTATATTTATTTAGTGTTTGTAAGTGTGAAATATTTTCATAGAACATATATTAATTTGGGAAAAAAATATAAAAATAAAAACCGCAAACCTGATCAGACCAAACCGTTATAGGACGATTTGGTCCTGTTCGATTTGACATTTTAAACGGTCCGATCCGATTTGAAAAATTCTAAACCGGAATTTTTTATTTGGTCAGATCAGATCAAACGGGATCGTGTGCACCCCTAATGTTAGCGTGTATTAAGTCCACTTTAAGACTTTCCTTATTTTAAGAATTGTTAACGGTGAGAATACAGAAAAAAAAAAAAAAAAACATATTTTTCCGACGGAGATAAAACTTAGTTTTTCCGATCCAAAATAAAAAATTGCTAATGGTGACAGAAAATACACGTCGAGCACACAAGGCATAATTTCTAGTTCCTAGAAAGAAAGCAAACATCAACCAGAACAGGCAATAAAATTCAAACGGGAAATTCATTTACAACTTTAAAACGCCTAAAAAGTTCTTCAAAAATGGCTACAATGTTTACCGGAGGATTGACTATGGCCGCCGTGAGTCCTCGTCATCGTTCTAGAACTCCTAGGATGTCTCTTCAAGCGTCTCGCGGCGAAAACTCAGTGGATTGGGTGGAAGCTACCTCTAATTTCTTCGACAAGGATTCTCGCCCCATAATGCTCTTCGATGGTACCCAATTCTTTAGTTGTTTTCTCCTTTCTAAGGTGTTTGATTTATAATAGTACAATTGTTTTGATTCTCTGATCATTCGATGAGTTCAAAATACCTCTTTTACAATTGTTTTTAAATTTATAATAGTACAATTGTTTAAAGAGTATTTACAATTCAATTTGTAAAATGGGTGCAAATTGGCGGGTTGCCCATTTCTTGAGTTGATTATGGTGTTGAAGTTCCTGTAAGGGTTGGTAATGAAATTAACTGCGAGTTTAATTGACGAGATTTTAATTGGAGATTTATGTTATGCGAGTGTCAAGAGTTCTAAAGTACTACTTTGATTTTGATTCAGTCAGTGGCTATATTGTAGAGTATTCACTAACTTTTGTTGTTTTTTGGGGATTAATCATAGAAGTATTTCCATAAGGCTGATCACAGTTTGTATGAGCAGATACACCGGCTAGGCGGCTATGATGATGATACTAGTGTTAGAGTCAAGAGTAATACCCAGTATATTATGGTTTCTTGACAAGTAATCATAAGACTGCTTTGTGCAAGAGTCTTCCTTTTTCAATCATGGGGTGAAAGGGGATATGGAATTTCTGTTTAGAGTAGGAAGAAATTCGGTATGGAAAGGATTTTGTTTAGGTTTTATATGGTAGTTCATACGATATGCCTTGTTGTCAAATCTCGTAGTTGCTATCAACAAGACCAATTGAAGGCTTCTATATAATATATTGCATCTGTTTATGCTGAATTCTTTTTTGATGAACTTGGTAGATTGTACTCCAGCTGTTAGTGAAATATGCTAGGCTTTGTAAATTGTAAGCATAGTGCAAAATCGTGGATGCGGTTGCTATAACAGTCGTAAAACCACTTTTGCTTTTGTTTTCTTATCAGCCTATTCTGCGTTCACAAGGACCTCAATAACCTTTACTAAGCGATCATAATGTAGTGAAGTGACCAACATTATTCACTATGATGATAATGGAAAATCTTATGATTTCGTAATGAACTCTAAATGACTGTTAACCCAAAACACTCCGAACAAAAATTGGTGAGAGTGGTTGTATTTCATCTTTCCTTGCTTCGTTCTTCAGCTGTAGGTGTTGATTGCATTTGTTAAGAGCTACTAAGTTAGTTAGGGTTTAGTGGAGGAGGAATTGTTGTGACTGGTTTAATTTTGTCCAGTCCAGACCAGTTAAAGAAAAGTGTAACATGTAGTATAAAGTAGTTAATTATCATGCTAAGCTGAAGGGATTATGTTGGCTGCATTGTTTTAGTAGGACTGGAATATTCAGCATATCACACCGATGTACTATTTGATTCCAGAAACTATGTTGAACGTGATTGGCTTATATTGAACTATATCCTAGCTTGCTTATGACCTGCTTAATCTAGTAAAAGATACCCTGTCATAGAGCTACGTGTTGATCTATGATTGTATCTCAGTGCGTATTATACTTGTCTAGGAGTGGAATAATAGAGTTGATTTTACACTGAAAATTAATTTCTTTCATTGAATTGATTTTTTTTTTGTCTGAGCACTATTTCAAGTATTTCAACTATTCCGTCCGGTCTTTTCAGGTGTTTGCAACCTGTGTAATGGTGGTGTGAAGTTTGTTCGTGACAACGACCGCAATAGGTAGGCTGTTATATCTTCGTTCTATCTATTTATATCTGTCCAAGTAATCAAGAACATAGTGTCAATAGGAAGTCCACATGTTTATCTTGCATGCTTGTTAGAGAACAAGACTCAGGAGTGTCTTTGCTTTGTGCTAATGCGCTCAGTGTAGTTTCCTGAAATTTGCATGGTCTTGTTCTTGGTTGGACAAAATCATCTGGAGGAATAAATGTTCTCTATGGGTTGTTGTTGACAGGAAAATCAGATATGAAGCCCTCCAAAGTGAAGCAGGCAAGAAACTCTTAAGGAGGTCAGGAAGAGCTCCTGATGATATATCAAGTGTTGTACTGGTTGAAAAAGAGAGGTACCCTTGATATACTTCCCTCACTACAAGGACAAGTTCTTTGAGATTTCACGAGTTTCTTGGCTTTCAAATTAAAGAACAACCACATAGAGATTACAAGTTTGCATTTGTTCGGAAAATAAGGATCTATGGAGTCATGAAAAGGTTACAATTAGTTGACTCTTATAGCAATGGAATAAAATTAGAACGAGGCAACTTATTATCTTTCTTCACTTCTGATCAACATTCACTGGTAGATAATACACATATCAGTCCACCAAAATTGTCGAAATTCCGGTGCAGTTGCATCATTTTTCCTCACACACTACAAAAAAAGTTGAGTTGTGACGCAATATTTTTGACACTTCATCAAAATGTCACCATTCGAGTATTATCCTTATATTTCATTCTTAATTTTTGACATTTTCTACAAGTGTCACAAAATATTTTGGTGACACTTGACAAATGACATGATATTGATACCTTAAATGTCACAATTGGCACTATTATTTGTAGTGACATTACTCTGGCGATAATGTGATTATTGGTGGCTTGCAGCATACGGCAGTGATTCAATATTAGTTCTATACTTCCATCTACATGTTTTTAACTTTTAAATCAACTCTATTTTCTGCAGATCTTACATCAAATCTGAAGCTGTTTTGAAGATAATGGAATACATAGATTTACCATTCCCTCAGTTGGCATTTTTCATTAAATTTGTACCCCTGTGAGTTGGCTCCCTTCTCAAATTTCTTTTGCTGCTTTAGCGCGGATCCCCGATTCCCCCATACGCTTTGATTCCATCTGGAAGAGCAACTTCTGACAGTTTTTTTTCCCTTGAAATATTGTAGGTTCATTCGTGATTTTGCATATGACAATGTGGCGAACAACCGTTACACCATTTTTGGTAAGTCAGAGTCATGTGAGATATATGTGGATTAGTGAACTTTATGACTCTTTTCTTGAAAATCTTGTTATATTATACGTCATATTCAAATAGTACAAGAACATGCTAAAAATATGTATATAGTGTATATACTGTCTGCATCCTTATTTAGAAATGAGGTATGATTATACTAAACCTGTAGCTGCTCCTCGCTTAGCTCCCTGCCTGAATTGAACTTTTAATGCTAATTAAGGAAGGATATTTCAAATTTTTTTTGTATGTATATACACTAATAGAGGTCTTTACAACATTACTGAACACGCTATTAGATGAATGCTTGAAATTTTCGCTAAACTTCTGACATAAAACTACGAAGATACACTACACATGCTAATGAAAGCGTCTGAAAGCATTAAAAAACAGAATACATATACATAAAAGATGAAAAAATTAGGAAAATGTATTGATATGAATATGTTGTATGTTAAGTAAAACTAAGGTTGAGGCTGAATTTTCCTTTGATTTTGGTGATCTGAACGTCAATCATTGGACTATCTTGCTGCTTGGAAGTTGTAGATAACAGAACTAGTTTAAAGTGCTAATGTAATTCATATTTATCTTGTTAATTGATTTAAGTAGCTCTGTAATCCCGTACCCGTACCTGTACAAGATGAAGATTATAAGAGGTTAAGTTCTTTCTCAAGTTCATGATCATTCTGAGATACGAAAACCCTGAAATTTAGAATACAAAGAACTGTAGAATGTTTTATGGAATTGTATTTACCATAGAAATAAGGCGATGAGGGCGTGGAAGAGGAAGAAATACTGGTAACACTTGTGTCGGTTTCTCTTTGCATAGTTAGGAGGAAGATACTTGTTGCTAACATAACCGAATTGAGGGCGCATTAGAAGTACGAAACCCAGCAAAAAACCCGAGATGAAACCTCCTATATGTGCTGAACTGTCTACTCCAGGGATTAACCCTACTGCTAAGTTCAAGGCTATGACCAACATAAGTGATGTTATAGCTGTACACTGTAATATACATCACAATTTCAGTTTCCGAAATGCTTATTTATCGGAGACATATAACGTAAACAACAAGTTTTGTATGAGATTGTTTCACCGTGAGATGAGCTCATACAAGCAGCCCATTAGTAAAAAACATAAAATCTGAATTGACATTTATACAGGAGGCATTTTTTCTAAGAGTTTGAGATGACCCAATTGAGACCGTCTTACAGTGAGCATTAGTGTAACTTAAAAGAGTTGGGAAGTAAACAAGGAGTATAGAAACACTATGTTATTGGGCACAATGTCACATGATTCGCCAATAACTTTGAATGTTGTGAATCGAAAAAAGCATATTATAGTGGGTTTTGAGAAATTATTTTGCATTTTTTTTTGGCGAATTATGTTGAACTGCTAAATGGTATTTTGTTGGCTCTTGGCTGAGAAAATGAAGAAGGCGAATACCTTATTGGCGTAAATAGTCCAATTAGTCATCAACTCGGAGAGCATGGCACCAAGAAGTCCAAAGAGTGCACCCGAGGCACCAACCGAAACAACCGCATGTCTTTCGTGGCGTAGAGAATGTAGGCTAGACATCAAACTTCCTCCTAATCCAGATAGCACATATAGAGGTCCTATTCTCCCTGTAATTTTGCATCAAGTATGTTATATTGCTGTCAAAATGTCATATTCTGGGATGAAACGATGAATCTTCCTTTTGGGCATACACGATTTTGATAGGAAAGAGTATTGATTGAGATGAACCGAAGTTATGGTAAGATAGGTAGACTTACAAAATCCGAATTCTTCTTCGAGACGAATACCCATGAAAAGAAGGCTGATCATGTTGGCTATCAAATGGATGGCTCCTGCATGTAGCCACAGGCAAGATAATAGCCTCCACCATTCACCAT
The DNA here is from genome assembly GCA_019425755.1 of Amaranthus cruentus. Classification (NCBI taxonomy): domain Eukaryota; kingdom Viridiplantae; phylum Streptophyta; class Magnoliopsida; order Caryophyllales; family Amaranthaceae; genus Amaranthus; species Amaranthus cruentus. The sequence goes on along the minus strand of CM033450.1, from coordinate 29,434,687 downwards.
TTTGTAGTAGCTCTAGCTGAAGTCCTCCCATTTTTTGCAGCCTAAATTAAGATCATGGCTCAGATTAATTTTTTATTCATTTTATTTATATTATTTTTTTAATTATCTAGAAAGGATTTGATGATTGATCGTTTGTGTCTATGTTTATAATCATCATTATCATCCTAATGAGTCCCGCCAAATCAGAGAATATCATTATGTTTATGTTATGCCCTATTCTTTTTTTATAATATTTGCCTAAGAGCAACCACGGATTACAATAGTGGTAAAAAAAATCATCAAATTTCACTTTTCGTAATTTCCTTGATCATTTCATGGTTAATATTTTTCTCCTATCCTACTTTTGATGAAAAAAGATCATTACATACAATCTACCTTTTCCCCTTCTTTTTACTATATTTCATCTGAGTTTTATAATTGTTTCTTTTAAAAATACTACAACACGGAATTGTTAGTGGAATTATTTTTTACACATAATTGAATTTAGAAGTTTTGTTAATATGTAGGTTCTATACTCATAAGTATAAATTAAACTTTCAAATAAAATATTATCTCAAAATTAGGAGAAAAAACCCATATCAATTATTTTTATTATTATTATTATTATTATTATTTTTATTGCTTATTCGGTTCTTAAAGGAGTGTTTGGTTTCACCAAAAATATTTTCTCTGATAATCTCCATGAAAACTATTTGCATTGGAAACACAAAGAAAATTTTGAATTTATAAAAAGAATGCAACATTTACCTTTTTATGAAAGAAAAAGAAAAGAAAATGTAAATGTAAAAGACACAAATAAACAATCTATTCCATCAATAATAAGAGTATTATTTTTTGTCGAAAATATTAATAATGCATAATTGGTCATCGTTATCAGCCCAGAATTCCGTATAAAGACGGTTTCAGAAGGAAGAGATAGTGGACACACCGTATTCATACCCCTTAAAGGAGAGGATAGAAAAAAAGGCGGAGACAATTAACCCCCAAATAATGAGAAATAGGATTATAATAATAAGAAAAAAGGAGAAAGAAAGAACTTACGTAGGGGTGGTAGGGCCAAGGAGGGGATTAATGTGTAGAGGTTCAAAAGAAAACCTGCCCAAATACTCATGAAAAACACATTGTTGTTCAAAATCTGTAAGAGTTTCTGGGCAATTATTTACGTACATTGTGTATACAAACAATCCAACATCAACCATGAAGATAAGTGGGACCAGCCACGACAGATATGGCTCTCGAGGAGGCGGATATATTGGTGGTGGCGGCGGCGTGTAGTGGTAGAATGTCCCGCCTACACCCTCCTCAACGTCCCTCTTCCCCATTCTTTCCAAGAACGGGGAATATTATCACAACAACGACCAAAGGATATTATTATTGTTATTGTTGTTTTCGAAGTAATGTTTCAGAGTAATTAATAATTTGAATGTAGGAGAATATTTCCTTACAAAGTGGAAACTTCTGCAAAAAGGCCAATAAACTTTTTTAAAGTTATTTTTATTTGAAAAAGTAAAAAAAAACAATGAAATAATAGTTTTTGAAATTAAAAAAACAATTGTTGCTTTATTAGTTTTTATTTGATATGTGCTGGATACTAGCTAAAATAAGCTATATTTTTGATAGGAAATTTTGTAGGGTTGACGCTTATCGCAAATCACGGTAAAATATTAATTTTATAAAAATTTTACTTGTAATAAAACTGGAAATGTTCATGGGTCGAGTTTGGGTATAATCCAACAAGATTCGTACTCAAGTCTGTTAATATTTTATTAACCCAGACTTGATTCGAATTTGTCAAAACTTAAATTTTTAGACTTGATCCATACATGTCGGGTTTGATGGGCTTAAGATTCCAAGTGGGTCTGTAATGAGTCCTTGATGACTCTTAAACTAATTGTTAATTCTATATAGGAGTAATTTTTTATATTTTTAAGGTTTAATCAAGTATAATGGGGTATATATGTTGTGTTTGAGTCTAAAATGAATATGAATAAATATGAAATAGGTTTAGACTGAGTCTAAAATTGATTATAAATTGAGTAGTAAGCTGAGTCTTACGTATTTATTGTTTTAGACTCAGACCTAGATCATACCCATTGAGTTTCAGAAAATAGGTTTAGAAGTATTGTCAAATTGCTACAATGTGAGCGGTTTTATAATTTGCCTAGAACTGTTGTCATTGTAATTATGGCAATTATTTTTAGTGTTTGTTAAAATATTTTTTGGATTTAGAGTAAGGTTAGTCCATTACAGATTAGAGGAAAAGAAATATTGATTTTTCTGTAAATAATAAGAATCAAATTCTTATAACAATTTAAAGTGGATATGAAGACCTTTAAATTGTCAATAAAATTTATTCGAAATAATATTTTTTTTGTTTAATTAAAGACAAGATTGAAAGATAAATTTATTTTCTTATAGATGCTACTCCATTTATTATTGGAGTCATGTAAAGAGAGTAGGTAGCTTTGCTCTCCATTGTTGTAGGAAGATATATTAGGTCTTGACTTAGAGATGATCTTGATATATTATGCTTGATGAATGGAAGTTTTTGTCCAAAAATGAAAGTCAAAGTAATCAATCAATATTTAACAATAATGTCAAATTAATTCTTAATTTCAACAATATATAATCAGCTACATCATCCTTATAACAGTGTATTCCGCCCATAGAAAAATCATGAGCAGGATCTAGGGAGGAAAGAACGGAGTCCCCAGAAAGGAGAGCGCGACCGAAGAGTCCCCCAACTCGAGAAAAGACAACTATACAAGAAAAGTTTCTGCAACGAAAAGAGTTAGGTGAAGTTGAAGCCACCTCAACTTCATGAACTAATATATTAAACGAATTTTATTGATTCACTTAATAACTAAAATTACAATAAATTAGGTAGATACTTGAAACCATTAATCTCATCTTAATAATTAATTGCTAGTACTAAAAAACACATTTTCTCTATCCGTACGACTGTCTCTTTAGTCGTACGGTGTAAATTTAAAGAGACAGAGAGAGTATTTATTTAGTTATTTGTGGAGGCAAGTATGAACACTCGGTGTATTTTGTGATTGTGTAGTTCGAACATCGGCATTGAAACAATCAGTAATAGTTTTAACCCTAGGTGTGGATGATATAATATGATCCTGTTCTATATCTATATTTTTGCATCCAAAACTTTCACTACAATGCAATTTTATTGCACTGTCTATGCTTGATGTTCCTTTCACTCTTTTAAACGAAACATCGCTTATTTTCACTGCACTTGTCTGCATTGTATATTGATGATTAAGAAATTAAAACTGAAAAGAACTTTTTTGACTATAAATTCAAAACAAACATAGTCACTCTGTTGGATCCATTGAATTTGCACCATATGATTTAAAAACTGTTTGAGTCATATGGTGCAAACTCAAAGGATAGAGTGAGCAATATGTAGTGGTGGATTCAACTTTTACTTATCTTAAGGCTCTGTTTAGTTCACATAAAAAAACTAGTAAAAATCAGTTTTAATCCGTAAATTCACTTATAATTTATGACTAGAATTCAGTTTTAATTAGTAAAAATCAGTATCAATCAGTAAAAACTCAAATCGATTTCAATTAGTAAAAACTCAAATCGATTTCAATCAGTAAAATCAGTTGAATTATAATAAAAATCAGTTAATTTAATTAATAAAATCAGTTAAGCTAAACAGGATTTAAGTGAGGTTAAAAAGATGAGTTTTAATTTCTCACCTGATTTGCACAATGTTGTGGAGGACAATAGTATTGGTCAATAAAGATGGGATTTCCAGCGTTTTTAAATATAATATCTTCGTATATGATATTTCGAATATATTCCGATCCTCCCTGAAAAATTAAAGATAAATAGTGTGATCGATAACAATGATCTTACTATTATTTTTAATATCTATGTTTTTATGTGAGAGCTTTTTACGTAATTGTAGCTGTAAAAAGGAATAAAAGATAGTAGAATTTAAATATAAGTATTACCTGCCATGTCTTAATTCGAGCACCATTTTGTGTATCTTTGAAGGTACAATTCCATACATGCACATCCTCCACAAAATCATAACTCCCATCTTTGCCTAAGCTTCCAATACTTGTCTCACAAATATTTATGTAGACGTATATCCAATTTTGAGCTTCCATTAGTCATTAGAAATGGGATTTGAAAATACACAAAAACTTAGACAATGTCATTATAAGACTGTTAATTTGGGTTGGTCTAATTTGCAGGTGTAACAATATTTAAATTTTCTAGACATTTATCAATTTTGACATTTAAGGTATTATTTTTGAAAATTGATACATTTAAAGTCAAAATTGATACCATTAAGATCAAAATTGAAAATTCATAGAAAATGAAAAAAAAAATGCCTAGATTGACGGTCTCATTATGAGGCCGTATCTTCCAAGACCAACTGTTGAAAATATTGTGAAAGCAAGTTAATTGAAGGCAGCGTTTGACAATTAATTTTTGGTAAATTATATTTTTAAAAATTATGTTTGGAAAACTAGTTGCTCACTATTGGAGGTTTATTAGAAAAAAAGTGAAAAAGTCGAATTTATTGAAAAACTACATTTTTATTTTGATGTAAATTTGACTATGAGGCTAGATCAAAAGCCATTTACCATCCTTTTTTATCTGATCAACTAAAAAGTTAAAAATCAACTAAAAAATTATTTGTCATACACATTTAAAATTATGCTAAATAAATATTACCTGATGCCATGCCCTGGACCGCAATAGACTTTAGTAATGTTTATGTTACGTGACTCGTTCGTAATTGCTATACAATCGTGACCTAGTATGCATACATATTAATCAAGATGCATGTCCGATACATACTTGGTGTAAAACGTTTTTGATAAAACTACTTTTTTGCTATTTTTCATTGTTATTTTGGTTTAATAAAAAATTTTAAAACGAAAAATTATACCTGTTGCGATGACACATTTTCGAATGGCAACTCCAGTTGAAAAAGCGATGTCAATTCCATCAGTGTTAAGACTATCTGAAGGTGCATAAAATAACAACACCATTGCAATTGTCTATTGAGATATGATTTGCTGGGCTATCCATGAATTTCAAGTTATGAATACTTAAATTGTTGCAATGAATAAATGCCGCCGTCTATCAATTAAAATAAGTTACCGCTGCTTATCAGAGGCGAAATTAAGATTTATTTTGTAGCTTTTATGAAGATTAAATAATAAATATAGGTTTAAATTTTCATTTCTACTATTCTAATTATTGAATTAAAACTACTCTATTTTATTATATTTAATTATTGAATTAAAACTACTCTATTTTATTATATTTAATTAATAAATATAGGAGTATTATATATCATAAATTATTATAGAGATTGGGTCAAAAATAGAATGAGCCAAGAACGTAACCAAACCACCTCAAACCCTAATGCGGCTTCACCACTATTTTAAGGTAGGCATTTGAGTTATACTCAAAACAAAATATATTAATGATTTATATTTTTAATTAAACTTACAGATGGCCTGCCATCACAAGTCAATATATGTCCCTGCAAAAATAATAAAGAAAAAATAAAAAATAAATAAAAAAGCTTTAAAGTGATATTAAGAGTTATTATTCTCTGTTCCTTCAATAAAATTCACTATATAATAAATTTTTTATGTAATTAATAATCACAATCAAAAAAATAACAATTTAAAAAGACTGAATAAAACTCTTTTTTTTTTTGAATATAACCCGTAGCATTTATATTAAATCAAGAGCGACCATAGCCTGAACGCTAGGCGAAAACGGTTCCATACAAATCTTTTCTTAAGCGCAATCCGTATTCCATCTAACTATCAAATGAGCTACAGTGTCAACCCCTCTACGAACAAAGACTGACTGAATTAAACTCCTTGTATGCAAAATAAAATGATAAAAACTCACTACACAAGATTTCCACCAATTAAGTCCTCTACCATCAATAGTACCCCCTCCATTAAGAGTAAGTCCATCCACGTTTGTAAATAGTAACAAACTCTTAGCCGTTGGTTTTGGATAATCTGATGGTGCATTTGGTGCAACCATTTTCCCTAATACCTACACCACCATTTATTATTATCTAACAATATAAGATTATCTGGCTATATATGTATATATATATATATGTATATGTATATATATGTATATGTATATATGTATATATGTATATATATATATATGTATATGTATATATATACATATATAACATATCCTGATGCCTCAACCATCAGCTTAAGCTTTTGGTTGAGTTGGTCCCTTGACATGGTATCAGAGCTAACGTAACTAAAGGTCACGGGTTCGAATCTCAACCACCCCTCATTTAAGTGGAATATTTAGCACCAGGCATGAGGAGGGTCTGTGTTGCATCCACACATCTAGCCCAAAGGGCTCTCGTGTGAGGGGGCGTGTTAGAGTATATAACATATCATGATGTCTCAACCATCAACTTAAGCTTTTCGTTGAGTTGATTCCTTGACAATATATTAACAGTGGCGGATCTAGGGTTCAGAGTTCCCTGGAGCACCAACGAATGGATGAAATTAGCTAATGTGAGCAGCATATAGTATCTTTGTGAAACAATCTCTTAAACCAGGAAAAGGGTTGAATAGCAAGCAATTTCCCAACAAAATAGAGAAGAGGGAGCTGAGAGGGTAGTCAACCAATCACTTGAGATTCATATATTGATCAATTGAAAAAGTTAACCATGATGTTTTGTTATTCAGTCAACCTGAATCTCAACTTCACCTAAAATATAGCATTCATAAAATGAATTAACCAAGACTCGCGACTTTAGATTTGCATTATAGCTTTATAGTAATTCACGTGAGATTCTAACCAAATAGTCAGATACCTAAAAACATAATCTGCTAACTCCCACTTCTAATTTCTAAAGAATCATTCTCTATTGTGAATATGTGTACTTGGTGTACTATGTAGTTCATATAGCCTAAATGAACATCATGTTCTAAGACACAATGGTTTCGCAATTCTAACTTCAATCAAATTTAGATGGCATTGTTATCAGATATAAAAAAAACACTTATAAGATTAAGAATAAAGATTAAAACAACAAGATTAAGAATTTAAGATTATGATTAAAGATTATTACATAAAAATTAAAATTAAGAGTGAAAACACCTAAAAAAATCAAAATTTTAAACATAGAGGTTAAGATTAAGATTAGAACAAAAAAATGTCAAAAAAATTTCCCGGGGGGCATGTGCCCCGGAAGGCCCGTGCATAGATCGCGCATGAATAATATATAGAAAAGCAAAAAAAGTAATCAACTTAATGACTTAATGAATATTAAATTTTTATGAGTACCTGAATATTGATATTAGGAGAATTGCATGGACCCACAAATTTCAAAGGTTTTACCAAAAATGTTTTTCCTTTTGGAATTTGAAGGATGACTTTTTGCGTTTTCACTTTACAAATTGCTTCCCATGCTCTTGTAAATGCCTGCAAAATTTTCCCTTTATATTATAATGTAGTATGAATGTATGATATAAAATATATTTTAGTCAATGGACGTAAATTGTGGGAGTTTCTATACCCACAATAAATATATTTTTTTATAATTTTTACATTTGTATAATTCAACATACAAATAAACAAAACAACGCATTGGAATGCGTAAAAAGTAAAATGTAGCAAGTATATCTTAATAAAATTATTTTTAATAAGTTTTTCTGAATTTTTTTTATAATAAATATACTACGCCTAGTATATACTTCAACTTGCCTGAGAATCATCCTTAATTCCATCTCCAACTGCGCCAAAATTCATCACATTGAATGATCGAGTAGGTTGTGCATATAATACTCCATTCCCCAATATCATAAAGCTCAAAATATATGACACCATTATTAATACGTATTTCTCCTAAAATTAAGACAAGCAGATTAATTAATTAGATATATGAAGTATCAAACAAAACAACATCATTCAAAAAATGTATGTTTGACAAATAATTATTGGTTGAGCTGTTAGAGAAAAAATGTATAATGAAAAAGTTACTCATACTCGACATTCGTAGTTTTTGGTATTGGCTCAAGAGACAACTTTTTAGCAAGCTTTTGAATTATTTTTCAAACATCTTTTTTGGCGTTTCACAAACAAAATTCAAAAATCAACTAATTAATAAAATAAAACAAATAATTTGCCAAATACACCGTAATGTAAGTGACTTTTACCTAAACAAGATTAGAAATTGTTGAATATACATAGACATATCCTTATAACGACAAAAAGATTGTTTACAATCAACACATTTCAATAACTTCAAATATTATCTACAATTTAGCATAATATTTTAAGAACTCACCATCTTAATCCCTTTACTTTGACCCTTGATTAACAATTACAATACAATATGAAGTTTAAGTTTATCCACTATTTATTAAGCATAAATCCTTGTTAATATTAGTTGTATATTTGAATGGTATTAATAAAAAAAGGAAATTTTAGATTATACATGCTAGATACATGGTATAGTGTTGTATAAGATGAAATAGATTATATATCAATGTATAGTACTCTTTCACATACATAATCAACATAAAATAATAGGATAAATCTTACCAAGTAGGCAAAAACTTCCCAATTTTATTAATTTGATGCATCTTGAGGATTATTTTCTTATGTCTCAAAGTCTAACCAATAACAATAACAATATAATATATTGCTCATTTTAATGTGATTTTGTAATATATGATGTTACTTATGGGATGTTTTTGAAGGGATGTTACTAAATTAAGTTTATTATTATTATTTTAGTTTTTTAAAAAAAATCAAGGTTTATTAGCTTTTCTTAATTATGTTTGTTTTTTCTTTGTCAGCTATGTCCAATCCTCAATTTTTTTTGAGTTAATGTCTAATATTCCTCTTAATACTCTATTACTTTTATTAATTCAAATTCGATATTGAATGACTCAAATTTTAAAGAAGGCCGAAAGAAAATTTACATATAATAATAACTCTAATGTTGGACTATGATTCAACGGTTACTACAACAATAATTTTATAATAATCAATATGCATAGTTTTCAAGAGCTGTTAGGATATCTTTATATTGTGAGATTATATATTTTGGTGAATATTAGGATATCTTTATATTATTAGTATATTTTGGAGAATATTAGGATATCTGTATATTATGAGTATATTTTGGAGAATATTAGGATACCTCAATATTGTGAGTATATTTTGGAGAATATTAGTGAATATTTTGTAAATATCTTTTTAAGAGTTTTTTGGCTAGTTAGGTTAATGTTGTATGCCTATATATTTGGGTTGAATGATAAAGGCTGGATAAGCCGTTTAACAAGAACGCTAGCAACTCCAGGAGTGGTATTAAGATTTAAAGGATTCGACTGTGCAGAGTATATGAAATAAAAGATATTTGTAATAAAATCTAAAATAGAACAAATCAATTAAACATCAAAGAGACATGTTAAGTGTTAACATATACGTACCTTGTAGACTTTATTAGAAAATAATTTTGTGTTTGAGAACTATTTTTTAATTTGAAAATTTATAATTGGCTAAAATTTAGGATTTAACAAATCAAAATTTTCATTTTTGGAATAAAATTGATTCTACTCGTTTTCTCAAAAGTATGAAGTTAAAAATTTGCAAAATGATCCCTCAAACTTTTCTTACCCAAATTTCTTCATTTTCAAACTCTTCATTTATAATTTTATAATTAAAATTTATAATTAACAATGCATATTTATTCAAAAAAACAACCTTAATAAAGATCAATAATTATATTATACCACCTTTAAATTATATACATAATAGGATTATTTTGGTAAAAAAACATATTCCATAATAAAAAGATCCGAATGAGAATATTACTTAGGTTTAAATGAAACATCGGCCAACTAAACCTAGCTTTTTGAGAATCAAATCACTTTTTCGTCGAGAAGTATATACCACTTTTCAGCAAGGTTCATTTTCTCCCTACCTTATAATATAAAAAATACATTGCCATAAAACATACAAATGTATCAAATCACAAAATCAATATTGCCGGTGCTAAACCTTGTATTTATAAACAATATATAGGAACGTTGGCATTGTTTGATAAATAGTAACTTATTAGACTCAATAACTTAATTAATCACACTTCTAACCATAATAGGAATCATGTTTTCTAGTAAACATAATTCTAATACATTAAATATAAATTACATGATAATTCTTCAATAAATGACTTTTATAATTTTGGAAAAATTGCCCACAATAATCCAACATTTTTATGATTTTCCTACAATAATTCCAAGTATCAATTAACCATGAATAATTAGTATTGTTTTCCTGTGGCACACTTTCTTTACCTGTTACCGGAAAGATAAGTCAATATTATTATTTTTTTTTTATTTTGTTTACTTTATCAAAACTCAAAACTCTCCTTCATCCACCATGGGCTTTGGAAAGAACAAGAGAAATTGAAAGGGTAAGAAGGCAGGCAACAAAAAGTTTTTGATTAAGGCAAGAAGGATTGGTGTGACATTAAGGCACCCTCCATCTTCAGGGTACCAAGATTGCTTCTGAGGGTCTAAAGCACAGATCTTTTTAGGTTTACAAAGGCTAATCTTCAAAAGGATGAAAATCAGTTCTTGAGGAAGAACCATTTGGGAGCTGAGGATGTTCAGAGATGCAATATACTCACAAACTTCTGGGGTATGGATTTCACTACCGACACAATTGGCAATCTTTCACAACAACAAATTTAGCTTTTAGCGGCATTGGATTTAGTACTAATTTATATTTTTAGTGTAATAATTATTGACTTTTATTTTAAGTTCCACCATAAAGTGATTTAGCGACACTTAATTTGGTCTTTAGTGGCATTTGTAATTGTCACTATAGTCTATAGTGGCATTTGTGAGAAATGCCACTAGATCCTATGTCGCTAAAAGCTTTAGTGTGACTTTTTAATATGCTGCTAAAGGGTCTAATAAATGTCACTAAATCATCTATATACACTATAAAAAATTTGAAATTGCGACATTTAAATTAAATGTCGCTAAATATATCCCACTAAAAGCAAATTATGTTGTAGTGTTTGATTAAGCTCATGTTGATGCCAAAGACTACTGATAATTAATTTCACTACCCTCATCTCACCTAACTAATCCTTTCATCTCCTTCCGATCTAATCTCCATTCTTTGCTCACTCAAAAAAATGAAGCAAGAGAGTTATTTACGAGACACTAACTCTGTACTTCATGTTGTTAAAGATAAGCAGAACGGGAAAAATTATACTACAAAATTAAACCTGCTATTGCATTTGATAATTATTTTTACATCATCTGGGACGCAAATCAAGGTCCATAAAAATTTAAGAACATGTGCAGACTGTCATAATGCAATTAAATTTATTTCCCAAATTAAAGTCTAAAAATTATTATAGTTTTTCATGGGAAATGGAGTGAAAAAAACAAGTGTTTCAAATTTAATGAACAAGAAGAAATAAAAAAAATAGTTTTCAGATTTTAAAGTAGGAGAAATAAGAGAACTGTTTAAGAGTTTAATTAATGGAGGACAAGAAAGCTATCAGACTATTAATGGAGAAGAAGATGATAGAAAATATAAAAAAAAAATGAATCTATGACCTGGTATAACCAGTCATACACATAACAACAATGCCACAGGAAAACAATAGCAATACTTGGGATTATTAATGGTTAATCGATACTTGGGATTATTGTAGGAAAATCAGTAAAAGGTTGGATTATTGTGGGCAATTTTTCCTATAACTTTTAACAAATCATTGTTAAGATGACTCGCTTAGACCAAGTTTCAGCGAAAATTTTCTTTCCATGTGTCGAGTCGATATTGACTTTTTCATATTTCACTCATTGTTCCTACGATTCTCGTTATTTGGTGTCCCTTCTATATTTAACGTCGATTCAATATGAACTCTTCATAACATAGTCATCCGTTTCAACTTGAAGGCCCTCTCTATACCAACCTTGTCAATAGACATTGTGTTGAGGTATTGGGTGGGGGACGAGTGGTTATTGGATGGGACGGGTGGGTATGGGCCTATGAGGACAAGTATAACTTCACACTCATTACCTATTCATCACTTATACGCCGATACTCACCCATTACTCACCATAATCATATCCATATCCTTCCCAATTGAAGCGAATGCACTATAAACCGTTTAATTTTACCCGTCTATCATCTCTATTGATCACCTTTGTAAATCGTAATGATCACATCACAACTACCTCAATTCTTTATCTCTTTAGTCTAATCCACATCCTTAACAAGGTCAAATTCACACTTTCTTCATAGAAGACTAAAGAGCAAGAGACCAATCACTCCCAACTCTCAAAATCTGAATTTTTAAGCACAAAGCTGCATTAATGGCAGCTGTACAATTAACTTTACGTCCTCCAATGAAATAATTAGACACAAATTTTCTAATTTCTCGGATCTTTTTACAATAATTTAATCTTGAATTCCTCGATTACTCACATTCATTCCACCCATTATTATTATATCCCCATTCCTCAAGATTAGATCCATTCACCATTAAAATACTCCATACCAATCACCTTTCATTCTCCTTATATTCATCATTTTTTCAGATCTCTCATTCACTTTCTTCCTTCCCCATGTAATAATTCTCTTTATCTCTGTTCTTCTTAATCCCAATTTTGTTCTTTGATGCATTTTCATTACATTTTGGGTCATTTGCAGTTGTCAGATTGGTTGATTTTTAATCATGTTATGAAACCTTTATTGATTTGTGAAAATTAATAGAAGGGGTCTAAATTTCAGATCATTTAGAACAAAAAACAATAAAAATAGATCTAAATAATTATAATTTGATGGGTCTAAATTATGTAATTTTCTCTTTCTGTTCTTAACCCCAATTTTGTTCTTGAATTGCTTTTTGATTACATTTTGGGTCTATCACGGTTTTCAGATTGTTTAAATTTGTATCATGTACTGAAAATTTATTGATTTTTTAAAATTATCTAGTGGGTCTAAATTTTGCAGATCATTAAGAATGAAAAACAATAAAAATGCATCTGATTTCATTATCTGATGTCTAATATTGTTTGATGGGTCTAAATTATGTAATTTTCTTTCCGTTCTTCAAAACCCCAATTTTGTTCTTCGATTACTTTTGACTTCATTTTGGGTCTATTGCATTATTATGTACAAAAATTTTATTGATTTGTGAAATTTATTTGATGGGTTTAAATTTTGCAGATCATTAAGAAAGTAAAACAAGAAAATGGCGCAGATTTTGCTACACGGAACACTTCATGTTACCATTTATGAAGCTAGTGAACTTCACCATGGAAATGATCCTGGTGTCTTCCGCAAGGTTTCTTTTTTCTTTCCATTTTTCCTAATTTTAAACTTGAATTTTTGTGGATCAATTGGAATTTAGTGGGTTTTGTTTGGCAAATATGTTGTTTTTTTTGTTGCTTGATTTGATCTTTGTGGATGAGATCTAATCATTGGAAGTATTTTGTAAAAGGGTTGTTAAATATGCCCCACAATGATCAACATATAAAAGGGATTCATAAACATTATGTTCTATTAGTGATTTTGCTAATCATATTCTCTCTAAGGAGCATCATCAATAGAGATGTGTTTTAAAATGGTGATTGAATTGGATCAAAGTTGAATATTTTTGGGAATCATGGAATATATTTTTTGATTGCAATTGAGGAATCCCTAGAAAATTTAGATCTTGCGGTGATTGAAGTAATGTTCCAACTTTTGGACCATGAAGTTAGAACTTTTTATAGAAGCCAAGAACTTGTACTTCATATTTAACTTTGCAAAGGGTGAATCTTTCTATTCTTTCGAATTGGAATGATAAAGAAGTTTATCCTATGTTAAGAGATCTGGAATCGGGGCATGAAAGTATCTATGAATGCAAAAAACAACAAATTGGGCTATATCTTATCAGTATCTGATTTACACTAAGTTAAACAAAGACCGAAACAATCCTTAAATTTACGGTTGTTGGATAGGTATCCCTCTTGTATAACCGAAATGTGATCTTGTTCCCTAATTGAGTAGCCCCAATCATCTGCAATTTTAACGATTGATTGCTCAATCGAGCTGGTTTGCCCTTGAATTTTTTTATCCTTGCTGATTTTTTAAATTTGGTTGTAAAGATATTGCGATTTTTTTTTACTTTTTGAATAGATGTCCTGAATAGAATATTCACCCAGAAGGCACATATTGCGCTGCAGTGCAGTTTATAGATTAATAAGGCTATGGAACTATCTAAAAAATTGTTTCGATATGGTATCATCCAAAAATCATGTCATATAACTATCAACTTTTTCATGTTTTAGTGTCTTGTTTCTATCTGGCTCCCTCTGGTATGTTTATGATTTTGCATATTGTGATATATTGGCCCATTATTTGCAGCTTATGGCGAATATTGAGGAGACCGTTGGTCTTGGAAAAGGAACTCCTAAAATGTATGCCACCATTGATCTTGAAAGAGCTAGAGTTGGAAGAACTAGAATAATTGAAAATGAACCTGCAAATCCCAGATGGTATGAGTCATTTCACATATACTGTGCACATTTGGCTTCAAATGTGGTTTTTACCGTGAAAGATGACAATCCCATCGGAGCTACTTTGATTGGTAGAGCATACATACCTGTCGAGGAAATTATCGGTGGAGAAGAAATTGATAGATGGGTTGAAATATGTGATGAGGACAGGAGTCCTCTTGAGAGTGGTGCCAAGATTCATGTGAAGTTGGAATATTTTGAAATTGCCCAAGAGCGCAGCTTCAATCATGGTATCAAAAGCGGAAAATATCCTGGAGTCCCTTACACGTTTTTCCCACAGCGGAAAGGGTGTAAAGTCGCTCTGTACCAGGATGCTCATGTACCCGATAACTTTATTCCAAAAATTCCGCTTGCGGGTGGCCAATATTATGAGCCTCACAGGTGCTGGGAAGATATATTTGATGCAATAACTAATGCAAAACACATGATTTACATTACCGGATGGTCTGTATACACCGAGATTGCATTGGTTAGGGATTCTAGGAGGCCAAAGCCGGGTGGGGACGTGACCCTTGGTGAGCTTCTTAAGAGAAAGGCGGAAGAAGGTGTGAGGGTCTGTATGCTTGTATGGGATGACCGTACATCTGTCGGTGTGTTGAAAAAAGATGGACTTATGGCCACACACGATCAAGAAACCGAGCAGTTTTTCCGCGATACTGAGGTGCATTGTGTCTTGTGCCCCCGCAATCCTGATGACGGTGGAAGCATAGTTCAGGATTTACAGATCTCTACTATGTTTACTCATCACCAGAAGATTGTTGTCGTTGACAGTGCAATGCCTGGGGAAGGTTCAGATAAGAGGAGGATTGTGAGCTTTGTTGGGGGTATCGATCTTTGTGATGGGAGATACGATACTCAGTTCCATTCACTTTTCAGGACACTCGATACTGCACATCACGATGATTTTCATCAGCCTAACTTTCCCGATGGTGCAATCACAAAAGGTGGGCCTAGAGAGCCTTGGCATGACATTCACTCCCGTCTCGAGGGACCCATTGCTTGGGATGTCTTGTTCAATTTTGAACAGAGATGGAGAAAGCAGGGCGGTAAAGATGTACTCGTCTCACTGAGAGAACTTGATGATATTATACCACCCTCGTCAGTAACTTTCCCAGACGACCCTGAGACGTGGCATGTTCAGTTGTTTCGGTCAATTGATGGTGGTGCTGCTTTTGGTTTCCCCGACACTCCAGAAGATGCAGCCAGAGCAGGCCTTGTAAGTGGTAAGGATAATATTATTGATAGAAGCATCCAGGATGCTTATATCCATGCAATTCGCCGTGCAAGGAATTTCATTTATATCGAAAATCAATATTTCCTTGGAAGTTCATTTGCGTGGGAGCAAGCAGATGATATCAAGATCGAGGATGTGGGTGCCTTACATTTGATCCCAAAGGAACTTTCTTTAAAGATAGTTAGCAAAATTGAAGCCGACGAGAGGTTCACTGTCTATGTTGTTCTTCCGATGTGGCCAGAGGGAATACCAGAAAGTGGATCGGTTCAGGCGATATTAGACTGGCAAAGGAGGACAATGACAATGATGTATAAGGATGTTATTGCTGCGCTAAGGGCTAAGGGTAGTGATGAGGATCCGAGGAATTATTTGACATTTTTCTGCTTGGCCAACCGGGAGTTGAAGAAGGATGGTGAATATGAACCTTCAGAACAGCCTGAACCTGACTCCGACTATGAAAAAGCCCAGCAGAATCGTCGGTTTATGATCTATGTTCACTCAAAAATGATGATTGGTATGATCTTGACATCTTTTTCTTCTCTCTTTATTTATTTCTTTCCTAACCCTTAACCTGTCCAGATTTGTTTTACCAAAAAAAGTTTACACACTCAAAGATGCTTTAGTTGATGTAGGTCATTCTATCCTATAGTCAGTTATAGAAATGTTGCTTTGTACTTATATATAGGTTCTGCTTTACTAGAATTTTGCAGGTTGTTGTTAGGGGTGTTCGATGGGTAGGGCCCCATTTTGAGCCTTATTTGGCCCGTTTTCAGAGGGCTTTGTAAGGGTTGGGTCGAAAACATGCTCTACTATAATTAAAATGAAACAGGTTATAAAAGGGCTTAATAAGGGTCGGAAACGGGCCCTTTTAAAAAGAATAATTGAGTAATAACTTAAATATTTTAAATGACAATGTCAATGAGGACCGTTAATGTTTCTACAATTTAATTATTATAAATGAATTAATGGGGATTATGATAATTTTAGTAATAAAAATGGGCCGGATTGGGCTGGGCCCATGTAAAGCCCATATCAAATTTAAAGGGCCCTTATCCTATCTCACTCACGACCCGACCCTTATTCGGCCCATTAAACGCCCCTAGTTGTTGTCCTGTACAACCTCATACTCCTGTCCAATTGAATTTGCCGCATTACACTTAAAAAGCTCTTAACTCAATATATGTTATATAGCAAATTCATAGCTCTCACTTACTCACATCATGGTAATGGAATGTTGCAATTAGCGGACGAATCTTATGTTTTTACTTTGGAATGTTCTATGTTTGTTTTGTTATCTATGAACTGTTTCGGTTTATGCAGTCGATGATGAATACATAATTGTTGGATCTGCCAACATCAACCAAAGATCAATGGATGGTGCAAGAGACTCGGAAATAGCCATGGGGGCCTACCAACCACACCACTTGGTAACAAGAAACGAACCAGCACGAGGCCAAATTCATGGGTTCCGAATGGCCCTATGGTATGAGCACCTTGGAATGCTTGATGAAACTTTCGGCCACCCTGAAAGCAGTGAATGCGCTGCAAAGGTAAACCGAGCTGCGGACAAGTACTGGGATCTCTATTCAAGTGAGTCTCTTGAGCAAGATTTGCCTGGTCACCTTCTTCGCTACCCTATCGGTATTACTAGTGAAGGAGATATCACCGAACTCCCTGGCTTCGAGTTCTTCCCTGATACAAATGCCCGGGTGCTTGGTACTAAATCCGATTATCTCCCTCCAATCTTGACCACCTAATCTAATTCATATCGAGAGGTAGACCGTAACCACCCATTTTCTCATACTTTTACGGAAGATGCAGTGAAATTAGACACAATAATAAAGTATTGTTTCGAGATTAGATCGGTTATTTTGAGTTTTTGAATCGAGATTAGTACGATCAGGTTATGCACTGCTTTTGCTGTTGTGAATCCCTAGTCTGTACTCTGTAATAACTTTCTGTTTATGTATCATTTTGTGAAAGCATTTGTTGTTCACTCTTTCCCCATTTAGAAGGGGTTAAGTTTTACTTATATGAGGCATTGAAAAATGATAAACAATACCAGTTTGTAATTTTGTTATTGAATGATGTATACTATTACTATATATGTTTTGATATTCCTAATTTGCTATATAAAGGTTTTTAATTTAGTACATTTAATAATAATAATTAATATCACTATTTCCATGTTCCAACAATTCTTTTCAGCTCAAATTCTTTTGCGACCCAAAGAAAAAGTCAAGTCCACTTCTTTCCATTTAGAAACCCAAATACATATCTTAAGCTAAGAGGGAACTTTTTGGTTGGCTTTTGGCTTTTGGTTTTTGGTTGGTCAAATAGTCAGAAAAAGTGTTTGGTAAATGACTTTTAAAGCAGCTGAAAAGCTGGCTTTTAAGCCGAAATGAAAAAGCTACTCCAGCTAGCTTTTTGTGTTGGTTTTTAGCTTGTTGACCCACTTTTTCTCTAATAAACAGTCTATAGTCATTATTCAAATTTACCAAACATCTTCACAAACAGCTAGCTTTTTAAGCTAGCATAAAAGCCAACAAAAACAACCAACACTTTCAACTGGTTAAACAAGCCAACTAAAAAAGCCAACCGCCAACAGCCAACAGTCAATTGCCAAACACCCCCTTAGCTGGTCAAACAAGCCAACAAAAATATCTTATGTTCATTTTAAGACTTAAAATGTCAATTTTAATATTTAGTTAGTCAGTTTCAAGTATTAACCCAACAAAGGCCTAACCCGTTATTTATTTTTTTAAATATATATATACTATTTTTTTAATACAAATTTTAGAGTTAAAAGGCTTAATCCAAGATAATGTTGAAATTGGCCTTTGAAGCTTTTTTTAATCATAATATCAATATTAATAATTAAAATCAAATTGACTTTAGTCTTAAAATTGATCATTTAAGTCTTAGATTTGGCCATTTAAATTTTAAATTTGATCTTTAAGTCTTTTATTTATTATAAAAGTATTTTAAAAAAAATTATATGGTCTTTCAAAAAAAAATTATATGGACTGCAAACAATTTGGCCCATATATAGGTGGTCGCACCCGTTCCATTGCATATAAGTTTTTGTTTAAGTATTAAGTGTTCTCTTGGGTATTAAATTTTCTCTTAAAGTAGCATTAAGTGTTCTCTTAAATGTCCTAGGTATTTATTAAAGTATTATCAATCTACATTAATTACATTTCATGTCATAAAGAAACACTAATTATTATAGTTTCTTCAAGTTAAAAGTCATTGTGCAATTGAGATTTTGCTACCTAAGTACATTACCAGTGATACATATTGACTTGAGCATCGGAGGCGGTCCCTAAAATCACACATCGGAAAGTTCAACGTTTCTTGACGTGTGCAAATCAAACACAAGTGGTATTTGACTGAGAAGAAGGCTAGAACACAACGACAAACCTCTCACTAACAATAACTCAATGTGAGCTCATAATAACTTATACTCCCTCCGAATCAGTTTAGATGTCTCATTTTCTTATTTGGCAAAAACCATACTAATTGTCCCGTTTTTTTGTGTATTCTTTTTTACCTAAATACCCACACTTTTCCAATTCCCAATACCCAACTACCACTTTTATAATTAATTTAATCAATTAAAATACTCAACTACCACTTTTTTAATAGACCCCACTCAACCCTTAAAATCCGTGAAATCTCAAATGGGACATCTAAACTGATTCGGAGGGAGTATCAATCTTAATTGTATCCAGTCCATTACAGAAACATAAAGTAATTCAGAAAGAGATGTGTAAGGCATTGTTAGATGTCCACTTGCAAGTTAAAACTTACAAATTAAAATTAGTTATAGCGCCCTTTGAAAGAGAGGGGAAGGTCAAATGGATATTTGGGACCAAAATGAATGAAAATGGTAACATGAATGATGGATCATCTATTCTTCACTTTCGGTTTAAATCCTGGACCACACAAAATGGAGAGTATCGATACCATCATATATATTACGTATATCATATAACAATTCATACCAATTTTAATTCAAATTTATTGACTAGTAAACTAAATCAAGCCATTAGCTCTTAAAGATATTTTAGTGACACATGGCACCCTATTATATTTACAAATGTCGATACATGATTGGATAGACATCACATGAAGTGGACATTTACTTTTTCTATTAATTAATACTTTTCCTAACTTACTTACCGAGTTACCGCCGATATATATTTTTCGTTCTGAAATACTTGTTAAGTTAGACTTATTAGTATCATTCATGTTTTAAACTTATTTTATATATAATGGTTAATATGTAAGACAGTAAGAGAAAATATCATTAAGTAGAATTTTCATACTTTTATTTTTTAGTTATGCACAATTTAATATATATAAATGATTAAAATTATACATTGAATTGCGTAAAATGAAAATATGGTAAGTATAATTAAACAGAAGAAATAAAATTTTATTCTTTTTGAATTTGCTGCACAACACTAAACGCTTTCACCGCAATTGGTGTTATTAATTAGCAAACTCAAAGAGACAGATGACTAAAATTACCTAATTAATTTTGTTTTCTGATTTTAAATTGAATTTTTTTGTTTATAAACAATGGATAAAGAGTAAATTTCTATGAACAACCTAAACAATTGATAGAGTAAATCAGTAAACATTGGAGTAGATATTCATGTAGACATTCAAAACATTCATAATAGTAGACTTTAATAAACATTCATTTAACTTAACACTACACATTGGGCAATTTGAGTTCAATTTAGTTTAAGATTTTGAATTTTGACACCTTTTAAATTCAAAAATCAGATATCTGATTTTAATTATTCGCAATTATGACATGGAGAACCTAAATTGTTAATGAAAATTGACAACTATTATGTATTCAGTGTTGGTTACGAGAAGTTGATATTAAATTTTGAATTTGACATTTTCTAAATTTAAAAATCAAATATCCGATTTTAATTATTCGTCAGACGTGGAGAACCAAAATTGTTAATGAAAATTGAGTACTATTACGTGTTTGGTGTTGGTTACAAGAAGTTTGATATCAAGTAGTGACATCTAAACTTTGATGGGTTTGTATTTGAAACTTAAAAGGACTACCTTACAAGATTCAAGATTGGTATATTCAACAATATTGACCACTTCGATAAGTTCTAAATTAGTATCTTCACTTCCACACGATACAAATTGATGCAAAAAATAGCAATGTTGTAGTCGATGTCAATTACTAGTTATTGTTAAACGTATGTGATGAGGAATTGAGATACTACTTATAATTTTGGAATGGAATTTTATTTATATTTATTTATGTAGATTTATTAAGAAAAAATAGCTATTATTCCGTCTTTCTGAGATTGCTATTGATATATAGTGATATTTTTTCTCATAATATATATGTCACTATCAATAGCAAGGTCGGCTATTAGGGGGAGCACCATGAGCTCCCGCTCAAGGCCCCGATTTATGAAGGGCCTCATATTTTTGCTATATAGTTAAAATTAAAATGAAAACTTTTGTGTATTGTGTAGCAAAATTAATTGGATAGGGAGAGTGTTAAAATTTAATGTATTCGCATTCAATCTATTTTTAAAAGATAATTATATAAATTGGCTAATAAATTTGTATTAATCAGCTTGTACTAAATATTAGGATATACTAGTATAGATCAATGATTTTTTTTACTAGAGAAAATAAAGTGCCCAATTTTTTGAATGTTTTCTAGCTATAATTGTTTAAAAAATACAAAAGTTTTTATGCATTTTAAAGTAAAATATCGTTGGAAATATGAAATGAGTTTTATATTATTAATTTACATATTTTGTTGAGTTGAAATGTTTTAAATATAATGTGATATTTTGAAAAAGTAACATTAACTAATTAGATAGATCTATGGAAGATATTAACTAAAACATTTGAATAAAGAAAATGAGTTTTTTTTTTTTTTATGTTTATCATGTCCATTTTTATATTAAATAGTTATTAGTCGATTTAAAAATAACAAATAAAAGTATTAAATGGTTAAAAAAATCTTGATAAGAGATACTCCCTACTTACTATAACAATGCAATAAACACATTTTAAATTTATTTTTGACTTATATAAATTTTACATTTTTATTGTATCTATGTGTATTACACAATCTTAAAATTAAAATTATATAAATATTTTCCAATTGGTATTAAGTTATTAACATAGCTCAGTGTCTGCCTTTATTTATTTGACATTATTTTAACTATCTTTATCATCTACCCTCTTTAATTTTCCTCGATAACTCATCGGTGTAACATATTTTCTTTATCTCTTAATTTATTACAAATTGTTTGAAATATTTTCGCATGATGATTTTATTAAATATTGCCAATTTAATGACGGAGGGAATAAAAAGTAATTACAATAATGCTCAAGGAAAGATCAAAGCATGATATGACTTGACTGTTGGAAATACTTCACATGTGACACAAAATTTCACATCGATAAAATAGTTGGTTGTTCACTTATATATATATATATGGTGAGCTAATTTTCCTACTACCATATGGTTTTGGGAAACATTGAACCTCACCGAATGTACGTGCACGTCAACGCTCTTGACCCGTGGGTTTGTGGGCCTGAGCCCACGGATGTCCAGTGTTCACACGAGTGGGCCATGATAAGATTATGTGACGAATTTTAACAGCCTAATAATAGTGACTCAAATAATGAAAACTCTAATTTCTAATAATGAAAAGATCGACATTATCAAACCATCAACCTCACGATGATAATAGGAGATTATACATATCTTATTCACTCTAATCATTGGACAAATAATACGTTCAACTACTAATTAGCTTAGAGGGGACAAAATCATCATTTCATTTAAATAAAAAAAATTAAGAGAGGCCGAGATTCAAACCACCGCCTTTTGTTCAAAAAAAACTTGGTTAAGTGGCTGTCACATGTGTTGTTAAGTATGTTACCACATGTATACCTAGGTCAGAAAAAAGATGTTACATGTATAATCTCGTCAAATAAGGAGATAAAAATCTTTCGATAAAAATTAACTTTAGAATTCGTCTCGCCGAACACAATACTTACGGAACCTTTGGTAATCGGTACTAAATGATGTATTGAAATGGTAATGAAAAATTAGTATCATTAATTTTAAAAGAAATGTCTCTTGAGAAATTTAATGGTCATGTTTTTCTCCTTCACAATCTCATTATCTTCCAAAGTTTACGCTACGTAATTTTTATATTACTATGAATTAGTACTGTTAATCAAACGGGTCGTTATATATAATTTCAAAGTGGTATTAAAGCATTTTTCCATGTTCAAACCATAAAGTAAGTTGATAGAAATATAAAAGGCAAGGCGCAAGGGTGTAGAAAAGACATGCAATCCCACACGATAACTCATCTTGCAAATCACAAACATCGATTTATCAAGGCATGTGTATTGTCATCATCCAATTTGCTAGGATTTCCTTCATATTATACGTGCAAGTTAGGAAGATGCGATTGGTTACGACAATTGAAAACGTAAGGTCGGCCCTGGGTATTGATCTTGAGTATGTGGTAGGCCTGTCAAACAGATCAGGTTGGGTCGTATTCAGGTTTGGGTCATATATAAACAGGTTAGAAAACCCTTGACCCAAACTCAACCCATTTAGTTAATTGGGTCGAAAATCACAACATTGACCAGACCTACAACAGATCAGGTTGACCTGATTTCGACTCACTTAACCCGTTTATAATTTTTTGTTTTCGTTTTAAGCGTTTTAACTTTTAACGTTAATTAAATATAATTTTTTAGGCTTTAATTTTAACTTTATATTTTTTGTTGTTTATTTTGTATTTACTATGATAAATAAGAAACTATGAAATGAACTATGATTAGCTTATACTTATTGACTTAACTCGAAATTAACACATTTAATTAAATGGGTTGTACAGGTTTTTTTCAGGTTTAAAATTTTGACATAAACCTAACCCATTTAATAAACAGTTCAGGTCGGGTCGACCCATTTAATTAATTGGGTCAAAAGTCTCAACCTAAACCCACTTATTTCGGGTTAGGTTCAGGTCGGGTTAACTTTTGCCAGCCCTAATATGTGGTGACAAGAAAAAACACCATCAGAGAAAGTTTTGGGGGTTTAGACAAATAATTATTAACTATTAATTATTAACTTTTTAGTTAGTTTGTTTGACCAGTTAAAAGTGTTGATTATAGTTATATTAATAAACTTTGTGGAAGGTTCTGCTACATCGCAACTATTGTCCACATGCTCATGTTGATGCTCATGTGGGCATCTTGCCCAAAGCCCACTTAAAACCAAAACCCTTGAGCCTTCATCATCCTAAGCACGACTATTACTTTGTCATATCCTCAACTTGCCTATATCACCCTATTAATATCAAATCAAGTGTTTTAGATTGGATTTGTTAAAAAAAAGTCTTTATAAATAACGGTTATTTATGAGGTTAAAAAAATACATTTTATGTGGTACAATTTGATAGGGTGAAAATTTTGTTATTTTATTTATCTTTTTTTATTTTGTTTATTTTATTATTTTTTTTTTTCTTTTTGTGGTGCTTTATAAATCACGATAATTGATTATGAATTTTTTTTTTAAAAAGTGTTTTAAATTGGACTATTGGATTATGTTCTTTTTTTCAATGACATTAAATATTATATTAATTTAATTTTAAGTAAACTATAATACTCCTATCAAAAAATTTGTCTAACAAAAAATTTAGTCCAATTAATCCACTTCTAATAGAATCAATATATTCAATTGTCACCTTAATTTGTTCCTTCATTCACCTAATTCTAATTGCTTGATTACTCATTTGTCATTATTACAAATCTTATTCTAACCTATGTACTACTTCCTTTGAATTTTAATAGTTACACTTTTATTTTTCACGTTACTTAATGCACAATTTTAATTTTTGATATCTTTAATTTCATACAATCAAAAATTTTAAAAAATTAATATTATAAAAATATGTGTTAAAACAAATCAAATAAGATCTCAATTGACTATATTTTACATTATAGCAACTATTAAAATCAGAATTACCGATCACCCAATTCCATGACGAACACCCACTTAGACCTTGGTCAAAAAGAAAAGGTTACATGGTGATTATAATTTATATTATCATGTTTTTATTGGGTATCTTGTATACTAATACTATGTTCTTTTTTATTATTTTTTAAAATTTTAACTAACGAATATACTCGATCTAGATTCTACTTTGTAATTGCTATATTTGGAATTGCTCAGGTGCATCTGCTAACGTGTTGCTGAAAAACAAAATACACGACTTTAGATTTTCATCTACCTAACTATTTTTCTACTAAAAATAAAAAAAAATAAAAACTATTTTTCTACTATCAATTAACACTTTATTAGAGCAAAATTACAAAATAGTGTTCATTCTGTTTCTTTTTATTTGTCCACTTTACCTTTTGCACGCAATTTTTAGCAAATTTTAAGCCGTAATAGGGCGCATCATTAAAAATTTTATAAAAATTATAGTATATTAAAAGATTTTACATAAAGATAAATTTAACAAGATCTCATATGAATATATTTTATCTTCAATATATACTTTAAAATCTAATTTAAATTTCTCGCTCTTAAAATAGACAAATAAAAAAAACGAAGAGAGTAATTAATAATACAACACTATGTCTTTGATAGTACATGACTTATACCTAGTATTTAAAAGTTGTTGATAGTACATGACTTATACTTAGTATTTCCTCCTTGCATTTGAAGCATTTTTTATTTTAATTTGTTCGGTTGTTCCACTTAATTTGCATTATTTTTATTTTTGGACAATGTTTTAATTTTTTTTTACTCAACCTTACATTTCTATTCTCTCCTAATTTCAACCACACAATTTATTTTCTCTCTTTATTTATTAAAATCCACATCTTTCTTTTTGATGCAATTCTGTCAGATGAGTACAATTTAGTAGCGGATACCTTACAAAATGGTAGGTTTGCGGTTCAATCATTATTCTATGTAAACTATTGTAAAATTTGTTTAAAAAACCTAAAAAATTAATTTAATAAATTTATTTAATTATTAGATTTTAAAAAAATTCTGATTTTGCCTCTAAATATAGTAGCCCACCCTAAATTTCCAATTCTCAACTAGTGAGTAGGGTCATAAGAAAAATAAAAAAATAAAAAAACACTAGTGAGTAGGGTGCTATTGCATCAAAAAATCTTGTTGGAGTTATAGAAGTCTAAGGGGTTCTTATGCTTCCTCATTTTTCGAAAGATATTTAAACCTCTCATTCTTGTAGTGATTACACTTGTACATTTCTTGTGAATATATATT
This sequence comes from Amaranthus cruentus, assembly GCA_019425755.1. Taxonomy (NCBI): domain Eukaryota; kingdom Viridiplantae; phylum Streptophyta; class Magnoliopsida; order Caryophyllales; family Amaranthaceae; genus Amaranthus; species Amaranthus cruentus. The sequence continues at coordinate 29,408,532 of CM033450.1, read as the reverse complement.
AGCTCTACGCAAGCTGGATAAACTTATCAAATGTAGGGCAACTTCACTTGTGTTGATTGCCACTTGTTAAGGGGTTCAAGGATTACAACTTAATAATAAAAAGTGAATTTGAATTTATAGTTTCATCGTCAAATCCGATGTATCTCGCTCATAAACAACTATGGTCAGGGTATCGGGAGGCAAGTTAGACGATAAGTCATATCCATATAGGAGAGTGCGGTTAAAGAGTTCCTCGAATTCCAACATTATAGTTTGTTTCATCTAATTAATAGGAAGAATGGAAAATCTCTTCGTAATTATTTATTCTTCCTATTTTTTAAAAAAATTAAAGTTTTACGAGGTTTTTTATTATGAATTTTCTATTTTGAAATAGGTTTTTGAATCGATATAACCTAATTTTCTGACACATTTTACTAAAGAATATCACATATTAATAATTTAATACCTCAAATATTAATGACTCTTTTCAATTTAATCTTTCTCCTATAATTGCGATTTTTGAATTTCAAAACAACTAATTTTACTTTTTAAGTTCCAACAATCAATTATTACACAACGTTAGAATCTTTTAACAATTTATTACAATCTTTTTTTTCCATAAATGAAAAAAACAAATACGATCAGATATAATTTTATTATGTAAAAATATTACAACATTAAAATTTTTTAACAATATATTAAAATCGTTGATAACGAACTGAGAGAAAACTTCACTGGTCGACTTGCCAAAATGCTCGTCACTGGCATCCCCAATATGAGCATGAGGAACAACTCTCGATTAAGTGTTAATTTAAGTGTTAATTATTGAAGGAAAATTATGTATTATTATCCTAATTAAAAGATGTATCATCTTTTTTAAGTAAGATCTTAAAGTCGATTATTTAATTTTTCATTAAGCCTATCAGTCTATTATATAAGACGAGATCTGGGCCGGCCCATTGTTAGGCACGTGTACTACACTCACGCGCTTTGCCCTTCAGATTTCGTTTTTTTGTTTTTTTCATTTTTCTGGGACTTTTTCAATTTGAACCTTAAAGGTATCAATTTTGATCTTAAAGATATCAATTTCAACGTAAATTAGTACTTAAACATATCAATTAAAGTACAAATTTTCAATTTGAACCTATAAGTGATCAATTGTGGCGTTAAACTGATCAATTTCTACCTAAGTTTTTGATGTTTTATGATCTAAGTCAATTTTGAACGTATAAGCTTCAAGTTCAACTATCACCTTCAAAATAAGTATTTCAAAGTCTATGAAGATATTGTATAATTTTTAGTTCAAATTGAATAAGTTAATAGTTAGATTATGACGTATACTCCCTCCGTCCCTATGAATTTGCAGCATTTTCTATTTTCGTTCGTCCCACTTAAATTGCAGCATTTCTATTTTTGGACTATGACCCACCACTTTCATTTAATCTCATTCATACATTTTAACTCTCTTTTAAAATTTCATCCACACAATTCTTCTCCCTCTTCATTTATTAGTATTACCACTTTCTTAATTCTCACCATTTTCCTCTTTGCTACTATCTCATAGGGATGGAGGGAGTATTTTGACAATGATATTTCATAATCTAACTCAATTTTAAACTTATAATCTTCAATTATCGTTTTAAAAATAAGTATTCAAATTGTATAGATATATTGTATAGCATTTAGTTCAAATTTAATTATTGATAATTTTATTGACCATTCATTTCTTGTTTGAAATTCATCTATAGAATGATAGAAAAATACTCCCTCCAACACAATTCAATTGTCCCATTTCCTTATTTGGGCAATTCACTTCAATTGTCTCATTTCCTTTTTTGTCTAGCTTTTTTTTACCTAAATACCCCCACTTCTTCAATTCCCAATACTCAACTACCACCTTTACAATTAATTTAATCAATTAAAATACCTAACTACCACCTTTTTGGTGGACCCCATCCCACTCTTAATATCCGTGCCCAACTCAAATGGGACAATTGAATTGTGTTGGAGGGAGTACCATTTTATATAACTTCGTTCTAAAATTGTGAAGTAGAACCATATATTAGGTAGAAATTGATCACTTATAAGTTCAAATTGAAGTTTTTACTTTAATTAATATGTTTAAGTACTAATTTACATTGAAATTGATATCTTTAAGATCAAAATTGATACATTTAAAATTAAAATTGAAAAATGCTCAGCTATTTATTGTGTGCTAAACGTCTGTTACTTTTTTTACTTTTCTTAACCGCAAGGAATACCGAGTTGATGACTATGACAAATGACATTTATTTAGAAATAGACCTAAACCACAAGTATAGTAGAAGTAGTTTGGGAAGCATCCCAAAAACCAACCCTAACCACTATAAATCCTCATACATCATTCCGAATATCTTTCCCTCTTGCTCATCTCTCAACTCTCAATTCTCAACTGTCAACTCTCACTTTCTCCTCTCTCTTCTCCAACTTGCAATCAATAACAAGTTTCTATCTCTCTATTTTTCACCTTTAACATCATTTTAATGGCTTCCTCTGTTATAAGTTCTCCAAGTGTTATCTTAACAACCGCCATGGCTGTTTCTGGAGCTTTTATCTTCCTTTCCCTTTGTCGAACCAAAAATCTACCAATTACCCATCATAACTCTGACTCTCCTTTACGTTCTTGTTTATCTTCCGGTATGTGGGTTCTTCATTTCCTCTGTTTTTCATTTCCCTGTTTTTTTTCTTCTTTTTTTTTTTGATTTTTTATGTTTAATTTTTACAGATGATAAAAGAAGAGAGAAGAAGAAGAAAAAAGTTAAATTTGCTGATAATGTTAAGGATCAAAAGAATGAATTTACTACAATGATTAGTAAAAAGAAGAAGAAGAAAATTCAGATTTATGAAGGTGAAAAATTAAACCCAGAAAATCATCAAATGCCTGCAAATCGTGCTGCTCTTTATCATGGAATCTTGAGAGATAGAGTTCATCGAATTGAATGTTCTTATTAATCAATCATCTTTAATTTTCTTTTTTTTTTTAATTTTTTATTTTATTTTTGGATTTTAGCTTGGCGGTCTCCTATTAGAAGATTAGAAGGGTATGGTCTGTCGTCTTCTCACTCTATCCTAACTCCGATTATAGTTATATAAGCGGAATATATTGGGTATGATGATGAGTTTAACAAAATTTAGATTTTGTTATTAGATTTGTCTTTTTTTAAGAAATGTCTATGAAGTACATACAAAAGAATTTGCAAGCAATTGAAAGAAACTTGTAAATTGTAAATTTGGATTGTTAATTGAATCAAAAAATATTACTTCCTCCAATTTTTATTTTTTTTAATTTTTAAAGTAAATTTTGTTAATTAATGATTAATGATTTTGTTTGTGAAAAATGTTAGGAGAAATCTAGAATATGAAATTTGTCGGAAAGATATTCACAAGTGTCTTATCTTTGTGCATGATAAAGATTAAAAGAGACATTATTTGTTAGCTAGGAGAAAATTGAAGACAAGTTGAATAATAATGCTTCTTCTTATACGGCTATACGCCTATACCACCAACAATAGTAATTCCTTTTGTTTTGGGCACTATTCGTCGTTTAAGCTTATTTTATATATTGCGGCTAATATATAAGTAATAATATAGTCAGCGGCTAATATATAAGTAATAATATAGTCAAGTGGGATCTTGTTTGAATCGTCTAATCACACACTTTTATAATATAAACTTTTTATAATTTTTAAATGTGTATAATTCGACATATAAATGAACCAAATAGCACATTGGATTGTGTAAAAGAAGTAAATGTATCAAGTATTATGAAACGAATAAAGTACTTTTGAAAATTTATATCTTCGGGAAATTATATTCTTTAAATGTATGTAAAATAACTAGGAAAAATCTAATTTTTCTACCATAATTTTATCGATGGGAGTGTTTGGATTTGAGAAAAAAGGAGAGAGGGCATGCATTAAAAGTATTTTTTTTAGTTTTTTCTAACCATCTTAAAATTTAATTAATCTATTTTTAGAAATTATACAATACCAATATTTTCATTAATGAGACGATTGGTATATGAGAATGAAAATTTTATCAATCTTAATTCTTATAAATTATTCATTAAAATAAATTAAAAACAATATATTTATTTTTTAACATTTTATTTCATAAGTTAATTTCACCAAACATCTTTAAAAAATTAACTTTAGTCAACAATCAAATTTCAAATTTAATTTTGTAAGCTACTCCTAAAACAATCAAATTTCAAATTTAATTTTGTAAGCTACTCCTAATAGTTATAATCCAATTAACAATGCTAAAGGGTTCGTTTAGAAAGTGTTAGCTAGTTTGATCAGGTGAAAGTGTTGGTGATAAATTAGCTATTTAAGTAGGTTATGAAAATATTTGGTAAAAATTGATGGTTAGTTGTTTACTATTTATTAAGAAAAAAAGTATGTTAAAAGCCAAAAATCAATGAAAAAGCTAAAAATAATTATTATTAATTTTGACTATTAAACAATTTTTTGACTATTTAACTAATTAAAAGATTAAAAACGAGAAGTCAATACAAAAAAAACAATAAAAAAGCTAATATACAAACACCCAAACTAAAATCTAATTACCTAATATCCTTGTGATAAATAGTTAATTGAACTTATGGCGAAGTGGAATAAATAGTGCATATTTAACATTTAGTTCGATTTTTTAATGCTAAAGATTTATGAATAAATCTAGTAGTTAAAAAATTTTGCTTTTATTCTTTTGACAATTAATTGATTTTTACCCCCTATGAGCTTATTCAATATACTTTTATATTTTATTAGTTGCTAAAATTTATGTGAAAATTATTGTTTATCAAATGATCTTATTTTGTGTATATTTTTCAATGTATAATGTAAAATATAGTCAAGTAGAATCTTGTTTAATTCGTCTTAATGCATATTTTTATAATATTAACTTTTTAAAATTTTTTATCATATGAAATTAAAAATATTAAAGATTAAAATCGTGCATTCAAATATTGAAAAAAACAGAAGTGTAGCAACTATAAAAATCAGTAATTATTAGTTAAAGAAAAACAAATTATCATTGTTGTTGGTTAGTATTCCAAAATGCTCATATAAATTATTTTGTATAAATGTTAAGATATTTAATAACTTCTAAATATTTTTAATATGAAATTTAATTCATATTCAAAGGTAATATATCTTATCACTTGTTTTCAAGTGCCAAATAATACGATGAACATTTAGGCCAATAAAGAAATTAAAAAAAAATGGGGCTACAAACAAAAATCACCAAATTCAAAAAGTTGACAAGATTGAATATGACCAGAAATTTAATTTCTAACACCAAGTTTGACACCAAGGGAGCTTCTATTTATGAGTGCACAATTCATAATTTGTACTTCACTCTTTTGAAATATTGGATAAATTATGGTTATTGAAACTATTTATTTTTGGAAAATTTATTTTTAAAAATTTGATTTTTTGCTTGTTTTCTTCTAAAAATCTGTCTTTTTGATTATTTTGTAAAAATTCGATCTTTTGCCTTAGTTTTCTTCTAAAGTCCAATATTACCGATGACTAGTTGATTTTGAAAAATTACTCAACTAACCCATTAATCATCTTTCCTCATTTACTTCCCTCCTTCTCTTGTAGTTAAACATCAACTCACCATTACTGCACCAGAGGTCCATCCTCTCTAATCTCTTTAAAGTTTAAAGTCCTCCTTCTTCAAAGTATATTCACATCATCACCATTACTACGTCTTGGTTGGCAATCCAGATCAGTTATCAACCCTAATATTTTCCTTTTCCATTTTTGGTTATTTGGTTTTCTTGCATTAACTCCTGCCATCTTCATCGTTTTTTTCCTTAATTGTTGAAGCATGTATTGAAATCAACTTTTATTCTTTGTCATTTCAGATCATTGATTTTTGTTTTTTTCTTATTTCATGAAAATAGATGAAATTGTTACTTTTAAGTTTTGGTATGGTGGGAAATTCAAGATCATGGTGACAATTAACCCCAGATCTAGTTTAATCAACACAATGATAAGATGAACCACTTTGATTTTGATGAGAGTACATTGCTTCAACAATCCTATTTGCCATTGTTGAATATGAACAAGAAGACCTCTTTATAGCAACTAGGGTTTATAATTTTTGAATTTCTCTTTTTTAAGAAAATACAAATTAACCGGTTGTTCATGTTAATAAAGGGGTATGTACTTTAGAAGAAAACGGAAGCAAAAGGTCGCATTTTTAAAATATAATCGAAAGATCGGTTTTTTAGAAGAAAACAAGCAAAAGGTCGGACTTTTAAAAGTAAATTTTTCTTTATTTTTTAAATGTATTTTACATATTGCGGTTGATATGTAAGAAAATAATAGCTAAGTAAGATTTTATCTGAAACGTCTAATAATTTTAAAAACAAAATTTAATTATGCATAACACAAGATATAAATAATTAAATAACACATTAAATTATATGAAAAATCAGCAAAATATTTCTATATTGAAAATGAGAGTGCAGACATGTGTATCCCTCCCCTCAAAATAATATCTCCTCTATATTAAACTTCTATATACTCTTTTTAAAGTAACAATAGTAACTAACAAATCATCACAAATTATAGATTTTGAGAATAATAACATTTGAATTTTTATATTCTCAACTTCCATCACTTATTGTGAAATTGATCAAATTTGAATTTCAATTTTTTTGATTAGTGAAATATAACTAAAATTTATATTTTCAAATGAAATTATAATTACCGAATATTTATCCCTAATTATCATTCTCGTTGTTTTCTCACCATATTCTACTTAGGAGAATTTTTTATTTATGAAATATAACTAAATTTTGATTTTGAAATGAAATTATAATTTCTAAAAAAAACATCAATGAAATATTATCCTTAAATTAATTATTATTCTGGTTAATTCCTCACCGTGTTCTATATGGGATACAAAGTAAATATTTTTTCAACTCGTTTTGCATGAAACCATTTCATCATGAGACAATTCCATATAATTAACCCTTTTTACTAATTGATCACTTTAAATTTATAAATAATCACTTTAATGTACTAAATTTATCATAAAACCGTCTCATTTAAAAATTTATGATTTTTTTTTCAGCTAGTCTCTTGAGAGACCATCTTTTTGAGAGACGTATCTCAAGCCTATCCCATCAAAGATTAATGCATATTTACCGTATTCTTAATGCCTCTTAACACAAATTGTTGTGAGAGATGGTCTCTCTGAAAGACGCATCAGATATATGCTGATACAAATTAAAGAGAAAATAAAAATGTGGGCTTTTTGTTTTGAGGTCGTCTCTTAGAGAGACGGTCTCTCACAAGAGTAACCGCTTCCTTAATCCTTACTTATCATATCCTCAATGTCTACTTTTAATATCTTAAATGTCTACTTACATAATTCTTAATGTCCACTTGTAATATTTTTAAAAAATATATAATGTACCGACCCAATTAGTAATGCTCTCTTAAAAAGCCCGTTTCCCACGAGAATTTGTATTTTTTTATTGATTAAAGTCAAAATGTAGTCAAAAACATATCCCCAAACATCGCTTTGGGCTTAGGAACCAAAACGAAAGTGTCGGACACCAAAATCCAGGGCCTGATTCATAAAAGGCGGCCCCCATGGCCATAGTCATCCATCATCACGCACTAAAGAATTCCTAAACTATCCTCATCTTCATCCATTCTCAAACACCCCATATATATTCATCCCTCTTTCTGGGTACCTTCTTTTTTCCTTCTCTCTCTTCATCCAGAGCGATTTCTCTGAGAAGAAACAAAAAAGGGAAGCACAGAAAAGTTTCTGCATTTCATCATCTAAATCTTCCTTGAGTCGGTGCAGTGTTTGATTCCGGGAAAGGCTTTTAATCTGATCTCATTGTCCTAATCTAGCCAAGGTAAATTCTTTCTCTTTGATCCTTTTTTCGTAAATATTATTTTGATGGGTTCAAAATTTAATTTGGTTTACTGTAATGGGTTTTGGGATTTCAGGATTTTGTGATCTGGGCCTTCCTGGAATCAATGTTGTTACAATTTTGTGTATTGTGACAAAATATTGGCTTTTCCTATTTCTTCCTGCTTGAATGGGGTAAGTTTTTCTTTTTTTGACAAATGATTTTGTGATGGATTTTTCTATTTATTAAAGATAATTGATTTTGGAAAAAGAAAGGGAAGGAAGCTTACTATGTAGTGTGTGATTGATAAGTTTTAGTTGATGTTGCATTTGGGATTTGTTTTGATTTACATTTGCTTGTTTTTATTGATGTAAGTTTGATGGGAAAGGGGATTTTTGGAATTACAATTGGATATAAGATGGGAAAATAGATAATTTTGGTTTGATGGGGAAACCTAGACTTTGGATCATATTCTGGAACTTGTTGTTATCATTTTGAAAGACTATTTTTAAGAGTTGAGACCTATTAGGGCTGTTAAGTTAATCCAAAGGAAACCAACTGAATGCTTACAATTTATAGACATTTGGGCATGAGACCTGAACTTGGAAAACTGTTGATGGGTTTTCTTTATTTAGAGTTCTTAGGTTTGTCTTCAAATGGGTTTTCTATTTGCTGATAGCATCAAGCTGAATTTCTGATTCTATCTATTAAACATTAGATCACTGTTACTTGGAACGACATTCAGTTTGGAACGGGGAACGGGAACACAAAACGCAACCTAGATTGACTTGGGAACGATTGGTTACGAGATACATTATTTATTTGAAAACATAATTAAATTAAAATGATTATTTTACTTTAAGAAATTATTGTAAAGTAGAATTCTTTTAGATTTCTAGGTTTCATTTCGTTTTTTCGCTCTTCTTTTTTCTTTAATTTGTAAATGAAAGCAAAAGATCTTTTAAAAAGGTCTTCAACGCCGGGACAACACCTTGAGCGATTTGGGTCGCGTCTTGTGGTGATTGGGGACGGACATTCCTGGATCGCAGGACGTGCCTACGTTCCATGTTTTATGTAACTATGCATTGGATTAACGCGACTTTGGTTCTTTCTAAAGGGCCTAAAAATCTAGTTTTATGAAAGGTTTATGCATGATATTTTTGGTGACTTTTCGTTGGTGGCTGTTTTTTTGGTTGTTATGTTTGGAAAATGTGATTGATTCCTAATAGAGCATGTTTCGTAACAGAGCAGTGGCTGCTTTGCATGTTGTTTCAAGCCCGATTCAATAGCATCCTTGGATGAGCGACCAAAAGGTAGTATAAGTCAACGTCAAACGAGAAGCATACCCAGTAATTCTAGGGACTATTGGACGACAAGTGTGTGTGACATGGACAACAGTGCAATGCAGTCACAAGGAAGCTTATCATCAATCAACATATCAGTTCAAGCTCTTGATACACCTTCTGGTGTTGGCGGCTCCAATCCCGCTTGTGAATTTGTAAATCATGGCAAGTTTAAATTACTGATAACATGTTGATCTTTATACTTTCTCGAGTTGAGGGATTCTTTGGCCGCGCTCTCTTTTATGGGTATGAGTTGCCGCCTTCATTCCCTCCTCAGACCCTGCTCATAGTTTTTTATGAGCAGGATATACTGGGTATGATGATGATGTTGATCTTTGTACTGAATATTTTGTGTCCAACCTAGTAGCTATCATCTAGGTTGTTCGTGGGTGGGGGGAGGACACGCTGTTTGCTGCCACTCCCATAAGACCATTTATTACAGCCCAATACTTATTATACTTAAGACATCGCTTGTGCCATACATCTATATAAGCATCAGGTGAAAAAATTGAATTCGACATAGCAATTCTAAGTGAGCGCATACGTCATATGTGGTAAATAAATGTTTTTCTGTGGGATATTGTGAGGCATAGAATTGAAGTGTAATCTTTTTGAAAACTTCTAGTACTTGTCAGATTTTCTTTTCTTGTTTTTCTTCACATCTTTCAAATGCATTGGTGGCAGGTCTTCTTTTGTGGAATCAGACTAGACAACGCTGGTTAGATAATAAAAATCAAAGGAAGAAAGGGCATCAAGTTCGTGATCCAAAAATAAGGTTGGTGCATTTTTTGTATTCCAATTCTATACATATACACTTTTTGACTTGTACTGTGGTTTGTTCTGTTTCCTCCCGCCACCCAAATTTCTATAACTCGTTTGCTCAATTTGGATTGAGTCTTTTGAAAAGGTTCATTTCATTGGGTTAAAAAACATAGTTCATCGCTTAAAAAGTGGGGGATAAGGAAACACTTGATGTGAATGAACAATGACACTTCAAACTTCGAAGTATGAACGGCGAGGAGGTTTTCAAAGAGAGGTGGAGCCTGGATCTTTAAGATTCTCGTGTTTGGGTTGCTACTTAATGTTTAGAACCTATTATCGATGTGGAGCTTCAAAGACGTTTATGGAATCTAAGGGGTCTTGGTTCAAAGTGCCTGTGTGTTTTAAGGTGCAAAGGGAAGCTATCATCAGTTTGTGGATGTTTCATTTAGGATGAGAGGGAGATGGGGGTTAAGAATTCTGATTCAAGTGAGCAGCGACTATTCATGTCTTTTTGTGCATGTGCATGCTTGTGTGTGTTTCTGGGTCATCTAGTAATAATTTTGCTAGTAGATACTAGATATAATCTTTGCAAGCACGAGATATAATCAGCACATCTCTACTTGGTTTCTCTTTCTCAAGCACTTTTTTTTATAGCATTTGGATTTTTACTTGATTGGTTTGTTACACGGTTGCTGGGATAGGTATTGTTGTATAGCAAATTTGGTGCTCGGTTATTTTACAGGTTATACGTTGTGCCTAATCAACCATCTACTTGGCTTGTTTTGTATGTTTGAGTCAGGCTACCCAATTTACAACTTTTTAATCTAGAATGGAATAGAATTCAGGATCCGCTACTAGGTATAGAAGAGAATGGAGAAAAATTGAGTGCCCTTAAGCGTTTTCTTTTTCCTCCATAAATTTGTTGTTTCCTTTGGTGTTTGGGATCTTTCGGTTAATAGCTCTGTTGCGTATACTTTATGTTCTAAACGGAATTTATTTTCATAAAACTAATTATCCTTCTGTCGATTGTGTGGATGTGATTGTGAATTGGACTATTTGTTTCAGCTGACGAATGATTCCATTTGTTTTTGGCCTGCTAGGCTTGTTGGGGTTGCGGTGGGGAAGGGTTTGTTACCCCATTGTTTTGTCTATATGTGGAACACGATCCTTTTATTCTAATTAGAGGAATGATAATTACATTTTCTCAGAATACAGTAAACTTGTGATTCTTGGGGACGTAAATTGTATTTTACTAATTTCTCGGAATACTGATGCTACCGTTTAAAGTACAGCCCGGCCTGGCCCGTATATGGCCCGTTGCAAGGTCAAATCACAACAGTCACCACTATCAGTTCCCTTTATTTCACTTGTTTCACTTCCCCCCGACATACTGTTGTGCGTTAGTAATAATCTAGATGCATAGTATGCATTCATCTTAAGTTGTTTTCTTTTCATAGATACGATTATATTACTTTTGTATTATTTGTTTCTTTCCCCCCATTTCTTATCCGGTTAGCAACCTTGGTTTCATTCTGGCCCTGCAGTTGGAACGCAACCTACGAGAGTTTACTTGGGAGTAACAAGCCATTCGTTCAACCGGTACCTTTATCGGTAAGCCATTTTCTCTTGAATTATCATTTCATGTTACATACAAATATACAATATTATTATCCCTATGTCTTAAAGTGGGTCCCCTCTAAGTGGCGTTATGTAACCTTACCCCTGTAATAACGAAGAGGCTATTTCTAATCGACCCTTAAACACGCCCTTTTACTAACTTCCTTGTTATGGTACTATATTATCCAGGAAATGGTAGATTTTCTTGTGGACATATGGGAGCAGGAAGGAATGTATGATTGACGAAGCCGAGATGGGGGTAGGTAATAGCAGCAAGTAATAGTACTACATGAGTAAATGCTTGAGAAGAAAGGATAGAAATTGTAACCATTTTTATTTTGCTTTTCTTAAATGCTTCCTTTTGGTTTCCTCCTCTGCTTTTACAACTCACTCTGTCAATGGAACTTCATGCTGTTTCTTCATCTCTATTCTCTTCATTCATTTTCTTACTTCCTCTGAAACGTAAGCCATATTTTATTCTTTCTATTGTTTTATAAATCTTCTTAATCACCTAATTTTACTCATAAATTGAGGAAAAATGATTAGTCCCCTCTTTTTTTTTTTTTTTACCACAATTCACTTATCACAAATTCTTACTTGAGACCGTTTTTTGTAAAGACGGCTCTTAAAAGCCCAGTTTAATTCTAAATATATATTGTTATAACTCTAAATATAGATTTGGGCTGGACTTTTGAGAGTCGTTTTTACAAAAGACGGTCTCTCAAGAGAGCACTTGTTCACTTATCAATTACTTATAATAGTCAACTAAGATTTTGTTTATTAGTTTCTATATAAATTTTATTAATATTTATTTTTTATAAAATTTAATCAAGTACAACTAAATATATTTAGGATTGAAATAATATATTTTTGAATGTGTAGTTAAATCAAATAAAGACATTTGATTAGAATAAGAAGGCACTTTTTGAAACTCCCTCCTATTCAAAATAATTGTCCACTTTAGGTTGGGCATGCAAATTAAGAAAAATAATAGTGGGGTATTTTAAGTGATTATAATAATTGTAAAGGTGGTAGTTGTGATATTTAAGTGATTATAATAATTGAAAAGGTGGTAGGTGGGGTATTTTAAATAATATAAGTTGGGACTATTTAGATAAAAAATCTTTGCCAAAAATAGAAAGTGGACAATTAGAGTGACTTGACTCAATAAGGAAAGTGGACAATAATTTTGAATAGAAGGGAGTATTATATCTCCTCTGTTCACAAATGCTTTTTCTATTTGGAATATTCCACCTTAAGGAGAGAGAAATTTAATTTATGTTTTTGACACGTATTTGGAAGATAAAATATATAATTATAGTTGTTTGATAGTTAACTTTATTATTTGTTGCGGAAATTGATGTGTTTTGTTAGATGTAACAATCTTAGTAGTAGTCAAAATGTATTTTAGCGAGCAAAATATATAGGATATTATCAATTGCTATTTTTAGTTTTGGAATGCTATTAAATTGTAACATTTCAAAAACACTTATCTAAATAATGAAATGCTGCTATTATCGAACAATGACATTTTTGTAAATTAGTGTTTTAGTTATATTTAACCATTAAATTTAGTCATAATTATAGTTATTAACTTAGTATTTTTGCCTATAGTTAGGTAGTTATTAACTTAGTATTTTTGCCTATAGTTAGGATCCGAGTAAAGGTAATGTGGACATTACCTGTACGGCTCCCTCTAATGAGAAGCAAAGAGGAATACACGCAATCTTATTAAACCAATAGCATACAACAATTATTTAAATTGCTACGTCAAACATATTTGTAATATGATTTTTTTAAATATACACTAAAAGATTTCCCCTTTGATAATCTAAACTTTTTACATTTGAAATTATGTACGTGAACGTAAAGTAACTCATATGCAAAGTCTATATGGGGTCATTCAACACTAATAATAAACATTTCATCATCTCAATGTCATTAATTGACTTTTATGTAGGATGAAGTTTGAAGAATGAATGTAAGCAAACTTTTTGTATTAGTTTTTTTTTTTTTGTTTTTTGTATATAACTTTTTGTATTAGTTGATACTATATTTGATATTTTTTTAGTATTTTATAATAATTTTGTTATTGTACCATGGAAAGAGTTAGAATTAAGTTTCAAATAACATTTATGATTTTGTGGAAAAGTGATACATGTCCTATACATATCGATTGAGATATAATTGTTCATACTTTTAGTTACTGTACCTGTAGTATTTATATTTTCGATTGAAGTAACAGTTTTGTTGTAAACAGGAAAAACAATAAGAATTATGTAAATCTCAATTTTAACACTTTACCTGAAAAATATAAGTTATTGTTCTAAATATAATAGTATATGACTAACATATAAAAATGTAATTTAATTAAACTAAAATAAAATTTAAATGAGTTTCGAACAAGCCACGAAAATTAAAAGTCAAATTATATTATATATAAATAAACAGCTAGTCCCCTGAGAGACCATCTTTCTGATAGACGTCTCTTAAGTCCAATCCATAAAGCTTATTGCCTACATTTACTCTATATTTTCCCTAATGGACCAACCCAATTAGAGACGGTCTCTTTGTGATAAATAAATATCCAAACAACTAGTCTTGGCCGAGACCGTCTCAATATGAGACCGCCCATCTACCTCCCAGCCCAATCTCTATTAACATTAAAAAAAAAGAAAAAGAGGGAATATAAAAAACTGCAATTTTTGAAAATGATATTCATAGAGGTTTAACATCACCATTTAGGAAAGAAAATCAAAAGATTTGCACATTTAATTCTTCATAAATCTCTGTAAATCTTCAAGAAACTATCAAGAAATTTGATATTTCATCTATAAAAGCTCCAAAATCCTCTCTAATGGTGGTTTAATAAATGAATTCGACATGGAAGCAACCTTATAGAGATTTGCACATTCAATTCTTCACAAATCTCTGTAAATCTTAAAGAAACTATCAAGAAAATCGATATTTCATCTGTAAAAACTTCAAAAATCTCTCTAATGGTGGTTTAATGAATGAATTTGACATGGAAACGACTTTATAGACATTACAAAGAGATGCAAACGAGGATTTAATGTCAATTTATGTATCACAGTTTTAATGTTAACATATTCAATTTGAACTTAATGCGTTGCAATAATTCTATCCAATCTAAATACTTATCTATAAATCAATAATTGAAGATTATAAGCTCAAAATTGAGTTGAATTATAAAATCAATTGTCAAAGTACATGTCATAATTTAACTAATAACCTATTCAATTTGAACTAAAACCAATACAATATCTTTATAGATTTTGAATACTTATTTTTAAAATGATAATTGAAGCTTATAGGTTCAAAATTGAGTTGGATGATAAAACATCAATTGTCAATTTATATATTCAATTTGAGCTTTGAATTAATTTCTCATTTTTTGATTCTTGGAAAATTGAAATTAATAATCATAAAAAAAAAACTACTAAAAAGTTAAGGTTGAATTATTTCAAGGGTTTTTGAAGAGAAAGAATCAAAATCTTTGAAAAAATGGCAAGACTCAAGAGAATCAACAATCATAAGGAGAAAAAACAAAAATGGCAAAAATCAAAAAAAAAAAAATGGAGGAAAGAAGAGGAAGTTTAATTATGGAGAAAAAAAATAAAAACTGTGACAAAGAAGATGGAATAAGGAAGGAAAGGGAAGTAAATTAGACTGGCCCAAAATAACGTCTCATAATGGGACAAGTTTTTGTCATATCCAAAAGGGACAAAATCACAAAAAGGAAGAATAAAGGAGGCTGTAGTTTGAGAAGCAAGGTGAAGCTTCGGTCATGTTCTAGCAAAAGTGTTTATAACAAGTGTTTACGTGTTAACATATCGAGAAACTTTCCGACACTTCTTAGCTTCTTTTTCGACTCTTTAAATTGTCACCAACATTAAAGCGTCATTTTCATCATCTAAACAAAGCATAAATCAACTAATCAAGTTAATTAATTAATCACCAAAACACATATTTTCAACTAACTTTTTACTTTATTTTATTCATAAAAAATGAGTTTAGCAAGGTTGGCTTTGAAAAACTTGCACCAAAAAACAGGTAGTTGTGTTGGTAAAGGGCAGGGGTGGAGATATGGAGTGTTACAGAGATTATCATCTTCGGCTGCATCAGACGGTAAAGAAGTGGCTGTTCAAGTTCACGATGATCATAAGAGATCAGGTATTAGCAGTAAGTGGAAGTCTTTACTGCCTAGAACACTCCGTAAACCTATTAGTCTTTGGAGGAAGAAAGATGATAATCGTCATTTAGGTACTCTTTCTTTCCTATTTTTTCTAGAGTTCAGATTGTACGTTTTTATTAAATTTTCTGACATATTTATATAAACAAAAACTTAAAATATTTACGATTTTATGTTTTAATCATCTCAGTATATCCTATAGAATTTTATAAATAATTAAAAGAAAATAAATTAAAATAAAAATTATAATTTTCTAATACATAACCAAAAAGATAAAAAGATAAAAATTAATTAATATTAATAATATTATAGTCATAATTCGAAAGTAGAAGAGTCAAAGAGTCAAAGATATAAACATGAAAATAAATACAATGACATCATTATTGATTTATGTCATTATTGATTTTTAGAGGAACACGTAAGCAATTTTAAAAAGTAATGAAATTAGTAGTATTTTGTTTATAGATTTTTATAGAAGGTTATAATTGTCTTTTCAATACAAAGACACCAATTTCTTAAATTTTGTCTAAAATCCGTTGTTAGCAAGAAAATCATAATTAACTGAATCAAACTTACTATGATTGGATCATTTTCATGTGAGTAAAAGAATCATAATTGGCTAATTCAAGTTCTAACCTTTGATTTCATTGATAAGAGTTTAGCAACCATTATAATTAGATAATTTTTATTAGTATGTTTATGTATAAAAATTTAAGAAGTTATTTTGTTATTTTTTTACTTATTGTTGCTTTAAAATAAATTTTTGTTTTCTAAAGTCAATTCATCATTCAAAGATCTTGTTCAATCTCCATACGGTAGTTGGAGGCTTGGAGCTACATAGTGAGTAATGTTTTCTAAAATATTTTAAAGGATGGATAAAATTAAATTCAAATTTGTGATCTTATGTTTGTTTGCTTTCAATATCATGTCCAAAAACCAACTAAATTTAAACTCTGAATGTGTTATACTCCGTAATTTATTTTGAAATTCCTACGATTACAAGAATTGGATTTTGTTTAAAAGTTTCACTTAAATTCTGAGGAAACACATTCCTCTAATATCAAACTTGTTCCTTTCATGTGATTGTAGATTTGTTCCCACCAGCTAGCTTTGGAAACGCTCTTTTAGAGGCAGCAGAAAACATGAACAGGCTATTTGAAAATGTGTTACCATCCCAGCTTGCTATACCCTCTCAGCTGATGGGAAAGTTCAAAGAGACAGATGAAAGCTACAAGCTAAAGTTTGATATGCCAGGCTTAACCAAAGAAGATGTGAAGGTGACTATCGATGATGGTGTGCTTAGAATCCGAGGCGAGAGGAAAGTAGAGGACGATGAACATGATGAAGAGTATTATATGAGCTATGGTTACTACAATACTAGCTTAGTTTTGCCTGATGATATTAAACAAGATGATATCAAGGCTGAGTTGAAGGATGGTGTGCTTACTATTACTGTGCCCAAAACAGAATCTCATGGCAAGAATGTCAAGGAGGTTCAAATTGACTAATTTGTAAGGATGAAGATTGTGTTGTATGTATAGTTTGGGGTTTGAAAATAATGATTTGTGGCGTCTAATTTGTTTTGTAATGTAACAAAAGAATGTTTCTTTTAATTTTACCTTTTATTCCTAATAATATGGTGAAATTATAGAAAAGAAAGGAATTAATCTTATGTAGTTTTCCATATACAACCATTTTCTCCTAGTCATTTTTCTTTTTCTTGATATGTACATAGAAGAATTTCAAAGTTATAAATTATAATATGCCACAAATAAGCCCAAAGAAAATCAAAAGAATCAATTAATGCATTATAGTTGGGGTATATTCTTATGTGTCTTTGTTATGTCCCCACTAGATCAAAAATTTACAGTATTTGTCATACAATGTACTTCTAATTGGTGGTTTTAATTTTAATGGATTTTACAAAATTAAATGTCTTAATTCTTATATTTATAATAACAAGTATTCTCTTTGGCTCTTTGCCCTCAAGTAAATTTTGGTGAGTTTTATTACTGAAAGGAGAGGCTAAGACCTCACTCAAGGATCACAAAATGAAGTTTAAATGAGTGTTTATGTTGTGTCAAAGATTAGGAACAAAATAATAATGCAAGTAATAATGAATGGCTAAATAACCAAAATAAACAAGACAAGATTTAAGGAGGTTCACCAATTTGGCTACATCCACCATCTAGCCTAGGATATATTTAATATGTGTTCAAAGGAGATAATACAAACTTGAAGGAATTACAAATGGAGGTTATATGTAAGGAAGAGAGGAGCTAAATAAGGGAGAAAACTAAGGTTGAAGGGTTGCTCTAATAATGAGACTTTGGTGCAAGAAATACTAAGTGTATAAGGGGGTATTTATAGGAAAAAGGTATAGGGTAACAATGGGGCACTAAGTGAATTAAGTAGCAAGCAGCAGTTCACGTCCAGAGGCTGCCAGAGACCTTGCTCGACCCGAGCATCAGTCGAGCGGCCTGTACAGTGGGCAGCAGCTGCTGTCTTCTTGCTGCCTTGGTCCCCATTTTGATACTCCACCTTGTACTATAAAGCCATGGTCTGAATTTGAGTACTACAACCCTCAACACCTTGCAAACCAAGTATCCACTACCTATAGTACATTGTACTATGGTACTTGTTTGATACTCAAACACCCAATCACAACATAGTACTTTGTCCTCTTCTTATTACTTACACTAACATGCTAGATTAATTTTCTTAATCTTGTTTTGATTACTTGGTGAACCAAGTCACCAATAATCCTAACAATTACTATAGTGTAGCCAAGTCAAATAGGCAAGTAGGCAAAAGCCAATATCACAGGGAACATCATTTAAAAGAGTAGGCAGATCTGAAAGTATAATCAGCTAGAGACCTTGGCACATAAGATATATGGAGAAGCTTTGGACAGTAAAAAAGCAACTTTTTCTATAATGTTCAGGGGGACAAAATTGCTACTAGTTGCGTTACAAGATAATAAAGTATTAGGATGAACTTAAGAATTTTAAAAATGCAAATTCTGTATTACAAAACATTAGAAACTTCATGAATAGTTCACAAGAGTTAGCAAGTGGTCATCCACCATACATACAGCAAGCGAACTCTCTATTAGACTGTTATAGCAACTGTACGAGTGATTCAGCAAATTTATCTCGCCCTTGTGGATCAGAAAAATATCTAGGATTCCGTAACAGCTAAATAATCTTTGCCTTTTCAAGTGTTAAAAGGATTGTGACTTTCACCTGTTTTGAATCCAAAAGAAAGAAAATCATGGGTCAGAATTAGCTTGAAGATTAAATCTGGTTCAATTCCTTCATATTTGTGTTCATATCAGGAGTTAACAAGATATTCATGATATTGAAGTTGTAAATGTTAAAACAAAGTATGAGTAGCGAAGACAGGAGTAGCTAATATAGAAAACACTGATGCGAGTTTTGTGCACAAACAATATAAAACAAAACACTTGAAAAAATTGATAACATTTAGTGCAAATTGTTTACTGTCATCCATTCCGTATTCAGTACGTGCCTGAAATTCTCCATTGAATATCTGTTCATTATAATTAAATCTGGATGGTTCAGAAAAAAGTTTACCTCTAGTGTTAGCAAAATCCAACATCAGTAAGCAGCTTGAGATTTCTGGCGCTTATAGTACTTGATGATAGGCTCTTTCACCTATATAGAAACAAAAGATCACAGACCATTTGTTAAACTATTAATTCTGTTATAAAATTATCAGTAGAAGATTTAATTTCTAACTGATTTATTTCAACATTACAGCTTACCGTGCTTGCCTTCCTAGACCGCTTGTCTTGAGATTGCCGACTGCTAATTACATCTTCAACATCATTGCTGTTCTTAGTCAGCCTATTCAGTTTAGTTTTATCAGTCCCAGGTATGGTACTCTCCAGTGAAGCTGCTGGCTGCTAATTATCAGAGAAGAAATTCTATTATAAACAGTTCAAAGAATATCTGCAAGTTTCATAAAATCAAAACAAGGATGCTGCAGTAGAATGACACTGACCGCATTCTTGCTTGTGGGAGTATTTGGAGTATTATGCCCCTCTTTTGTCTTTGAAACAGATTGATCAGTCCTTAAGGAGCCATTTTGATGATTATCAATCTCAGATCTTATGCGCATGCGAGTGATATCGGATCCAATGGAATGAAGAACGCCAAATGTTGAGACATCAGTCTTTTTGTTTCCTGTAAAATGTGTATCACCAAAAAATTAGCAGACAGGAAATTTTGCAGCAAACTTTCTAAAAGTTTCAAGAGGTGAGTATTTCACCAGTTTTTTCAGCTTTAGCAGAGTTCAACTTGCTTTGTGTTCCACCAACATCTACATCCTGTTATTCAGATTACAATTCCTTTTAAATATATTTCCTTACTGAAGCTGAAATGGATAACTAAACAGATAACAGTAGTCATTACCATGGCGTCAAAATCCAATGTTTTTCTGACTTCTTGTAGCTTTTGCTCAGCTGCATCAGAACGGATCACACGCTTGCCTAAGGATAAATGAAAGATTTAGTTATAGACAGCTTAAAATATAAAGGGCATAAGGAAAAATAAAGCTACACAGACCTAGACCGCGTTTACTTGTGGCTTCAACAAATCCATCTTGGGTCATTTTGTCAATAAGTTTTCTCACAGTGGTCTGGTTGGCATTACCATCGAGTTTGCTCTGAAGTTTGCTGACCGAGACATAGTCCATAGGAAGAGCATGGTATAAAGCCTGCACTTAGGACTTACTAGTCAAGTAGACTGTAAAAGGAGCAAAGAACTGAAAATAGGATATCCCAAAGAATGATAAAGGCTTTCCATAGGCTAACTAATCAAGGAGACTATAAAATAGAACAAAAGAGAGCTTCTGATGCAGCAGCATTTATCTTGGTGGTGAAAACCCATCTCTTGAATCTTTTTTTAAAAAATTGTTCACGCTCACAGACTATAAAATGAAATCGAAATTTGAAACTAAATAAAACTCTTTGTAATATGCAGGAAAAGTGGATCCAACCTTCATATACAAGTAATTTTCTTCAGAACCAGGGGAGACTTTCTCTCCGTTTCGAGGAACTTGGTCATCTGTTTCTGTTTTAACATCAAATTCATACTCGAAGTCCTGGGTTCCAAAATAAATGGGTTATAAGTGAATGAAAGAAGGGCTTGAATGAGTGACAAAGGAGTGAATCAAAGTTACCTTTTGTTGTTTGCAAACAGTATATGCATCTTTTCCAGATTTAGCTATGACACCTTGAAGAACAAGTTTGTCCATGATTTCTGCCATCAATAAAAAAATACATATATAATATACAAACTGTAATGAAGGATGTTCAATTGGAGGGTTTTTGTACACGTTTATTTAGAGGGGTGAATCGAAACACTCTTACCTTCAATCAGCACCTGTGAATAAACAAATTTCAAAAGATTAATAAAATGTTAATATGCAAAATGCAAAAACCTACTAAATACAGGTTCTATGGTTCAAAGAAACACTGATTACCCGTGAGATGTCTGGGAAATTAGCAAGAACATCAAGAAATCCCACAGTTTCAGAAATACTAGATGTGATCCAATCCTTTATGCGCTTTAGTTGAATTTCATCTTCTAATGGATCCTGTGTGTCCTCTGCAAAGTGCAAGACATTAAATAGGCTAGCAGTTTCCTTGATACAATACCTTAGAATATGAGAAGTGCATTACCACTTCCTGCAGACCCTACAGTATCCTGTTGACAAGGTTGATCCTGGTCTGGAAAACAGAACAGAAAACCATGCATAATATGTACATAGTCTCACATAGCAACATGAGAAAGGACCATCAATAACCTAGACATGACATAATCAAGTGCTACAAAGGTGAGAACGTTTGGCAATACCTATCGGTTGGACTATATATTGATCCTCCTGTGAGGAGCTGGCCTGGAAAATCTCCAAATAAATTACTATGTAAGACAGTTTGTTTGCATAGATCAAGCATATTAAAAATAAAATAAGACGGACCTCACTGCCAGAATCTGAAGTGTCATCATTTTCAACAGAATCAGCTCCTAAACTCACGCTATCATCATTATTTACTTCATTGTCATCTTCACAAGGATCAAGCACACTCTTTACCTGCAAAGATTGACGATTAACACATATATGAAGGCAAACAAAACTATAAACAGCTGATTTGAGCTACACCATCAAACTTCCTAACAGACCTTAAGAGCCAACACAACATGCTTGCTATTCACATTTCCAACCTCCATTTTCAAAGGATTTCTCTTCCATATGTTACGAGCATCCTCATCTGTGCAGCCTCTGAAGAATGGTGGTTCATAATCCGCTGGCTGCAATTATAGTTAAGGATATATTTTAAGATATACACCATGAAAACACTTAAACAGTTGAACATAAGGAAAGCTGTTGTAGTTGCTCTAATGCCTTTATGACACTTATCCAAGAATCAAGGTTACACAGAGTGCATTCTACACTTTTCCATATCCTAATACATGTCTCCAGAGGCCAAGTGACTGCTCCATTTACAGTCATACCGAAATTTAAAAACTGCCTAGAAATCTATCATCTTGTAAACATTTCCCACCATAAATTTATTAAGATTTAATGGATTCTCAAACGAGATACTCTAGATGCATGCAGTCAGGCTCGTATTACAATTATCATTAAACAAGAGACATGTAAAACCTACCGTCACGTCATCATTGTAGAGGAGCTTCATCAATATAGTACGCTGAAATGTGAAATAGCACCATTAAAAATTTAAAAAGCAATTACTATTACTAAAAGCACAAATAAGTTATTAATTATTATCATCTTCAGCAAAAACTGGCTGGATTTCTTTTTACCTCTTCTGGCATCTTATCAAGTGTTCTCATGAGTTGAACTAGAGTACGAATCATTTTGCATGCTGAACTCCTACAATAATAACTCCTTAGTGAAACTCTTAGTAAGTCAAATCATCTAAACTAATAAGTCACACAAAATAAGTCTTAATGTTAGAGTATATAACATATTTTGGGGCTTCAACTATCAGCTTAAGCTTTTGGTTGAGTTGGTTCCTTAACATGGTATCAGAAGCCAGTGTGACAAGAGGTCACAGGTTCGAATCTCAACCACCCCTCATTTAAAAGTGGAATATTTAGCACCAGGTATGAGGAGGGCCTGTGTTGCATCCACACTTCTAGCCCAAAGGGCTCTCGTGTGAGGGGGCATGTTAAAGTATATAACATATCTTGGGGCTTCAACCATCAGCTTAAGTTTTTGGTTGAGTTGGTTCCTTAACACTTAATGACAGCAGATTCTTTTAGCAAGATATAGGAATTACTTCATTTGATTTGGAGTAACTTCATCAGTAGCATTGCATTTGAAAGTTCCTCCCTGCTTTTTGTTTCCAGAACGATTGAAATTCATGCATACTTCTTGGCTTTGAGCATTAGGATAGCTAAAAGAAACTGAAAAATGCACACCAAAATTTAAGCTTATTCACTAATCTCAGCATCATATTCAAGTGGCATTGAGTTTTTAGCATCATATTAGACACAAACAATTACTTGCATTTGAGGACAATGTAACAAACTAACAGAAAATATTGAATTTACAAATGCTTAATTGGTTATGAAAGGCAGCATAATAATGACACTTCATCTCTCATGGACTTAAGAAAATGCAGCAATAATATTTTATCATTTGTAAAAGAATCTCACATGCATATTCCTCTATTATTGGCCCATCAATAGCCTCACAAATGCAGAATAACAGTGTTCTTAAGTACTTCTTCTGCAATGCATCATATACACCTGCATATTTTCAACACAGTCAAGCTCATCAACTACAATTAGAAAGCAACAACATAGCCGAAGCTGAACATTCATAGAAGTTCATAAGGTCACTCGCCTTTCTCCATCCAGTCTATGAGTCTACGAGACTCAGCATCCAGAGGCATCAACTTCTTTATCTTCATTTCTGATGATTACGCATACATTTCCAGGACAAACACACTGCTTAAATTATCGTATTCGACACAAACAAAACAAAGACACACAGAAAAATTACCTAAAGCAGGAACATTCTTATCATTGAAATATTTCTCTGGGAATAGGCCTCTTATGTAACTGATATTGAATATCGCGATCCGAAGTAAATTCCTGGTCTGCAAACAGTTATATCGATTGGTGAATTGATCATTAGAACTCCGAAATAGCGAAACCTAACTTTTCTTTTTATAGAAAAAGCGCTTGAGAAATTCACTTTAGAATTACGATAATCAAAATATCTATTAGTTTATTAGTTTATTTTAACCAGCAGAAATAAGATTCGCGGTACTAGAATTCAGCCTCAGCTGAGAATGTTCGAATAATTCAAAACTCTAGAAGTCATCCAATAATGAGTAGTTCATAGACTTCAAATATTCATGTACTTCGTACATAAGCGCATAAAACGAAATATACACAAAATAATGTTCAGAACAACTTCTTTTCACATAATTTTCTTCTTTAAAAGTTTTATTATAAAGCAGAACGCACAAATTACCTCAATAAATTTAGATTATAATTTCTGAAATCGATAGAATAACAGCGACAT
This sequence comes from Amaranthus cruentus, assembly GCA_019425755.1. Taxonomy (NCBI): domain Eukaryota; kingdom Viridiplantae; phylum Streptophyta; class Magnoliopsida; order Caryophyllales; family Amaranthaceae; genus Amaranthus; species Amaranthus cruentus. The sequence continues at coordinate 29,384,105 of CM033450.1, read as the reverse complement.
GAATAGATGGATGATTGAGCCAAAACAAAAAACAAACAGAATCACTCCTCAAGTATAGGATGAACAATATATAGAACAGATAATTCAATCTTCGTAATGAACATAAAGCGCTACAAAGAATTAAGCAATAACTTATAATTCTAGAATCTGAAGCTCAAATGCTGGATTCGAGAGCAAAAATATGAAATCAATATTTGAATAACAATAATATCTCTAAGATATTATTATATTCTTAGCATATAAAGAAATTATTATTATTGTAAGACCATACATTTTGAACAAGTAAACAAACAACAATAAACGATTCAGCGAACTTCATGTACGATTATAAGTTAAGAATCAAATTACGAAGAATACCAGAAGAAGCGATTCTTGTTCAGTGATTTCTGCTTCCTTCACTTTTTGCGCCACGACCTGAATCAAAATGAGACGTAAAAATAACATCAAATTGCAATAAATTTCAGAATTCGCAAATGCAGAGAGAGAAGTAGAAGATAATCGATGAGATGAATGAAAGAATTTCACCATTTTCTGAGTTTGAGCTCGAGAGAGAGAAAAAATCGGAGGTAAGATACCAGAAAGAGAAATAGGAGTTTAATGTTTTCTTTCGGAAATTTGAATTTGACGAATGAGGGAAGGGAAGACTGAAGAGGAGAAGGGTGTGTGAACTGAGCACTCAGCAGGGCATATATAAAAGAACCGCGAAATTCGACTATGGTTGATAGAAAAAATTGCCTCGTGTAACGGCTGAGCTCTACATGTTCGAAATTTTGAAAAATACTTGAGCCAATTTTAACAGAAAATTTAAAAACTAACTTTTTCTAAAATTATATTTCAAAATTATTTTATGATTGTGAGACTCATATAATAATGAGTTAAATAGCTCAACTAATACAAATAATGAAAATAAATTTATTGTTTTAAAACTGTCTTACTGAAAAATAGTCTTTTATAAAAATAATATAAACTATTGTATGAGCGTGAGAATGCGCTCATACATGGGTCAAATAACTCAATTAATACAAATTATTAGTGCAAGAACTTTTTATTTTGAACTCATCTTCCGACAAATGATCTCTCATGCAGCTAACTCTAAGAGTAACTATTCACAAATTCTTGTGAGAGACGATCTCTTTGAGAGACCATCACTAATTAGGTTGGCCCATTAGAAAAAATGTAAAGTAAATATAGGCAATAATCTTTAATGAATTGGGCATGAGAGACGTCTCTCAGAAAGACGATCTCTCAGAAGAATAGCTGGTAACTATTCAATGTTCAATTTGAAATTTGGGCTTTTACTCATAATTTTGGGCTTTATTCATAGTATTGGGCTCTAATAAGGTTTCTTTGAAATTCAAATTCTTTCATTTAAATTCGGAGCTATAGCTACAATTATATCACAAATTGTAGTATGTTTGTATGAATGTATGATACGGTTTCTTTATGAGACGTGTTTTATACATAGGTAAAATAATTCGACTAATATTATTTATGAGAATACAAATTTTTTGTTTTGAAATTCTCAAGTATGAGGCATGTCTCATGGTGAAACCGTCTCTTTCAAGAATTTGTTGATTCTGATTCTTAGTGAGAGAGAAAGTGAACATAAATAAGAAAGCGAAAAAACTTGAATGAATTTAAGTAAGAAAAATTAATATTAATAATTTAATATTTTACGCATTCGCTACAAATAATTCGAGCTTTGAATTTTATTTTAATAAACCAACCTTTGTCCTTAGTTTGTTGTGAGCATATTAATAGGGTATGTTGATAGCAAAATAAGGGCAAATGTTGAATTATTATAAAATAAAAAGTTATGTTGATAGCAAACTAAGGACAAATGTTGAATTATTAAAAAATAATCTAAATGTGAGACTATTCACAACGAATGATATTAATATCAAATTTCTTTATATAATTAGTAATTAATGTGATTCCAATATTTGTTATTTATGTTTTTTTTTCATATTCAAGCATAATACGAGTCACAAAAAGTATACATCGAGCCAAATCTTACTTGTTTCACATAAATATATTTTAACTTTCATATATCTACGAAAAATTATACTTAAAATTCACTATTCTACTAAACAATATTTAAAACATATTCAACAAAAAAAATATACTTAAACTTCTCTATTCTTCTATACATCCGTATCATTCTTAATCATTATGCCGTAACTTTTCAATTTTTAAAATGAGTTTGGCATCTGCAAATCATCAAAGTTATTTTTTGTGATTGATGATTAAGAATGATTAAGAACATATATAGCAAAATCGAAAATCGAAAGGATTGATGATTTGCAGATGCCAAACTCATATAAAATCGATCAACAGGGACTCTGTAATCGCACTTTCCTTTATGAGTATGTGTTGCCGTCGTTCTTCCTTCCCTAGACCCTAATCATAGTTTTCTATGCGCGGGATACATTGGATATGATGATAGACAACACACTTTAGAGCATACCGCATAGGCGCATACGCCGTTCCAACAATAAGCGTACGTAAGTGGGCCGGTGGCATAGGCGGACCCAAGGTAGAGGAGGTAAGGAAATATTCATTTATTTAGTTTTAATTTTTTGGAAAAATTACCTAAAATAAGTTAACCTTTTACTGATTTTCTTACAATAATCACAATTTTTAATTAAATATGAATCATACTCCCTCCGAATTATTTTAGTTGTCCCATTTGGGATTTCACGGATTTTAAGGGTTGAGTGAGGTCCATTAAAAAGGTGGTAGTTGGGTATTTTAATTGATTAAATTAATTGTAAAGGTGGTAGTTGAGTATTGGGAATTGAAAAAGTGGGGGTATTCAGGTAAAAAAAGGATAGCCAAAAAAGAAAATGGGACAATTGGTATGATTTTGCAAAATAAGGAAATGAGACAACTAAAATGATTCGGAGGGAGTATCAATTAGAAGGGGTGCTTGCTAAAAATGCACCAAGGTAACCTCTTACATCTACAAAACAAATTATTTTGCATAAAAATAAAACAATAAATGCAAAATTAAATTATAAGAAATTGAAAAATTTTACAAAATTAGAAGATGAATCGAGTAAGCTTATTTTTTATTTTAACTTCTAATTTTTTATATTTTTGATTTTTCATTTTTCTTACTTTTTGTGTTGTAATGAACCTGCATAGACCAGCCACCATTTAGGCATAATAGTATTCTAGGGTAAGTAACCCTAAATTTCGAATTATTCATAATTAATTAAAAATTAAGATTATTGTAAAAAAATCAGTAAAAAGTTGAATTATTTTAGATAAGTTTTTCTAATTTTTCTACAAATTTAAAACTAATAAGGTAAGTTTTGTTAGTTTATTAGAAGTAGTCCTATGAAAGTTTGGCACCCTCTCTTGAGAGACCGTCTATACTATGGACGTCTCTCAAGAGTCCAGCCTATATCTTCCTTTTAACTTATAAAACCAACAATCAGTTATTTCTTTAATTTGTCAATTGGGTCAGTCCCAAAACTTGAGACGTCTATTGTATAGACGGTCTCAAGTAAGAATTTGTCAAAGTTTTTGATGTGGGTCCATGTCTCAATCCTGCAGATGGGACTCACCAATAATGCTTCTGGCTGGTTGTGTTCTAGGATCTTGTACACGGTGTGACAATACAGGTCACAGTCATAGACCACTGATTTGTACAGCTGCTATTGCGTACTCCATCGTGTAAATATTAAAAACTGTGGACAAAATACACCATTTTCTTCTATTTATGCATCCTTTCCCCTTGTTATTGGAATATATTCGTCCATGCATATATCAATCATCCACTTTTAAATTTTGGTATTATTTTCCATTTATTTTGCATCATTTACGTGAAAAACTCTCTAATGCAGTATCAGTTCTTAGGGCATTTGAGATAGCCAACCGCTTAGAGTCCCAAAAAATAATAGGCCTTGAGTATTAAATGGTTCTATTTAGTTATGATTCTGATTTCTAAGCAATACTTTTTAAGTATTTTCATTTGTAAACCTTTTTGTATTTAAAGTAATATAATGTTTAAGGGCCACATTTTAAAAGACGTCAACAAAAATAAATAGGGCCTTCAAAATCTTTTCTCCAACCCTACTTTTATGTAATTCGAAATAATGCAAAATGAATAGGAAATAACATAACACATAAAAATATCATATATATATATATATATATATATATATATATATATATATATATATATATATATATATATATATATATATATTATATATATATATATATATATATATATATATATATATATATATATATATATATATATATATATATATATATATAGGATCAAATGAGAAGGGGTCTCAAAATGAGAAGGGTGAGAAGTAATCTGAAGCGTTCATTTTTTAGATCAATGGACAGATTTAATTTGTTAATTTTGTTAGTTGCATGCGGTTTAATTTGCTTTTTTCGTGTAATATGAATCAATTTCTTTAATACTGAACCGGTTCAATATATCATTTTCTAAAGATACTGTTCTTAGAAAAAGATACTATGTTATGAATAACGGTTACTATGATTATGTATAGTTACTGTCTTCTCTTAATTTTATACAGAACATAGTAACTTTTTAAAATAAACATAGTAGCCTTTAATCATAACATAGTATCATTTTCTAAAAACATAGTAGCCTTAAATCATAACATAAAATGGAGAAGAAGATCGAAGAGAAAGATGGAGCAGTAATTGTGGTTTTTACGAAGAGAAAAGACTTTGAATAGGAGAGAGAGTTACCAATTTTTTCACCCGTTAGATTTTCATAAGATCAATGGCTATAAATCCTTCTCATCATTCTCATTTTGAGACCCCTTCTCAATGGATCCCTCCCCTATATATATATATATATATATATGGATGCATTATTGCTTCGGCTATTATGGAAAAGGTTATTGTATTTATGTGGTGTTGAAATCAGGATATTCTAGAGAAAAATCATGAATTAGTCGCTTATGATAAGGGATTTATCCTCACTATATAAAAGATTAATTTCATCCTTGATTGTAATAGATTTCTAGAATACCTCTAAATCAGGAAAAAAAATACATGTGTGAAGATATGTTATAAAGTATGTAATAAATAAAAGTATACTAGGCATGAACAATCAAGTTAATACATACCCTAAATCAATTATATACTTCCTCCGTTCCATTATACTTGCTACTGATGGTGACATTTTCCCACACAATATTTCTTACTCAGCAGCAACTATTATGGAACGGAGAAAGTATTCATTACTCCTATATTATTTCACTCATTTTGCACCATTTTGAACAATAATAATATAAGCGTTTCTCTCTACATATTGTAAAATGAATGAGATATAGAAGTATTTTTTATCAAAAATTTAATAATTAGTAAATTTTTTTAAAATAAAAGATTAGGGTTTCAGTCACTACTATATCCGTCTCCGATCATGTGAACAGATCTTTCAGGCATGAGACTTTTTCCTCCAATCTCTAATCTAAAATTTTGGGATTTGAATAATTAATAAGATAAAAATATTAGATACATATAACCATGAGAAATTAAGACTACATATCAGTAAATAACAAGTTCATATAGATATAGGTCATAGCATACATTATATTGATAGAATTAGCATTTAACAATGACTCAAGATCACATAATCCTAAAGATAATATACAATAAAATAAGTATTAAAATTAATTAGTACTATATCACCATTATAGCCAAGACAAATACAATTAACAAAATTCAAAATATTCATTATAAGCATACTTTTTTTAAACTATAGGGTAGGCCGAGGAAAAAAAAAAGACTAAGTGATCAGAATCAAACTCATAACCTTTGTTTAAAATAGTAAAATTTACTCCAACCGAGAAAAGACTGATTTGATTCTTAACCAACCTTACCTAATTTATGGTTGAAAAAATTTGTTTCCACATTGGCATTTCCATGCTAAAAGATAATAATTATCATGATTATTGGCCCCATAATCATAATTAGAGGTTTGCTCTTTCATTTGATTTCTAGGAGGAGATATGAGTTTTGCCATGCAAGGGTTGCAACTTAAACATTTGTTAACACACTTTGGTGGCCTTGAACCCAATACCATTTTTTTGCTCTTCATCTCTTGGCTTGACATCTTTATCTCCTTTTCATCTAACATTCAACAAAAACATTATAGAATAAACCATATTACCCAAAAATATATTATTAGTCTGTCTTTTTAATTTTACAACAATTATTTTTTATCATCTCTCATTGTAAGTAACTCATTAAAATTAAGTGTTGCAAAATCAGAAAGAACATTAAGGACCGGGAAATGAGAGTATATTACTATTTATTTACACTAATTTTATATTGCTTTGATACTCCCTCCGAATCATTTTAGATGTCTCATTTGGGTTTTCACGGTTATTAAGGATGGTGTGGGTTCATTAAAAAGGTGATAGTTGGGTATTTTAAGTGATTAAATTAATTGTAAAGGTAGTAGTTGAGTATTGCGAGAGTAGTAAAAGTGAAGGTATTTAAGTAAAAAAAAGATATACAAAAAAGGAAATGTGACAATTAATATAAATTTACCAAATAAGGAAATGAGACGACTAAAAAGATTCAAAGGGGTATTTAAGTGAGAACCTTTTGATATAACCTAGTAAATTTATAGGAAGAAAGAGAGTAAATTATTGCATGATTACCTGATTTAGAAGATAGAATAATGAGGAAAATGATGAGAGTAACAGTAAAAGCTGCTCTAATTTTATGATAATATTTTGTTGATGGATCCATTTGAGAAAACAAAGGCAGTGAATGGTGATATATATGTAAGAATATATGGAGTGGCTTTTCTAGCAAAGAAGAATGACATATGTACTCAAATTCTCAAAATACTTAATACTGGTAGCAATTTGGTTGGGATTAGAGGAGCATCAGAATGGATGAATAAAGGCTAAAGAGGTTTATGAATGTTGGGGATATACGATATGTACTATTCTGTCCCTTTGAAATTACTAGTGTTGGAAAATAATCCACATATGATCCCAAATCGAAGAATTAGAGAGAACTTGACATATATATCTGATGGGCTACTCCTCCAAATACCAATTGATTTTAGGATGAAAGCTCATTGGGTTTGTGTGTAGCCAACTCTCCTCTTATGCAGGTCTCGTTGTTACAAGCCCAATAACAAAAAAGTCAACAAGTGACAACGGTAATATTTTCCTTCACAATATATCACTTTTAGCAGCAATCTCAAAGGGTATGGTGACTAAATGACAACGGTGATATTTTCTTTGACAATATGTCACTTTTAGCAACAATTTCAAAGGGGTAAGTCTTTTGTGTACAATCCCGATAACAAATGTATCAACTTGTGACAGTGATATTCACAATATGTCACTTTTAGCAGCAATCTCAAAGGGATAGATCTGGGGTAGATGGGGAAGTATTTTAGTTTAATTAAAGGTTGTAATGTATTGTTTCCCATAGTAGGGACAATTGTTTTGAAATGGAGGTCCAATTTCTTAAATGAATAGTTGGTTCTCAATGGACCATTCACCACTCACCAAATTTTCAGGTTTTTGACTTATTCTTTGTGTTTTTGGGAAAGTGTTGCTTTGAACTTAAGGCTAAAGCTACATGTATGTGGATTGTGGGGCGAGGGGAGTCATGAATTTGTTCTCAAGTTGCTCTTTCTATATAGTTCAATTGGTTACATTATGATCTACTATTGTTTCCTTTTGAGTACATTTTTTGACAAAATGTGAATTGTGTTGAGTAATATAATAATAATAATAATAATAATAATAATAATAATAATAATAAATAGTATTGTTATACATTACTATCTCCATTTAGTTCTAAGTAAAATTGTCTAGTAAAACGAGGGTGAATAAATTTTGATGTATTTTTATAATATTAATTTTTTTTAGTTTTTATTTAAAAAATAACTTTTCAAATTTTAAGTGTACTATACTCAAATAATAAAAGGAAAATTTGTCAAGAATAATCCCAACTATCACCCGTTGGCCAAAAATAATCTCAATTATTGATTATTTTTTAATAATCCTAACTATTGATAAAATTTGCTGAAAACAGTCCAAGTCTAAACTTCACCGGTTGTAGCAGGTATTTTTGATTAATTTTTTTTTTACCTTTTTTTTAACTCTCCTTCATCAAATTAGTATAACCTACCCTTCATCCTCTCCATCTTCTTCTTCATTCATCCCTCCTTCATTAATAAACCCTAAAACTTCATTCATCCTTCATCCTTCCTCCATGGTCAAGCTCTAAAAGCTTCATCCCTTTAAGACTCAATAAACTCTTCTTCTTCTTCTAAGTATTCAAACCCTAATCCCCAAATATAGGGGTGTAATTTGTGGTGGAAGCTTGAAATGTTAATGGAGGAAGGGTGAATGAAGAAGAAGATGGAGAGGATGAAGGGTAGGTTATACTAATTTGATGAAGGAGAGTTAAAAAAAAAAGGTAAAAAAAATTAATAAAAAAAACCTGCTACAGCCGGTGAAGTTTAGAGTGGGACTGTTTTCAGCAAATTTCATCAATAGTTAGGATTATTAAAAAATAATCAATAGTTGTGATTATTTCTGGCCAACGGGTGATAGTTGGAATTATTCTTGGTAAATGTTCCATAATAAAATTGACAAAATAATACTTACTCAGTCCCATGAAAATTGTCTCATTAACAATGGGTGAAAAAAATTAAAAAGTGGGTATAGTGATATTTAATAGGAAAATGAGAGAAATGTGAAATCATATGAAAAATAAGTTAAATGTGTGGTGAATGAAAATTAAAATATTATTTTCTTTGTTTTTATTTGTTCATCCATTTTACTTTTTGCGTAGATTCTAAGAAATTCAAAGGTCAAATAATGCGTTTCCTTAATTAAATTCTAAAAATCTGGTATTAGAAAATATATATTGAGACGAATATATCAAGATTCCACATGAATATGTTTCTTCATATAGATTGATGAGTAATCTTATCAAAGATTGCCACTAAAATTCATATATTTTATTTGAGAAGAATATATGAAAAGGAAGGAAAATGAATCATGACCAAAAATAAAAAATGGGACAAATTTGAAGGAAAATTATAAATGGAAAATGAGGCAAATATCATAAGACAAATGGAGTAATAGGTTACAAGTTACAACTTACAACTAAAAAATATTGACATATAACTCAAAATTCACTAATGATGCATTTGAAAACACACATTTCATTTGAAATTGTAGATTTCAATTATGAAATCATAATGAAGAATTTGAAATGACAAGATTGGGGTGTCATTCTCAAATCCTCATTTTAATTAATTAAGTACTTTTATAGCATTGGTGCATTTAACTCAAATCCAAATTTAAATTCTTGTTATTGCCAAACACTAACTTTAAGTCAAATCTATATTTGCAAATGAAATCATCATTCCCAAATATACCATAAATTTTTTTTAAAATGGGTCGAATCAAAATTTACAATTCTAGTTGTTTGGACTTTGGAGGTTTTTGACATTGTTGTTGGTACACATAAGGATAAGTTTCCAATCTGGCCCAGGTATATGCATTTACATGGATCTTTCCAATTGAAACAATTTGTAAGTGCGACAAATACAATCAAGCTTCTTCAAGAGATATCAAATCGGATACCATACGCCATACGGATACTGATACTATAACATACTTCTACTTCTATGAGAGCTCCATTACAACATTAGATGAGGTAGGTGTTTTCTAATAAGCAATCTCACTACCTACTTCTATACAATTATACATACTGATATGCGGATGGATGTATAGGTGGTTGGTTATTTTCACCCGTTTGCCACCTTTGTCATCCATTACCCGACATACACCGACAATGACCCAAGCTCAACTTACATCGACTATGAGCCAAGTTTGCGTAAATATAGTTGACTCGGTTGAGTTGGTAATTCGACATGTCCAGGTACTAGTCTAGGTGAGGAAACGGCCAGCCCTATTTATGGACTTTCCTTATTGACTTCTTTTTGTTTCCACGTCTACTAGAGCTGGTAACCTTCATCTTCGCACCTCGCAGACGCAGAGCAGAATCTTGACGCTTACTCCACTGTCTACGACCTAAATATAAGTGACGAGAACTGTAGTCTCTCCATTTCTTGCACTCGATAAAATCAGCCAAATCATCAATAGCCTCCTGATCTGCGTTGTAACACCTGAGGAACTTCTCCCCGTTGCAAGTTTCTTCATCTGACATCTCTGAACTTGTTGATGGGTTTTGGTTCCTGACATGAGCATCACAAGGGCTGGCTGAAATCAGATGGTACAAGGAACTTCACCCCATTTTTTAAAGAGAAAGATGAAGACAACATGATGGGAAGTGGTAAATTGACAACGAACTACAGTTTCTTGTTACTTTCATAGACCAGAAGAATATTAATTCAAAGCAAAAAATGGAATCAACTAGGTGAATCAAAATGTCGATCTTTACAAAACAAAAAATGCTAAATGCTGCCAGCTTACATCTCTTCAAGCCTTTAAAAAGTTACTGCCTACTTAATGAAATGTTTTCTAAAACTAAAACAAAATATATTATACGTATTTACGACATGGGCTAAAGTTTAAGTTGGTCACAAAAGTTTTTAGTTTATACCCATTAATCTAAAAAGTATTCGAGTACTAAACCAAACCACAGTTCCACATAAACTAGTAGATTGGAAAATAATTACACTCTTTTATAGGATATCCTAATGGTATGGACAAGTCAAAATCTAGTTTATTGGAAGTAAGGACTTGATCAAAAGACAATTTCCCCCCAGAGAGGAGCCCGTACTAAGTTTGTTAGTTCTCAGGTTAAGCACAAAGTGCAAGTATTGTCAAGTCGAATTTACAGCAGGTAGTAATAGGGGCACTTCACACCTTCACAAGCATGCTACGAAATCATGTCCCGGGAGACACTTACGACTTACTCCTACTAGCCAAACACAATTGAAGATTAAAACAAATGATGATGGATCAAATTTGTCAAAGTTAGGTAGTATGAAGAAAGATGTATTCAATCAAGATGTATCGAGAAAGGACTTAGCTCATATGGTCATTATGTAGAGTATCCGTTGTCAATAGTGGACCACATTGGATTTAGGAGATTTGTTTTTGGTCTCAATTCTTCTTTTAAGATGATTTCTCGAGCAACATTAAAGCGTGATATCATGAAAATGTATGATGAAGATAAAAAAGCACTCAAGGCATTATTGAAGCATAATGAGAGTAAGGTGTCAATTACTACTGATATGTGGACAACCTCCAATCAAAAGAAAGGCTATATGGTTGTTACTTCTCATTTTATCGACCAACAATAGATCCTTAGAAACCGTACTTTGAGGTAATAAGTCAATTTCTAATTTGCAATCGATAATTTATTTATTATAATTTGAAATGTGTGTTGTTTTATGAAATTCTGAATAATTGCTTGCTTATATATATTATATATAGGTTTTGTTATGTTCCATGTCCACATTCAACAGGAGATTTAGCTAAAGTTTTGATGAATAGTTTGTCTCAATATTCTTTAGAGAATAAAATTTCTTCTGTGGTTGTTGATAATTGTAGTACTAATGATGCTATGATGGGAATCTTATTGGATAAGTTTGAGAAAAGTTCACTTCTATTGGGTGGAAAGTTTATGCATTATAGATGTAGTGCTCATATTTTAAACCTTATTGTGCAAGATGGGTTAGATGTGATTAGTTCCGCAATTGAGAAAGTTCGAGACTGCGTTTCATTTTGGATGTTAACACCAAAAAGAATTGAAAATTTTGAGGAGGCATGTCGCATTTTGAATTTAAGTACTAGAAAGAGGCTTATTCTTGATTGTAAGACTAGGTGGAACTCTACATTTTTAATGCTTCAAGCAGTTTTGCCTTTTAAGGATGTGTTCTTGAGGTTAAAACGTTTAAATAAGAGAATGAAATCTGAGGTTCCTAGTGAAGAAAATTGGACTTTAGCTGCACTTGTGTGTGAGAAGTTGGAGATTTTTTATGATACAACTCTTGTATTTTCCAGAAGGAAATACACTACCATTAATTTGTTTTTTCGATGTATTTGTGAAATCAAAGTTGTTTTGATTGAAGCATGGTTAGAATGTGATGTGGAAGTTATTAAGTCTATGGCTCAAAAATGCAAGAAAAATTTGACAATTATTGGAAAGACATTAATGGATTGTTAACTGTTGCATCTATTTTAGATCCAATAAACAAAATGGATTGCATTAAGTTTTTTTTTTACTTGTTTTATGATGGTGAAGCTGAGGTGCAAATTGAAAGAATTTAGAAAGCTTCTTGATATGCTAGTTGATGAGTATCAAGAGAATAAGAATGAGGATTATGAGTTACTTAGTCAAATTTCGAAGAAAAGGGTACATGTGCAATCTTCTAAGAGTGGATGGGATTTGTGAGCGCAAAATAAAATTGATAAGACTAGCACAAGAAAGTGGACCCTATCTTTGAAGTGGATCATTATTTAGCCGGTGAACCACTACCGGAAGATGAAGAATTTGATGTTCTTAAATGGTGGAGTAAGAATGATATGTATCCAATTTTAAGAAAGATTGTTAGGGACATTCTTGCTATACCCATCTCGACCGTGGCTTCGGAAAGTGCTTTCAATACGGGAGGAAGAGTAGTTAGTCCACACAGATGTAGACTCCATTCCCACACTGTAGAAGCACTTATGTGTTTGCAAAATTGGATGACCGAAGACCTTAAAGGTAATACACTTTTTACTTTTTTTTCTCATTTTTTTCTCAATAATTGCTAATGTAGTTGTATAACATTCATTTTATTTCATGTTTGTTTTGGTGATTTTCATTTAAAGGTACATCAGAAAACGTTCATGGTTGTTCAACTATAAATGAAGATTTTGATGTTGAAGGCGATGGTGAAGTAGTTAATATCATAAATTTGGTATTTTATTTTTAACATAAACTTTATAAAATATATATAAATATACTATCTAAATTTAAGTTTTTCATTTAACATTCGTTTTCTTATGAATGTTTGTAGGATCTTAATGACGACCCACATGATTAGAGGAAGGAGGATTGAAAGTTTAAGAGGATGATGAAACAGTCAGAAATGAAGTTTACTGAATTTCAGTTGCTTAAGATTTTAGTGTTTAATGTTTTGTTGGAATTAGGCAATGGAAATTGTGGAATGGGTGTATAAAAGAAAAGAACATATTAGGGTTTAATGTTTTTGTATTTTGGATTTTAGTGTTTTGAAACTATTATTGATTTAGAAAGTTTCAAGTAATGATCTATGGATTTTAGGAACCTAACCCTAAGAGTCTAATAAGGGTTCAGATTAGGGTCTATTTTTTAGACCCTTTAATCTCACTCAAGAAAATAAACTTTTTAGGACCCTAACGATCCGGGTCCAAACCCTTAGGGTCTGGATCTGGGTCTAATTTTTTAGACCCTTAATATAAGAGTCCGGGTCTGGACCCTACCCTAAATTTAGGGTCCGGGTAGGGTCCAAACCCGACCCGTACCCTTAAATGCCCATCCCTAGTCAGAGAGCATATACCTCAACAAGCTCCGTCTTTCTCTTAAAAAGTTCGATGCAAGCCTATGGCTAGATGTGCGACGTGCACAAACCTGCAAGTTTTACAAGAATAACGACATTAGTACATACCAAAGGAACTTCAAAAAAATTTAAAGAATGGAGAAATTTACATTTACCTTCAAATAAGTATCAAAAGAATCAGTAGGAATACTACAAGCACCAGAGCTAAAAAAAGTGTCTGGTGAAACTGCACTTGAAGATGTGTCTTTTGCTAAGGCATCTGATGGTCTCGAAAACCCTAGACTCCCCAGCTCCAAAGATACAGCACTCAAGAGAACCAGCATAACAAATAAGCATCCTCTAACCAGGATTTCCAACCCACTGACTATGCATAGAGATAAAATCCCAGCAAAATGAATAAACATCAGCTCAAACTCTTCACATGTTGAAAGATGTGGTTTCAGGGCATCATCAATGAACTGTTGGACATCAATCGGTAAATGAAGATTATACTTTCCGAAACAACTCAGCAGACCCGCTAGAGAATTGTAACCTGAACGAGCACATTTTCTCTTCAACAACGCTATCACACAACTCAAATCACGGTAAGTAGCTTGCAATAAAGAGGAGCTCATCAATTTTAATATTGAAGCAAGAAAGCATATATCTTGTATAGTCATCTCCTTAAAACTTCGCATTGGAACTTTGTTGTTAGCAACAGAAAAAAGTTTTTCTATCAATGAGCTAAAAAAGGAAAATACACCATCTCTGTAAGACTCGTGAACAATACAGATATTCATCTTTATGTAAGAAATTGCATCATTCGCCATGTTGGGTGTTGTCTTATCAAAAAAGCAGCCACTTCGTGCTTTCCATGCACTATCCAAATCTAGAAGCACAAAGTTAACTATATCATAGGAATGAGTGTGGTAATGAGACTCGAAAGATCTTTGAATGATTCTTTCTGGTTCGCAAGAACCAGTCATCAACTTAGACAAGTGTTCATGGTACAAAATGACTGAATCATAATAAGTAGATAGATATATATTCACAAATTTAGCTTTCAGGTCCACCTTCTCTGGAAAGACACTGATGCCGATGACTTCAGTTGCCAAAGAGATCAGATGTGTACGAATAAGTACGGGAGCAGACATCACAACAGGGTGATTAATCAGTGAAATTGCCACATGCAAGCTTATTTCTGGAGAAGGAAAAGTAGGCTTTTCCGTCCAAATTAGACTATTAGTAAAATTCTGAAGAACATCTTCCCCATGATTTGACAAAAGAAAATGAGCAGCAATGAGTTCAAGGAAACTGTCAATCTGTATAGAAGAGCGTGATGATTGATTTTGATTGGTGGAATATATAGAGTCATAAATAGCAATACGTTCCAGAAAAGGTCTGTCTCCAAACAACTCGTCTAAGTAGACCTGAAAAGAGAGCTCCAAATTAATATTCAAAACTACACATAATTAGCACCTAAAATTTAATTTATGCGACTGTTTAAGGAGCATTGTCATCCACACAGACAATATTCTCTTTTTAGAGAACTTGCCGAAAGTCTTAGAAATCCCAATTTAAAAACATTCAAAATGTTTCGAATCCAAAACGTACACCAACTCGACGTTTTTTTTTTCCCATTTCTTTCTCTTGCTTGGACATCACATGCTTTTTTCTCTTTTTTTTTTTCCTTTCTTTATCTTGGGTTATCCTCTTACCTTTCCTCCTAAATTTCTCAGGGTCATGTTCTTCCAAAAGAACTCTCTCATTCTCTCTTCTCGGCTCTCACTCCTAAATTCCCATCATACAGTTAAACATCAAAGCTCAAACAACAAAACAGTCAATAAAGAAAATCAGATCAAGAAACAGCAAAAATAAAAGTACTTAATACTAAAATTATTGAATTTATATAGCTTAATTTATGATAAAAGTGACAGAAAAGAAAGAGCAAAAAGAAAGGATTTAGAACAGGTGTAATATTTAAACTCTCATGTTGAAGGAAGCATAAAACAACTTGACATCCCAAGCAGTCATTGACAGGTATCACTGATCAGCTATCATAAACCCACGAGAGTTTTTGAATTTAGACGTTGATACTTTTTTCACTCCCATTTTTCATTTAGCAAGCCACACAGCTAAAGGACCATTCATAAAGAAGAAGAATGTTTACATATTTACCTCCAACATCTGTTGTAAAAGACGCGGACTCAAGTCAGGTGATTCGGCACAAACTCCCGAAGAGAATGCATTTGTACAGCTACTGCAAGTACTTAAAGGAGAAATTGGATCATTTAACCTAATATATCCTCCATTTATCGCAGATGATATCCCTTGAAAAGATACTTGGTGGAGCAAATCAACTACAGAATGTAATTGCTCTATCTGTACTTGTGCATATGACTGCAATCTCACAGTGAGAATGCAACATCTTAAAAGCAAGAGCAATTCTTCCCCTGAATCCTTCCTATCTACATGGTTTACCGCCTGATCAACATCTTGATCCACTAATGACTCATCTAAGCAAGATAGTAATCTATTTTCAAGCTTTTCAAATAACGCTGTAGAAAGAGAGACCATCTCTTCAACTTCAAGTTTTAAACCATTTCTAGCAGCACTAATGCCACTAGTGCTTTGACAAACTTCATAGCTTAAAGATGAACACAGTACAGAGTAGAGAAGTTTTAGGATAAGCTTCAAACCCTTGGGTCCCTGGAATACAATGTACAAAGTATAAACAATCAAAAGTTACAATGTAAGTCTAAACATTTGACTATATGGAAACAAACATTCCTAAGCACAAAATAGTCAATGTACAAGAGCAGTATAGGTACTAATCAACTACTGATGCCATATACTAATTCAATGCAGACTTCCAATAAGTGAAAAAAATATGTCTAGATGCAAGCATTGACAGCGGGACTTCTTCAAATGAACTTTAGAATCAAATACTACATCATACATTTCCAGAGTGTTCTTCGAGATTTTAAGGAAGTATCGTGGTATTAAATGTCACCCACATCACAACACTGAGACCACATTATAAAGGTTTTCTAGTTTCCATTATCCCAGTGGCATCACAGGTAGGAAAAACATTTTCAGGTTACACTCGACAAAAAGCAAAAATCCAGTAGTTTTCCTAAAAGCAGGTAGATAGAAAGAGTTTCCTCAAGGGACTCAATTAACATAACATTCTGACAGAACTACCATGTACCAAACTCCTCTCCTACCAAAAAATACAACACAAGGCCAAGAAGTAGAAAACAAACCTTTCAGTTACTCTAATGTCTACAGATAAAGCATTAGAAAAATAAAAAACATGTGGGCACTAGACAGTTTCCTCAAGGGACTGATATAACAAAACATGTTCAGGCAGTCTATCTCACTCCTTTTCAGCCAAAAAGACATAACACATGGCAAGTAGGATTTAAACCTTTCAGTTATTCCAAAGTCCAATTTTCACACATAAAGCATTCAAAAATAAATGAGATGCGAGCATTAAGATTTAAAACATGTTACTTAAGCAGGCAATATATGGGGATCACAATTCACGAGGCAGAATCTGATGTCACCCGAACTCATCATTTTGCCTTCTACAGTCATGTCAAATCCTTAACAATCACACATAAAAAACTGTTCAAATTCATGAATGCAGAATAGCAAAAGACGACAATTAAAATCATCCTTATGCAACCAATTTAATAGAGACGACCATGAAAAGTTGAATTTCTATGGCGTTCCATTTAATCGAATTAATACAGGCAAAGCCTTGAATAATGATGGCAACAATGAAGATAATCAGTGAATTTACAAATAAAACTAGAGAAATTGTGTAGAGAAATAAAAGAAAAATAGTGAATAAGGACAAACCTGAATATGAGAGTGAGAGAGGAGTGATGAGAGGTGAAGAAGACAAGGGTTAGTAGTGGGGTTTTCAAAATTAGGTTTCCGGGAACTATGAAGATTATACATTTCAGCGCTTCCCTCTAACCTCCCTTTTGCAACACCTCTAATCTACCACAACATTGCCGGCGATCGAGCCCAATATTACTGATATTAAGTCTGTGATTTCTGGCAGCCATCGCATAAAAGAAATGAATATGTTATAAGCTAACTTGTAAACAATAAAAGTAGCTAAAAATAAAAGAAAAAAATAGAAAAGGTTAGAATTCAACAGGCATAGATTTAGAAAACAATGGCCCAGTTTACTGTGACAATTTGTATAAGAATAATCAACGTTTGCAAAGTGAATTTAAATATAAGAGAATTAACAGGAAATGGCTATTCAACCATGGCCAAATCTCCACGAGATGGCAATTTAGCCTTGGTTATATGTGCTATGTAACTACTTAAATACCAAAAGGGTTCATTCCATTCTGCACATGCTTAGTCTGAGGTTCCTATCTTCCCTTACGAACAAAGGGTGATGGAGCTGATTCTTCTCCATTATGTTGATTGTTCCAAAAAAAAGTAAAGCAGTGATACAATTACTCAATCCATTAAAAAATTGAAGAACAGTTGTTAATTAGCACAATTCTGCATTTGGGTAGAACAAATGAAAGACAAGGATTGAAACACAGAAGATATAATAGAGACAAAAAAACTTACCCTTCTCAATTCTTTTTGAGGAGTCCCTTGCGATGAGCGTTAATGGGATTCAAGATTATGCTTCCCATCGTTGTTTTCACCATTTTTACTTATATGCAAAAAAGCTTGCCCTCCTTCATAAAAACGTAAGCTGGTGAAGAATTTAAAAACTGTAGAGAAAATTTTCGAAACCCTAATTTCAATTTAATTAATTGGCAATATAACATAAACCCTTGATTGGATTTTCTTTAAAAGTTTGCCTAACTTTCCCCAATAAATCCTTCGTTTATTCTGTGGGGAAAACACAGTGATTACAAATGCCCAAGGCAAATGGTGACGACAAAATTTTTTCGAAAACCCTAAATTAAATTTGTCGAAATTAGCGAAATTGAACCGACAAATCAACACTGAGAACTGAATAAATAGAGGACCAAAATAATTGTGAGAATTCAAAACTAATCATGGAAAAATAAACTCAATATTGGATGTTGTTTAGAAAAAAGGGATGAACTTTAGTAACCATAAATCAGTAGAAAGGATTTGTGTGAAAAATCGGAGAGGAAATTCGACGACTGTATTAGAGTCAGAGATCAGTGAGGAAGTTATTCAAAGAAAATGCTCCAAAAACCCGCCACAATACTGCCGCCAAAAAGATCGGTTTGTATTTAGGATTTTAGGGTTTCCAAAATGTAGGTATTGTTAGAGGGTAAAAATGCGTACTTTATTTCATCTGTTTGAATAGTCGCTACATAAGAATTATCGGTAGTATTCATTTTTTAAGCTTATTTTATATATTACGATTGATGTATTAGACAAAATTATCATCAAGTTTGATCTTGTTTGAATCATCTAATCGAATATTTTTATAGTATCGAATTTTTATAATTTTTAATTAAGCATATCTTAAGATATAAATGATCAAAGTTACGCATTGAAATGCGTAAAAAATGAAATGCAGCAAGAATAATAAAACAGAGGAAATTATTGATTTTGATGAAAAGTTAAGTTATACTCCTATTTAAAATTGAAGAGCGTAAGTCTCGAGTGAATATAGAATTGTAATTATTTTAATGAGATAAACATAAAAAGTTTGAGGGTCAAATGCACGTAATCTAAATTGTTAGTGCTAACACAAAGTAATTTTTATTTGATACTTAATCGCAACCATCATCTACAACTTTATTAAAGATTAGATTTTTCACCTGATTTAGTAAAATATTTTTATATACTTCATTATAATATGAAATAGTGAAATCAAATATTATAAATCTACCAAAAGCGCTTGTGGCGCAAGCAGAAGGTTTAGGGTTCGATTCCTACTGGGCGCAACTATCAGTTGGAGAGTTTCTTGACTGCGTGCATCTCTCTTTACTCCTTCCTTGGAGATACGGGTATAATTTGTCCGCATCTTTCAAAAAAAAGAAAAACCCTCCACCCGAATCCTGCCTTGTGCGGGATGGTGAAAGTATCCTTTAAACATTATAAATCTAATGCTCATCAAAAGGACTCATATGCTAATGATTAACACAAACAAACATAATTTTTGCACTACATTTTATGCGTTAAGGCAACACATACATGTTTCACATTTGTGTGTGGTGTATGATCTACCAATTTGGACTTCGGAGCTTAATATGTCAATGTCTATTTGAAGAAAAAAATATTTAATTGTATAGTGCTTAACCCATTCATTCAAAATTATAATTTAACAAATAGCAAAACACAAGAGTAAAGGGATGAGTTATACTCAATTGATATTAACTAAATAGTTTTTAACTATGCTAAGTTGATCTAAACAAAATATTAACTAAGCTAGTAATACATTAATAATAAATTAATTAGTACATTGCATAAAAAAGAGTAAGTAAACACAAATAATATTGTTAAGCTAGAGAAAATTATAAAGGGAAAGGTTAGAGAGAGAAAATATGTATGTCATGTGACTTGGTCGGTCGCACCATTAAAATATCGTTATCTTAACGTGCACTATATAAATAATACTTGATTTTTGGGCATGTCAAGTAAATAAAATAAACAAATTAACCTTTAAATGATAACTACTTAAGGTATACATTTCGATGGATCATTTTTAAATTTCGTATCAATGTGTATATAAAAATATAATCTAATTCAGGTTAGATTTTACAGTAGATTTCTTCTGAGAGCACCACATATATGTAACCAACCCAACTTAATAATATGTTATACACCAACTTCAAGTCCTAATACACAAATTTTAAGAATTATAATATCCAATTCAATGCTTTAAATTTCTATTTCAAGTGCTTTAACTTTATGTTTAACTATTAATGAAATCATTAAAATGTTCATTCTAAAACTTAAAATCCCTACTTTAGGTTATAAAGTTCACATTCCAAGCTTTAACCTTCCTTTATCAAGAGTTAAAATTGCTACTCGAAAACTCTAGTCTCTAAGTGTTTAAAATTGTCTTCGAGATTTAAAATGTCAATAAGATCAAAATGCTCATCATTTAAAATGACAATTAAAAAAATTTTGTATGAAATAATTTCAGTCTTAGACAAGCCTCATACTTATGTTAAATAGACCATAATAAAAACTTTTAACATAATAAACCTTTTGTATGCACTCATCTCACGTTGAGACGATCTCATACAATAAGAGTTGTGATTTTTTTACCTCTATAAATATTTGTTGAGTTATGTTGTTGGTCTTGTCACTTTAAATGTGGCATAAGTGAGCCCAAGTGTTCTCAAATTTCCCTGGTTTTGACATTTTTCTACAATTAATTAACATGTACCACTAATTTCCCTTTTCTTCCCCAAACTTGGAAAACCATGGCTTCTCTATCTCCAACAATCGCATGTCATAACAAGAATATTACACAATACAATTGGGTTTATCCATTTTTGAGAAGCTCTATTCTATCTCTACCATCTCATTTCGTATTCTTCTCTCCAATCATTCACTCCCCCACTTCCCCAATTCATCTCCATCGTTCATTTCCTGGGTCCCCTTTAAAACCTAACCGTTCGATTCTCCGGTCAAGCCCTGGCCCACCTCCTTCTCCTCCGGGAAAGGACTCTCAACTTTCCACCGGTATGAAACTAGTCATATTTTTTATTTATTTATTTTTATTTTCTATAATTGTGTATGGTGAATTGCAATTTGTTGGTTTATTTGATTGATTTTGATGCTTTATTGGTTTGCTGCGAAGTGTGGTTTTAACATTCATGTTTCCCCAATAAATTGTTGCATTGTTTTTTTCATCCATACATATTTATGGGCATGATTTGATCTATCAATTTGAGTAACAAATTATGGCGCAAAACGGATTTTAGGGTTAATGAGGATGATTTTGCGGTTGTTGAAGCTTATTTTTAGGTCGTGGTTGACTCTAAAACCTTTACGATGTGGTGTAATGTGGTGATGCAGCCTTTGTTTTTGCACTAGGGTTAGGCCTATATGTCATGTTTGACATTTTGTTTAATTCTTTGGTCTAAATGACGTTACAAATGGAAAAACCCTAAAAACGAAACATAATCCAATACGATGACAACCTTGTACTTGAAGTCTTCCAATGAAGATGAAGAACTTGACAACAAATTTTGATGATGACCACGAATTAACGAACTAGTTAAGAATAAGATTTATTAATTATTTTGATGAAATTTATTGGCGGGAACTTGAAAGTTAGTCCCTATAATGTTAGGGTTTATAAATTATGATCTTGAACCATTGTATAACAGATACAAAGCAAACATCATTTGAATGACAAATACAAAGAGAAAGAAAGACACAATTGATAGATAGAATACAATCTTGGAAAATAATAGAGGTAGCCCATCTCTCTTAGTTTCATTTTGTGTTTGAGTTTTCAGAAATTTAGGAAGAATTTCTGAACATTCAAAATTTGTAACTAGGTTTTTCTTATTTTGTGACTAGCATGAAGTATTCTAAATTTCTATTCTCTAAAGAGTTACATATAAGTCAAAAGTCAAAACTTTATTCCCACTTTAGAGCATTAGCCCTCTACGTGCACGACTAATCAAGAGATAAATGCTCAAGAGATACATGATAAAATCACCTATAAAACAAGCTGACGACTCGTTGTGTACTCTGCCTCACTTACCTCGTTAAATTAAGTCAGATTACTCGTTGGTTCAAGGACTATTCGCCGCCTATTCTAAGCTCTTGCTCAAAATTTTCTTGTTAGTTGTTTAAGTCAACCAATCCATTTCAAGGTCTTTGACACTACCAACACTATGACTCTTTTGCTTGATTTGCAATTAATCATACATGTCCACTATATGTCATGCAACTAGTCGAAACACTATGGAGTTGTAATCTAATACTCTAAATTTCCAACACATCCTTCACTTGAACCAATAGAGAATAAGTGAATCTATATTCTAGGATATTTATATAGTACTATAGGGTTGTAATAAGGGTTTGATTTTCACTATGTACATGAAATAGTAATTTTCTTTTTCCTTTGTACATAGAGAGTTCTCCAACCTTATTCTTGATCGAAGAAAGAATACTTGTATAGAGCAAATTGACATTTCACATGTGTTTAAGCAACTTGCTATCTTTCTTGTTAGTGATATGTTACGCAATTTAATATTAAACACGATTTTAATCAAATGACCCAACTTAGGCAAGACTGAGCTTAGATTTGCTGATCAATCTATAATGCCAATCAATAATAATTATTGGAAACATGATACAATAAAATAGTAGAATTATTTACGCAAAAACCTATAGCAAACTATTGAGAATCATATTGGGTATATGATTTCAATCGTGAAATTATTACTTGTTGTAAAGAGCTTATGTAGCATTGTAACTCATATTTGAACGTAAATGAATTTATTAGAGCATAGTACCTTATTTGGTTAATCCCCCCAATTTTCATAAGTTTATGATTTAAAGTTAGAAAAGAAAAAGGGGAGAATATTGGAAGTGAGAGATCAATGCACAAATATTTGAGTGTTGTTTTCTCATCAAGTTTGAGTGGAAGCCAACCAAAGTTAGAGTGTGATAAGGTGTGCATCTAGTGAATAGTAGTGTGTACACATAAAAAAGTAGTGGCGCAAGCAATGTAAATTCAATTGTGGCTTTTGAGAACTCTATTAACAAGAATCATAGCTTTGCTTTATTTTTTGACTCTTTGGAGTTTCTGTTATGGCCTTGTGGGAGGTAGTACGGGATTTCTAGGAGGGAAAATTTCCACCATTGATCGAGTATTGGCCTGAGTTAGATGCGAGTGGGTAAAATCTCTTCTGTACAATTACTCGGGCTCTGGTACGAGAGCTTTCCCCATCACATATTTAATGGAAATGATATCTGCATTATTCATTTTAGAAACTAAGTTTCAGAAACCCTGAACATTGACCTATCAACTTTTATGGGCATATGCAATTTTAGTTGAAAAGGCTCATAAGAAAACCGTAGCAACGAAATTGACAAATCTACGAGCTAATATAGAAGTAAGTTTTTTTTCTTCTTTTTCGAAAATCTCTGTCGGCATCTTGGAAAGCTGCTAGTCGGCACCTCAAGTTTGATCTATATCTGACTTCAAAATAAAGCTTCTTACGTTAAAATTGCTCCATTGATTTTGAATCTTCGTATATTATCTTACTGCAATTCAGTATAACAAGAAATGTTATGTGTATCCCACTGCTGATATAAATCAAATCTATTTTGATATTCCTGCTTGTCTGAAAGTTTTTTTCATATAAATTAATATATTTGTGTTAGTTGGTAAACTATTACTTTCCTGTCGTTCCAGAAACGTTTTCATTTGCTAAAACGCATTAATGAACGAAATATGCACGTTCTTATGGATTTTGAATGATGCATCTATTTTGACACCAAGTATACATGATCCAGATTTTGCAGCAACCTTTTCTAGGCTATGGGACAAAGTGCAGATATTTTTCGCAGTTCTTTTCTGGATGTCACTATTTTTTTGGTCATCTGCTTTTGATGGGAGGAACTCGGGACGAAAAAACAAAAGAGATCGTTTTAGAAAGTAACCCTGTAAGCTATTTTTTATGTACAGTCATATAAGCTTAGAATAGTCTATATAGTACATGTATACTTATGTTGGTTCATTCGTTCATCCTGCTCTTCCTGCATTTCTGCTATGTACTTGTGCTTTTGTGCATAAAGATCGGAGAGTAGTAAATAATAAGTTTCTCTTCTCTTCCGGGATGGATTTCCACATTTATGAATTTCTTTTCATCATCCAATGGATTGAAGATAGGCCGTTCGGATATATGACTGTTGATTGATCAATGAATCAACACCTTGAAAATGATCCTCATCCAATTAGCCCGAATTTTATGTAGAGCTTTGTGTTATTTAAATGCACTCTTATACTGTATTTCTTACTACTCTAGCTGCTCAATACCTGAACTGTTTAGTCATATCATAGGTATGTCCTCTATGCTCGAGTTATGAAAGTAGAAACAAAAACACCAGTATAAAATTTTACGAGTGGGAACAGATATGATTGATAAATGATAATCGTTTTTCGTTATCTACATAATCTTCTCGGAGCTTATGGTGATTGTGTGCTTAATGCCCGGCATTGCTGGTGATTTTTTGGAAGGTAAGATCTTTGAAATGACTTTCCCAGAAGAAAATTGCAGTTTGGTGCTATATCTTGGACTTAGACGTGTAATGGGCCAGATATGAATTAGATCTTGTGAAAAAGATTGGGCTGTAGAATGTCTTGTGAAATGATGAATTAATTTCTGTTTGTCGGGTTTTTTTAATCCTCAGCCATTTTAGAATCCGGGCTTCCAATAGGCTTCCGGCTTGTTGCATAGGTCTTCTTGCACATAATGTTAATCTTTCGGAACTCTTTAAGCGTTACGTATGTCATTGAGCTATAATGTGCTTCGTGTTGTATGTTTGTGTTATCGTACTTTATAAGCAAGCTTCGACACAGGTCATATAGTCTTATGTCGTGTTCGTGCCAAAAGTTTCGATTAATGCACTATTTCTAATTTTATGTCATGCATTGGGCCTTTCCGTGCATTCTCAACTCTTAAAATATCTAAACTTAATTTTTATTATTTGTAATATACTCACTATGCTCAAGAGATTGTAACGTTTTTCTTTTTAGTCTGTTAATTAATTTTGTGATAGTTTCTTTTTTGAAAATCTCGTTCACCATTTTCGTTTTTTTCTTATTTACATATTTTAATTTTGTCTTAATATTATCCGCATAATCTAAGTAGTCTTACCTTTTTTAATCTTTGTGAAAAATCCCATCGGTGCAAAGATAGGGACGAAGGGAGTATTAGTATGTGTGTTAATTTGAAAGGATAAGTTTAATGATGATGAAAAGACTAGTTGTACTGTTATACATCATGTTTGCATGGGCCATGGAGTCTCATCTTCCCGTCTACAAGAATACTAATCTCTTTGTCCCTAATTGACATTTTCATAAGGATATTTAGGGGAGTTACGATCATAAGTATTATAAAATTGTTAAATTAAAGTTAGTAAAAAATATATACAGATTATAAGTATTATAAAGTATTAAAATTAGAGTAACTAAGAGCCTAAGACTAATTATGTCAAAAAAAAAAAGTGATATATATAAGATAATTTAGGGTAACAACAAATGAAACTGCTAAATGATAAATGAGAACATCAATTAGGAATGGGTCAATGTTACTTCCTCTATCCCACAAAATTTGGCGCACTTTTTTTTTAGTCCGTTCCACCTATTTTGTCGTATTTTTTATTTTTGGCTATGATCTACGTTATTTCTTTGATTCTTATCCATAGATTCTTATCCATAGACCATAATCTAACTCTCTGTTTTATTTCATGGACTTATTTTTTTCCACTAATGATTTTATTCTCATTTTTCCTTGGGGTGAATTTGTGGGACAAAAGAAATTTAGATTCAAAGAAAACACACGATGGTAGAAGACAGAGCACATAGGGCCAAACTAGTGAATTCATTAACGGCTGTTATTGACTTATAGTTGAGGCCTACTTTCAGAAAAATACAAGACATTTCTGGGTTTACTAATCACTTGCACGAAACTTCATTGACTGCTGATCGATAATACATCAGAATGAATTTACCGAAGAAAATGAGATGATTAAAGTAGAATCGACAAGTATGATTATTTAATTTGTCAAGAGATTTTTTCACCAAAATGACGCTAATTTTCTATTAACACCCGTCAATTCCCATTATTTAATACCGACACCCGTGAATGTATTATAGTTCATCATCATCGTACTCAATATATCCCACCCATAGGAACTATATCAGGGTTTGCGGAGGGAAGGAAGACAACAACCCATACCCATAAAAGGAGGATGAGGCCAAAGAGTCTTCCGGCTCAAGTAAAGTCCTCCAAAAGAGATATTCCTGCAACGAAATGATTTGGTGAAACTTAAACCGCAAGTCTACAACATATATCATAAACTTGGTGAATGCATTATAGTTCATTATTGATTGATATGATTATTTCCGTGCTTTTGAACTGAGTTATAAAGAAAAGACAACAGTTTTAGAAGAGTAAGTGCAACTGCAGTAGAATAGTCATTGTAGTATGTCATGATCTCAAACAATTGCACTTAAAAAGCTTTTTATTACAAACAAAACCAGGTGCCAAGTGTGAAACTTGGATTTGAGAGTTAGCTGGACAAATTTATCAAAATGATGGGTGCATTTTGCCTTTTTTGTACACTCCACTACCTAACTGTCCAAGCTCAGGAGAACCGTCCATTCTTCTACTACTTGGTAAATAAAATATAATATATTCAGTCGTCTCACCCATTTAACATCATTTGCTATTTTAGTAAGTTTTATTCTTCATCATCATCATACCCAGTATATCTCGCCAATAGAAAACTATGGCCAGTGTCTGGGGAGAGAAGGACGGCGGCAACTCATACCCAAAAAGGAGAGTACGACCAAAGAGTCTCCTGGCTCGAGTAAGAATAAGATAAGATTTTGATTTTGTAACTGATCGAACCGAGTGCGGCTGAAGTGAACTCCGCACTACAATAACCCATTATTTTGTTTTAAATTAAATAAATGCATTATTTCTCTTTACTACTCATTAAAAATTACAATATAATGTACATATGCCATTCCACACTACTTGTTACATTTGACGCTTTGTGCAATTCGATGTTTTTTTGAATTTTTATATATTCCCTTTAAAAATTATAAAAAGTTAATATTATGAAAGTATGTGATTAGATGATTAATTCAAACAAGATTTCACTTCTCTATATATGTTCTTACATGTTAGTTGCAATATATAAAAAAACTTAAACGATAAATATAACAATAACTGTAATGTAGCGAGTATTTCAGAACGGAGGAAGTATGGATTATTGTTCTTGCTAGATGTTGATTTGTGGCCCAAATATCACGTGATGATCTATCCTATTCCTAACCACCTTTGTGCTTTCAAGGGGTTGTCATGTCTACATTTTGATATTACAATAAGCTAAGGCTAGTTAACCTGTTCGAGTAACATTTTTATTGAACAACAATAATATCGTTTCAACAACATGAACTTATTAAGGGATTTTTACATCGAGTGAAATTTAGGATAGATTATTTTCAGTTTACCTTTAAATAGTAAATGTTATCTGCAGCTTCACAAGTAATTCACATAGATAAAAAGTACACATAATTTAATGAGTCGTTTTATTTAGTCCGTTATAATATGAAACCTAACATTTCTTGAAGTGTGTGATAACAAATCAAATAGTTTTATGTTGTGAAGGAACTACTTCCCCGTTATATTATACTTATTATTGATTGTTATATTTTCCTAAATAATATGTTACAATCGAGTGCGAGTATTTCAAAACGAAGAATGTATAATATTTTATTTATGATTGAATGAGTTATTTGCTAGTGGATATCATTATCTTTGATGAAAATAAATTGACATGGATTTGTAGTAAATTTTATTGGACATTGGGATTAACAAGAGGTATGATTAGGAATGTGTGTTGCTTTTAATTACACTGATTGGCCTTTACAGTCTACATATACTCCATATAGATTGTTACAGATAACTAAAATGACCCTTGAATAGGATTTGCAAAGAATGCTAGGTGATGAATCTCATTTATTTTTTTTATAAATTAAATTATATAATACATCAGGTTTAGTATTGAAAATCGCTTTTATTTGTGTATGAATCTTATTTTGCATGATGACTTAAAAATAAATTACATAAGACATCAGGTTTAGCATTGAAATATTACTTTTGTATTTGTGTATAAATCTTCTTTTCTTTGTTTGATCGATTCAACCAAGGACAAATTTACATGAAGGGTTCGGAAAGGCCCTCCCCCGGTTTGAACATCTAACCTATTACTCCCTCCTATTCAAAATTATTGTCCACTTTTCTTATTTAGTCAAGTCACTTTAATTGTCTACTTTCTATTTTTGGCAAAGATTTTTTTACCTAAATACCCCCAACTACCCTAACTTATATTATTTAAAATACCCTACTTACCACCTTTTCAATTATTATAATCACTTAAATACCCAACTACCACCTTTACAATTATTATAATCACTTAAAATACCCCAACTACCATTTTTTTAAAATCCGTGTCCAATTCAAAGTGGACAATTATTTTGAATAGGAGGGAGTATATTTTAACATGCGTCTCTATCATATAATCAAGTAAAGTTTAATGGTCAAAGTAGTAGACATTAATGGCTGGTGCAACTCATATATGGAAAAACCTAAGTGCCTTTTGGCATCTGCATATAAGGGCACTGAATTTCAAAACTTAATTTTACTTTTGATATGATAATTTTGTAAATATAATTAAATTTTTGTATTGATTTTTTTACTTCATATATTAGTGTTCCTATTGAGTTTTTTGTTAGATCTATCACTAAACTCACATCAATTTCTTCACAACTTCCAAATTTCTTATGTCTCAAACTATAAAAAAATATTCCACATATTTCACTTTTCTACTTGTTATCTTCAAACCAAACCACAAAATTAATTTTGTGACTAAATCAAATATAACAAACTCAATAATACATATCACTAGTTTGATGCTATTGAAAGCAAAACCATTAGGGCATTTGAATTAACAAATAG
This sequence comes from Amaranthus cruentus, assembly GCA_019425755.1. Lineage (NCBI taxonomy): Eukaryota > Viridiplantae > Streptophyta > Magnoliopsida > Caryophyllales > Amaranthaceae > Amaranthus > Amaranthus cruentus. The sequence continues at coordinate 29,354,891 of CM033450.1, read as the reverse complement.
TGTTGTATGAGATATAATCTCACCATGAGACGGATTGAGACAGAGTCATATAATTAACCTATTTTTCTAATTAATCACTTTGAAATTATAAGTAATCACTTTAACGTACTAATTAAATGTACATGAATCATCCCAATAGAGATGTCTCACCATGAAACCCTTACGACCCGTTTGGTTAGTGGTACTAAATGGTAGTGAAAATCATTTATAGTGTAAAATTTAATCAAAAGTTTCATGTCATTATCATGGTAATGAAACTTTGATTACAAAAAAGTTTTTTTGTTCGCAAATTTTCATTACAACCTGATACGACTTCTCCTAATGGTAATGCATTGGAATGAAATTTATGAAGAGAAATGAATATAATTGAAGTTGGACAAACATGGACTAATTTTCATTCCCATTATCACCGTTTAATATCACCTACCAATCGGACCGTGAGCTCTTATAAGAGTAGTATATAAGTGGGTGTTCACCCTCTCTTTTAGAAACACTTCACTCTAGTCTAGTCTCTATAAAAGTACAAAAGTTTCCACATTAAGAACAAAGTTGATCCCTCATAAATCATAATGCTACTAAGAAGCTCATCAACCCCAATCTTAAACTCATGGATTCCACAAAACTACTCAAACATAAACTCATCACCCAACAACACCAATGAACTCTTGCTATCTCCATCCAAAACCAGCTCCATGTCCGCCCGATCCACGTCTTCAGCCGCCTCCTCTCCGTCTAAGACGGACCTCAAAGATCCTCCCTGGACCAAAACCACGCGCTTGCAACGGTTGTTCTCGACCTCTAGTCTCGACGATGGCGACGACGATGGCGGTGGTGGAGGATATCATGGTGGCGGTCACGGTGGTGGGTTCGGATGTAATGATGATAATAGTAGTAGTAATAATGGACATGATAAAATTGAGGCATATTACCAAAAGATGATCAAGGCTAATCCTGGAGATCCTTTATTACTTGGAAACTATGCCAAGTTCTTAAAAGAGGTAAACTATTACATGATTATATGGTTTATATCCATCCATGTTCGGATGTTTTATCATATCGATGAATTAAAGATGATTTGCACGTACACTTTATAAGATATTTGGAGCCCCTCCTCCTGTTGTCATTTAGTTCCGGAATGGTATTTCCTTGGCTTATAAAAGGTGTGCACTTCGTATTTTCTCAAATGTTTGCTTGCATTCACAATAAGTCCATTATAATTAATTAACAATTTTAATATAGTTCAATTTTTTTGGTGTAATATTCATGAATAGTTAGAGTATTCTTTCGTTATTTAAATTTGCTATTAAAATATAACAAGATAGATTAATAGATTTTGAAACCACCATAACATTTCGGATTTAAACTTTGAATTTTAGTTGAAATGATTTAATTCAGTTCGATGATTGATGATCAACACCAAAAGATTTTATAGTAACAGTGTACATGTTGAAACTCCTTAGGTTGTGTTTGGAAATTAGCATTTCATTTCAAACTAATGATTTCAATTATGAAATCATAAATTTAGAATTTGAGAATGACAAGGTTTGGAAGGTCATTCTCAAATCTTCATCTTTAAACCATTTTGATAACAATTGTGGATTTGACTAAAATCCAAATTTGAAATTCTACTATTTGCCGGACACTGATTTAGAGTCAAATTTATATTTTCAAATGAAATCCTCATTCCCAAACATAGCATTAGGGAAATTAAGAACCACATCAAATTATATTAATATAATGAATTTGTTTACATGATGAACCGGTTTTGGTTGATAGTAAGAAATAATGTTCTAGAAAGTGTCCTATAAATGATTTAGAAAAGTGATGATGAATACACTAGAAGACTCTAAGGAGTAAGCACTAAGAGGATGGTCCTTACTCCTTACGTATAGTGGCTCCAAAATGATTTGCAAAAAGCTTTTGGTTTGATTGCATGCAAAAAGGTGCTAAAAAGAGAGAGAAGTTAATTTAGTGAACAATTTCTATTTCAAATTTTTTGCGAGACTAAAATTTTAGAAAATAATTTTTTTAGAAATTTATTGACAAAGAGATGTTAAAATGGATCGAAGAGCGTAGATATCCCTGGTATTTATACCCACCTAATACTTTTACATTAAATTATATCGTAGTATGTAAAATTTTCATATTTTATTTTATCTATCTGAATATATATAAACTCATGCCCATCTACTATAATCAGCTGAATATAATCACTACGGTCAGAATCATAGTAGAAAAGAGAGGGCCTTTAGGACCAACAATAGAAAGAGGGAAGGTGAGGGGAGGGGAGGGGAGGGAATTTCATTTTAACAAAATTAATCCTTAATGAAATAATAATAATACACAATATACCAAAAATACCAAAAATTAAAGGAAAAATATTGAAATTACTCACTCCAACTATCTTTTTTAACATATATACTTCATCTACTTTTTTGTACTCCTTTTGATCTTATAAATTTACAACTAGTAACGACATATCGTGATGAAATATATTATTTTACAAAAGGAGCTAGATTGTTATTTGAAAAGACGATTTTCATTTTAAAATTTTTAGGTGTGTGTTTACGATTTGAATTTGTGCATTAGAAAAAAGTGTGACTAAATTGATTAAAGCTTGTTTTAGGTACGTGGAGATCTAGCAAAAGCAGAGGTATATTGTGAAAGAGCAGTTTTGGGAAGTCCAAATGACCCAAATTTGGTTGCAATGTATGCTGATATCATTTGGCAACACCGTAGAGATGCTCAACGAGCCCAAACTTACTTTGATCAGGCTGTTCATGCAGCTCCAGATGACTGGTAATTTCCACTCACACGTTTCCATCAATTTGTTACATTTTTTATTTTTATTTGTCTGATAAAACAATGTATTTTAAAATATCGAGATTAATATAATAAATAATGCTATAAGCAAGGCCGGCTATTAGGGGGAGCATCATGAGCTCCCGCTCAGGGCTCCGATTTATGAAGGGCCTCATATTTTTGCTATTTACTGAGTTTAGAGATACTAATGTGTTTCTATCTTGTGTAATGGTATTTACTCAGATTTAAACCTACTATGATTTAAAACAATTTTATATAAAATATTTTTGAAATTATTTGATTTTTATCAGGATCCACGCAGGCTAAGCTAAGACAAAGTAGTACTACTTCTCAATTGCAAATTCTTCAAATTATAATGTCGTACATGCACTTATATTACATCCATTTTAGTAAAACTACAACGTTATTTTTCTTATGTGAGAGCTTTTTAAAAACAATCTATTTTAAAATATCGAGATTAATATAATGTATAATGCTTTATAAGAAATAGTAATTGATTTAATTTGATTATGGTTTAAGTAATTATATGAATGATGCGCAGTTATGTTCATGCATCATATGCAAAATTTCTATGGGATGTTGATGAGGAAGAATTAGGAGTTGAAGAACAAGTTGGGGATGAAAGTGAATCACCACCACGTTACATTCAAGGATCTTTTTGTAGCTTTCCTTTAACTACTACTTAATTAATCAACTTTAATTAGAATAACTTCTAATCAAGTTTTCTTTACTCTTGTAAAATAATGTATTTTAAGAGAATCGTTTTTTTTAATCTAAATTAGAGAGTAAAATAGTACGTTTTCGGATAATATACTGCGTTTACTTTTCGTGTAGTTATTTACTTATTTCCGCATACCTTGTAATAAAAATAATAATATTCATGTATTATATGTAAATACTAATGTAAATTATAATATGATCTTGAAGATGTGAACCCTCCTTATTGCATATTTGAAGTATCTACTAGCTACTCTAGCAAAACATAGGGTATATTGTACAATAGGAAATTGATTTTGAATTTTCCTTCTATTTGATTATAAATTTTTATATTATTTGAAGAGTTAAAAATATCTTATTAGATTACGTTACTCTTACAAAATTTGGCTTGTTTCTATATTGCAACATAAATATCATTTGAAGTCACTTGTTCTTATCAACAAGAGTTTGCACCAAACTACAATGCATTATTACACGGTTATTAAGAAGATAATAGTAACAATTAAATTGTGAAAACATATATTGTGAGAAAATAAGAGAATATGTGAATAAAATTAAAATGATGATATTAACATACGATAATAAAAAAAAATTGAAATTAATGTATGAAATTAGTAATTGATTCTGCTTATTGATCAATGTTTACATTTTAGACTAAAGTTTTTTTCAGGCCGGATATAAAAATTATGAAAAAGTTATAAATTACTCATGATCATAATAAAATTATACTATCATTTATATGAAGTGAAGAAAGTGTATACAGAAGTTATGAACAAAAGAAGTGCTCATAAGATGAAGGAAATATTTTAGGTAATTGTTTCAAATTTTAATATAAATAATTGAAACAAAATTAATATTTTGAAATGCCCATTCAAAATATTATTTTTATTTTAAGTATACTATTCATAAATCATAAATAGTATCTATAGACTATAGTGAACAACCCATAAAATTTAAGACACTAAACGACTGCTTCTCGTGCACATGCATCTGAGACCTTTGTGTCACGATAGCATGCATTTGCAATTAGAAAAACAAGAAAAAAAAATTATCTACTAGAAAAGAATGGAAAGAAAATAAGAAGGTTTTGAAAAGGTTTTTTGCTATAAAAACCTAGGAAACAGAATGAATATACAGATATAATGTTTCCTATATGAAGAAAACGACATGCACCAGAACTATAAGTCAATAACTATGATACAAATCAAGACAATCTCGCTGTAAGACGCGATTCATATGTCGTTAAGTAAACCCAATAATACAAACTTTTAGCATATAAACTTGTTTTAAAGTCGTTTCACCGAGAAACGGTTTCTCACAAGAATAACTCAAACTATAAAGGGATGTGAAAAAAATAAAGAGAAAACCAAATAAACAAAACTAGAAAACACACACCCATATATTATAAAAGAAATATGAAAAAAAAACATACTTTATATCAAATACAAACTTATGAAGTCTCAAATCCCTGTAATATATTTTGTGTTTTAGAATATTAAGAACGGTCCTGTTTATGTTCTGTGTTGTTTAGAGTAAAAAACACAATAGAAATGCATATATATAATGCACTTGTAAACTAATTATAGTTCAAACTTCAAAAACTCCGTTCTGTGTAGTTAAATGGAGAACAAAGAAGAAATCTAGTACATCACATCCAGGAGAATGACGAACTCGGAACGATTTGTTGCATCGAAATCACGACATTATCAAACCGAACCTTTCTTGTCAACAGCTTCTTTGAGTTTCCTACCCAACGCAAAGGCCAAAGGCGGTGGAACTGCACCATCAATTTGCCTGTGCTTGTCTTGGATATTACCAGCAAACTTATAGTTATCGGGAAAGCTCTGCAGTCGAGAATCACACAAGTTAAAGTTTTTCTAAATAGCTACTGGTTTAATCAATGAACCTTCATAAGATTTCTATACATTAAAAACATTTGGTGTCCCCCTTTAAGGCGGTGTAATGTTTAACAATATTTTACGGTTCAAAAGTAAGCGTAAAGTATCAAAGAGGACTCACTAGAGATCGAGCACATTCACGAACTGTGACTATCCTATCCTGATCAGGATGAAAGCACATCCCAATCTTGCCCATAGATTGTGGATCAGTGATGGAGCTCGGAAAGTTTCCTTCCCAATCCAATCGTCCAAATAGACCCCTCCACTGATTGTGCCTTTCCGTGGGCAGGTACCATGGAACCATATCAACCGTCTGTCCAGTAGACAGCTTAATCTACAAAAGAAAAATGTTTGTCAGCAGTTCTGCTAAAATCCCAATCTTAGATCATAATTGAATCAGTGAAAAATAAAGTGTACAAATTTCAATTTTTACTATATTCCTCGGCAAACACAATAAAACATTGCTATAGAAACTTTGAAAAGACATCATCTTCATAGTTTCAGAGCAACAAGCTCATAAATAAAGGTGGGATGTGTACCTTCTCATTTGGCAGGTCTCGCCAATCGGCATCAGGTCGTTTGGGAATAATTTGACAGCGTATTAAATTTAACTCGTTCATTTCTTTAGATATGTGATCAGTTATAGCCATCATATCCCCTCTGATCATTTTATGAAACCACGATACAGGCTCATTTTTGTACTGTGAAATGATAAATAGAAGATAAATTAGATGCAATTTCAGATCAGGGCAGCTGATATGGAAAAACAAATGCCGAGCAAGTTACATCACCTCCATAATTGCTAGAGAAGCCCCATTTCCAACAGCAGGTAGATCTCCAATAGTATCTCTGACTGTAATTGAACGGAAGGGAGCACCAGTTGCTGTACTTCGCACAGCAGCAAACTGAGTATTGGTATTCAAAGTTACATTGAGCTCCGGACCAGCAAATACATGCATTGGCTCGGGCCAATCAGGCAGCATCTCTTCAGGAGATGCAGCCCAGATAAATGCATGCTTACGTGACTGGGAAACACCAAATGCTCCGGCTTCAAGAATACCAAATTTAACCTGACAAATTGTCCCATCATTGTTGGTAACACAATAAGGTATATGTGTTATACTGTTATCTATAGACATATGAGATGTATGCATATGTGAAATACATTCTAGTTTTTGATCTTTCTAAGTGCATCATTTAAAGCACATCTTTTAAGCGACCTACTATAGAATAAGGAAAAATTAACACTACCACCTACCTGATAACCCATCTCAAGAAGAGAAGCCAGGGATAAACGAAATGTCTGCCCTTTGTTGAATGATACAAAATTCCCCAAGTTCTCCAAAACCACATATTTAGGACGGAAATAATCAGCAAATGACAGAAAGGCCAGGATCATTTCACATTGAACCTTACTCCAAGCAATTTCGCTGAAACCATTGATTCCTGAAAAATCCTGCAACGCATGGGAACCATAGATAATTTTTTGTCAAAAGCTTCTGAAAACGTGTAGCCTTGAGAGATGACATAATGCCTATACCTGACATGGAGGTCCTCCAATAATAAAATCCACTTGCCCAGGTTTAGGAAAATCGTTGATAACCTTCTCATCTAGCTTCCTAGCCTCCTCACAAGCTTCAGGAGCAGATATACAGTCATCGTCATCCCCACAAGCTGACATGATTGCCCTGCATATGACCCTTAAAATGAGTAAAAATTTGAATATGATGTTACCAGCCCACCACCTACAATAGAAATCTTGCAAGACATAAGTTGAAACTACATTCCATTACTGCAATGCCATTAAAGACATGCTTGTATTGAGGGTAAATATTTAAGGGAAATAAACGCCAAACTATACAAATAAAGGCAAGTAAAAGTGAATATGAAAGGGGAGATGAGTAGGAAGAAGGAAAAGAAAAATAATCAACCTTGTTTTGGGTAGATGGGGGAAAATATTTCCCCTTCATCTCACTAGGGTAAATATTTACTCCATAAATAAGGGAAATCTCCATCACTTTACAAATATTTCTTACCATAGACAACAATATTCTCTTATTTGCTGGTCTTACTTGAGTCAAGGGTCTTTCTGACTGCAATCTCCTTTGAAAGGTTATAGTCTGTCGTGTTGCTACCCTCCCCAGACCCTGACTATAGTTCTCTATAAGCAAGATAGGTATGATGCTGATGAGGATAATGTGCTGGCATATTTCAGGATGTTGCAGTTGTGGTAGTTACATTTGGGTTTACAGTGATGGTGGTGGAGGTGGTGGTTGTTGACCCCCTTTTTGGCTTGCAACTGAGTTTGTTAGTTTTGACCACTACCTAACCACATGGCCATTACCCATTATAGTCAAAATATGTTCACCTTAAATTGCAAATCAACTTACATGTCATCTAAAAACAGAAAGTATATAGCTGGGCATAATTTTAGTAATTTTCTTAATTGAACATATTCATGATGGAAGATCAAAGTTGGATATATGATATATCTATGTTAAACTTCCCATTTTAAAAAAAATCGGAGTGGGATAAAGTATAATTCTATTAAAATGAAGATGCAAGCCCTTAAAGGCCAAAAATACGAGCCTGCAGCCTTTGGTAAAATCTAGGAAGTATACCTAAGGATCACATTGCAATTGTTTATGAACACTGAAGCCCCTGGATGATTTAGGTTGAATGCTTCACCTGCTGGCTCCTCACACTCAATTGCCCATTTGGTTTGTGCAACACCTACAAATAGTTACCAGTACAAATTATTATCATCAGCATCAACAAATACATATTGAAACACAAATGTGAACTTCTAGTAGGTCTTCGCTCTGTAACTGTAAGTCTGTAAGTAGTGCATTGAAACCTACCTGATTGTTCCAAACCTTCAGAAAGACCACCACAACCAGCAAAGATATCAAGAGTTGCCAATCGCTTCGTCAAAGATTCACCCTTTTGATTTACAGCTTCATCATGATCACCTTCTATGCCCTTCTCCTTCTTTCTGAACATGGACTCGTCAAACACCGAGTGAAGTCTGATATTGCCAGGCAACTTCATGAAACCAAGTAGCTAGGTTACAAATATGGTTATTGTATAAGCTTTTGAAACAACAAACTTACCGTTAGAATGATGCATAAAAAATTACAAACCAAGATTTGATGCATTTTTAAATCTTATCAAGTCAAAATATTGAGGAACCTGTTTGATAGCTCCAGAATTAGCATCATAAAGATGTTCACAGAAGAAGATGTGATCATAGATGGCAGGATAATCTAAAGATGATATATCATGCTTTCTTCTGACGTAACACTTCCCTTGGATGGCAGCTACATTCAATAAATATTGTTCTTCAGATAAGTAAACCTGAAAATTAACAGCCATATAATCATTACGTATGTTGAAAACAACATCACAATTCACATTAGTTAACTCAAAGGTATATAATAAATATCAATGACCAAAGGATAATTAAAATCGGATCCCGATGATATAGTTCTTTAAATAAAGTTTCTCACCACATTAAATACTAATTACTCCCTCCTATTCACTCAAGTTGTCCCATTTAGTTTTACACACTTGTTGAGACAACATTTTAACCCTTAATATCTCATATTATTGTTAATCAAAAATTATAAAAAGTTGATATTAATAATCTTTGTATTGAGACGAATCAAACAAGATCCCACATAACTATGTTTTAACTTATAGATTAAGAGAAAAATACAAATTAAGAGTGATAAGTGAATAGTGCCAAAAAACAATATGGGCAACTTGAGTGAATAGGAGGGAGTAATATAGATTGTTATTATTTACCTCACGAATGTCGGAGTGATACGCTTTCTCTGCTGAGATGTCTTCTGGTCTAAAAAATCTCCTTGCTAAAATCTTTACAGACTCGAGATCATATTTCTGAGAAACCTTAGAAATCTTAATCTCCAAGAGCTGACAAATCACATAGGGTTTCAAGCCCACATTACTGCTACTCCTTAAAGTTACATTCTCCTTCCTATCTTCTGCAAAATATTGTGGAGCTACATAGAAAAAGTCCTCAGCAGTGTACTCAGCTCCATCATAAATAAAGCATGATCCAGAGGAGTTCACTTTTAGGTGTTTTTTATCTTTCTTAGCTTCTTTGGTGTTGCAAGCGTCACACGTACCATTTCCGTTTCCCATTGAGTTGTTTGGTATACAAGAAAAGGAACCTTTATCAGGCTGATACAAGCTTTTGCAGTAATATTCTAATGGTAACCCTTTTCTCTTCCTCTCCGCAGCATTTTCCCTGTCAATCTTGTCATTTACAGCATTAGCATTCCGGTGTTGATATCCCCATGGAACCTGGCGAATTTCAACCTGTATGCTTTGTTTAATATCCTCCAATTCAAAGTCAAAGCAATTATGTGTCAAAAATAGTTCTCTCTCATTGGCAGCATTACCAAGAATAGTTTGAGATCCTCTAAGCATCAGTCGTCCATGGGCAATTTTTTTGCCACCGTTTATTTCAAATATATATTCCACAAAATAGATAGAGGGCAGATCTTCTGACTTGACCGTTTCAACAAGGACGCAAGCCCCAACACCAATTGTATATCCAAAAACATTGGCCTGTTTGCAGAAGGTCTCACTAGCACCGCTTTTAGGTATTGGCTCTCTAACACATTTGTTATCCTGATAGGAATATTTGAGTGTTCTATTCCCACTTGAACCATATATTTTGCTAGTTTTCTCATCAAAGACTTTCAATTCCATTTCCTCCTCAAAATCTTCTTCCTTTTTCAGGTAAGAAGCAACTCTCTGCTTGGACTCCTCCAATGAAAATTTTAAATAAAATTCTCTCCATATTCTGTCAATCAATTTAGTGGTGGTAGCTCGCATTAACTTCATTCTAGCAATGGGAACCATATTAGCTATAGGATTCAAGTTCTTTCCTGTCCCTATCAAAGCCTTCTTCTTCACTATCCATTTTGAGTGATGCCTTGCAAGCATTTTATTGTAAAGATCAGTCACAAAAGAGCAGTTCCGGATTGTATCATAGGGATCCTTAGAGAACTGTTGAAGTAAGATCTGACCATGGACAACCATGTACCTTTCTACCAAAGCATGATTTTCTGATATGAATGCAGGGTAGTTCTCTTCATACTCTGCCACTCTTTTGACAATTTCTTCGAAGGACAGATGTGCCACATGAGTTTGCTCTTTCAACAGTGTAATGATGTCAGCTGCTAGCCTTGCTGTTTTAATAACTGGTTTGTACCAAGGAGCATATTGCTCTGATGGCTTCCCAAGCCTATACCTGCCGCGACAAGTAATTGAAACCATAAGAAACTACATCTGGAAAAAACTCGAAAAAAACACAATCAATAACTTCTGAATTTGCGAGGATGATATGATTCTATAATTCAAACATGAAAGAATCACAGCTACCAAATACATGGAGTAGTGATAAAATGGTGCTTGAGCGGTCAGGAAAACCCAACTAGAAATGGAAATAACAAAGTTAGTTTAACTGTGACAAACAAGATTTTAATTTAAGCTAGTGAGACCTCAATAAACAGAATTTTAGATTCAAATAAGTTCTGTACAAGTATTTCATTAAATGAAAAAACCTAGGTGAACTTGAATGTGCTAGCCCTTGTCCTAAATGGGGCCAGGAAATATGATGCTACAACAAATGAAAGCAAAACAACACATCAGTTTTAGCTATGAAAACCTTAAATATAAGAAATTAAAATACAAGTTTAATTTTAAAAAAGGAAAGATGAACATACCAAGCTTTCTCGGTTTTAAGTGATATGCATACTATGGAATCAGTAACATTAATCATCCATTTCTTTATAGTACCCAAATAAATAGGAATTCCACCCATAACCAGTGCCTCAGAAGAAGCTGATGAAGATTGATTATCAGCGTCAAAACAAAAACTACTATCAGTGTCATTTTTGACAATTCCAGACCCAAAAATGGCAACATCAACGTCACAAGGCTTCATTGGAAGAAGTTCCAAAGAAACAAGTCGTGAGTCGGAGTTATAAAGCGACCAATTATGAAGCGTGTTCTTAGGCTGCCCATTTAAAGAAATGACATCCATATCATTGTCAAAAATGATGTATTCATCGGTCTCGTCATCGTTAGGCTTGTAGTGCACAGGGAGAGGATAGTCTGCTGCAATTTCATCTTCATTAATCTTGATGTAGCACTTGTTTGAAGTAGCTTGCCCTGTGCTTTTCTTCTTATTCCTAGACCGCCGATTCTTTGGGCGTTCAATAGGAGCTGCCCGCATTATCGAGCATGTATAAGGTGCCCGGTATAAGGGATCCACAATCTGTGGTGCAGATGCCCTCCTTTTTTTACCCTCATTGCGAAGGGTGATGAGCACGGGCAGGTCCAAAAATTTATGATCTTCCTTATTGGATGTACTGTCCAATCCAATTAGCTGGTCATAAATAAACTCACCCCGTGAAAGGATGAACTCTTTGATAGAGGCACTTCGCAGAAAATTTTCACTTCCACTCATTGAGCTAACTAGTGAAGCAATCAATTCATCAAAAGTTACATCAGGATTACCTCCGAAAGACTTTGAGAGTATTTTGTAAGTTTCAATGCATGCACGTGCCTTCTCGTACAAAAGCCCATAAATTTTCTTGTAGGATGTAGCAGGATTCCCACAATCATAATCACCTATTTCCGTGGACATCCAAATAGTTGGTGTCCCATCATCATAGCCAGAGATATCCCACGACTCTATACGACCAAAACCTTCACATCTTACCCCCTTATTTTTATTCAGGTCACTAGAAGACTCTAGTGGCAGGATTACACCGGTAATAAACAGGTTAGTAACTTCCAGCATCTCTAATGGTTGCGGTTTCCTATCTTCATCATGAAAGATGAAGTCTATGAGACGTCGATTAGGTCTGGGATCATCATGGCCTGTTGTCAAACCAATAGCAGTTCTCTCGTTTTCAACAGTAGGTTCCATTTTTGGAACCACGAGGTCATTTTTCTCAGACAGACGAATCATTCTTTCTGCAGAACGTTTTGATATTCTCCGAGAAGACAATGCAGTTTCGCTTTCAGCTTCATCTCCATCTTCAACTAATTTTCCTTTTTTCGTTTCACTACTGTGCCCATTGGTTTTAACAAAATCGGAAGTCAAATTGTCAGCACTTGCATTCCTTTTTCTCCCCATTCCTGAACATGTTAACAAATTACACATTGAAAGCATACCAATATGCAAGCAGGTACCTTAAAAAGATAGGTACAAACATGTTAAGAAATTATACACATTGAAAGCATACCAATATTCAAGCTCGTACCTTAAAAAGGTAAGTACAAAACCAAAAATGGTAAATGTTCCCGTGTCAATAAACACTCTAAAACAGGTATTCCTCTAGATGTCATTAATTTACATGACAGATTACTATCTTTGACAAACAAAGTTCAAGCACATCCTCAAGACAAAGTGACAAACATGACAGTCGCAACAATAGTAAACCTCATTCTCATCCCTAACATAGAACCTCATTCTCTAAACCATGCATGTAGTCAGTGGATTGCATTCCACAACTCAGTGATCAAGTCAACAATAGTCTAAATGTCATGTGTAATCCTAAATTCACCAAAACGTGAACGCTCAAATCAAAATTTGCAGCAAATAGAATTTGTATGTCTCCAATAATCAAAATGTAACACATATATTCAATTCACAAATTTACTACACCTAATGAATTCATACGTCATTAATAGTTCAAATGTGATATGTAAACACAAAATCATCCATTACAACATACATATACAATTCAAGGATTTACTACTAATACAATTCGCATCTCACCAATAGTTCAGATGCACCAAAATCTTTTTTTAAAAAACCCACAAACTCCAATCTTCAAATATAATCTTAGTCATCTAATTATCAATATACTCACATGTCACTAGGTAATTTTTCACCAATCATACAAGTACAAACCAAATGGGCACATATAGAACAATCAGATTTACACCTGATTTGCTAAATTCAGTGATCAAGTTTATTACCAAAAGGCAATCTCAAATGCAATTCAATGCCACTTACTCCTAGCTAGATAATCTAAAACTCATCAAATTATCAATATACTCATATGTTACTAGTTGATTTATTGCCAATGACATGACTACCAACCAAACTTACACCTTTTAAACAATCGATTACACAAAATTAACTAAATCCAATAAACAAACTAACTACCAAATAGAAATCTCGTAAGTTGTATGCAATTCAATGCCACTTACTTCTGGTTAGAATACATGAACCAAAACTTTCAAATGTATTCTCAAACTCATCGAATTATCAATATACTCATAAGAATGGAATAAAAACTCGTCTGTTACGTTATGTAAAGGATTTTATGTAACGTGTTTGAGGTTCTCACGACTTGCGACGTCAAATCCCAAAATATAATGGCGCAAGAATTCCACGATCTAAACGTCATGTTGACCGTTATGTAAAGTGTTATTTATCGATAAAGATTACAAAAAAAATATCATCTAACATCTCCCTAACTTGTAAAAAAATTGCTTTTAACATCTCCATGAACTTTAATTATTGAAGATTACTAAAATATTGTTATTTATAATTTTAATCATTAAACAAAACAATTAAGTCATGATTTATTTAATTATCACTAAAAGTACCTCATATAGTGCAACTATGATAGGTATGTTCTTGCATAATAATAGTACTATTTCAACAACAAAAAGCAATCATAAGCACAAAGACACCTAATAAAACTTATTTTCAAATATTTACACAATGTCAGCCTTAATTCGCATTATCACTCCATCATAGATGTATTTCACGACACCGCAAACGCATCCGTGATCGCGTCTTTTTCATGCTCATAGATCACTAGTTAGTTATACCAATCATATATGTACTAAACATATAAGCACATTTTGAATAATCACTTACACCCAAATTACTACATACAATGATCAAGTTTTACCAAACAACAATGTGAGTGCTCGTAGGTCACTAGTTCATTACCAGGTCATCGCCCAAACGCGACGCGCCACATTGCCTGAGTGAGGTGTTAAATGAGCAAGGAAACCTAGGTTATGGAGATAGGAGGTTGGGGAAAACTAGGGATAAAAAGTTAAGATTGGGATCTTAGAACATTAATAATTTCAAATTTAAGAGACTTAGAGTCAATGGACATCAAGGAAATGAGAGAGATTAACATTTTTATTCTAACAAGAGGCAAAATGGGTACGAGATAGAACAAAATAATAGTATGAGAAAGACTAGAATATAAATTGCGGTGTTTCAAGCAATATAGAAACCGAAATAGTGTTGGTGTCATCATTGATGAACAAACAGTTGAGGATGTAGTAGAAGTGTGCAAAAAGAATGATATGATCATAAGAGTAAAGATTGTATATGGCAGAGATTTTCAACGTCATATATGCTTAGCCAACGAAAGTGGGGATCAACACTATGTTCGAATAACAACTTTGGAAAAGGAAGGGAGGAAAAGGAAGGGAAGAGATTGAAAGGGAAGTGATTCTTTTTTGCTAGGAAGAAAGGAAAGGGAAAAAAAAAGGAAGATGAGAGTTTTCCTTTCAAATCTTTCCAACTTTGGAAAGATTGATACCTTAAATAAAATCACCTATCGAATTCCTCTCAATCCCTCTCTTCCAAATCCCTCCCCTCTCATTTTCTTATCCAGAAAAGGAATCTCTCATACCTCCAAATTCGTCCCCTTCCTTTCCCTCTACTTCCTTCATCCAAACATAGTGTAAGGAATCAATTTAAAAGAAAATTTGGGAGAATATGGATGATATGGTGCGAAAATACCAACCTAGAAGTTATATATCGGAGGGAATTTAAATGGGCGCATAGGGATAAGTCACAATTGCTAAAAGTCCGTGAAGGTTTTTGCAATGGAACTAGGAATGCAAAAGGAGAGTCAAATCGGGATTTTGCAATTTAATAGGATATGTTGGTCGTTAACACATGGTTTAAAAGAGAAACAATCATTTAGTTACATTTAGAACTAGATTGAACTCAAAACAAATTAACAGCTTTTGGATTTTGCAATTTCATACAATTTATCGGTTGCTAACACATGGTTCAAGAAGAGAGATAACAATTTAGTGACTTTTAGAGCAAGAGTCAGCACAACTCAAATTGACTACTGTTTGACAAGGATAACAATTTAGGCACAATTTAGTGACTTGAATTGTAAGGTTATTCCAGGAGAGCGCATGGCCACTCAACACAAACTTCTTGCTTTGGATGTCCAATTACAAGAAAGAGCAGAAAAAAAAAAAGCCAAAGAGAAACAAAGATTAGATAGTGGAGATTAAAAAGAGGATAAAGTTGAAGCTTTTTTGAGAAAATTGTTAAAATTAATTAGGATAGCTTTTGATGTGGAGGCTAATAGGGCAAGGATGAAAAAATATAGAACGTGAATAGCCAAGAAGAATTAGGCCGCAATATCGTGGTGAAGAAGAATACAACGCGGTGGAATAAGGAGGTCAAGGCAATGATGATAATTAAGAAAGAATGCAATCTTGCATTACAAAAATGCAAAAATGAGGAAAACTTATCTAAATAAAAGGAAATTACAGCAAATGCAAAAGTAGTAGTGTGTGATGTGAAATTAAGGGCTTACAACGATGTGTTTGAAAAACTAAATTTCAAATAAGGAAAAAAAGATATCTATAAAATGAGAAAGAGGCGACAAGCGAAGACGAAAGACATAAGTAAAGTGAATTTAAGATAAGGATAATAATATCCTAGTTTAAGACGGAGACATCAAGGATCAATAGCGAGGGCATTTTGACGAGTTATTTAATGAAGAACAAGGAAATGTTGTTGGAGACATATATCATCGTCTCAAGGAAGAAAATGGTGAAGTTGGAGGACAAACAAGGTTTATGCCCAACGTGAGCCATACAATAAAGACTAAAAAAGAGTGATAGAACTACATATGAGGAGATGTAGCAACATATTAAAGATCCAATTTGAGTTTAGAATTCGAAATTTAGAATATAATTTATACTCATTTGAGTTATTTCACCATTAATTTATTACTAAATACCAAACATATAAGTATTGACCAGATGTGGACATTTTGAACGATGAATTATACCCAATACACAAAATCCAATGGTCAAATTACAACTTCACATCTTATATGCAATTCAATGCCACTTGCTCCTAATTAGAATATATAAATCCAAAATATCAAATATAATCTCAAACTCATTGAATTGTCGAACATCACTTGTTCATTTATTACCAATCATACACGTACAAACTAGATACGCGTATTTCGAACAATCAATTACACCCAAATTACTGAATACAAGGAAAATTTATTACCAAGTAGAAATTTTATATGCAATTCAATGTCACTGACTCCTAATTAACACATAAATCTAATATTTTAAATACAATTTCAAACTCATCAAATTGTCAACACTCGTACATCACTTGTGCATTTATTACCAATCATTCCTAACTAGATGCGGCAAATTTGAACAATCAATTACACCAATTCACTAAATCCAATGATCAAATATATCACCAAGTCCGGGAGGCAAGACCCTACACCAAAATCTCTAAAAAAACGTAACAATACATGAAAGGCCAAAAGAGTATGGTGTCACTACAACACCTCGCCCATTCTTATGACACAGTTGATGAGCACTTTTTCCCGACAAGGCATGGAAGCTTGCTCAAAATGGGTTAAAGTCATAATAATTGATACTACTCTGAACAGCCAATAAGAAGTTTCCACGCGCAAAAATGTAGTTGACTCTACACAAAAAGCTAAGGAATAGGTGGAACGCCACAGAAGGAATGACAACGATAATACTCAATGTCAAAAGAAACATTCCTTTGTACTATTAGGGTTCCTAAGATCCAAGTCAATCATGAATTATACATATTCCCATATTCACCACCTTGAAGGTAACTAAATAATTCTATTGCAAACTTATTGCTCTAAACCATTTTGCATTAAGTGACTTACATTCAATCTTGTTCGTAAAAGCATTTACTACAGCACAAACAAACCCTAGCTAAGTTCCTTCAAGCTTGAGTCACAATGCTTGGGATTTCTAGGTACTCATCTTATGTTCACACTGACTTAAGCGTCAGAGTAGGTCCCTGGAGAACACCTTTGGGCCCTCCTAACACTTATCACTTGAACGGATAAGGTCATTGAAGTGGTTTTATTGCAAGAGGGGCTAGGTAGAAAGGACAAGTCTCTCAACCAGCAACCAGCAACCAGCAACCAGCAACCAGCAACCAGCAACCTTCCTCTTAAACAAACAACCCTAGTAATAACCAAGCTTAGTGCTAACTAATAGTATCCAGTCCTAGATAGGAACATCAACCTATAGAAATCTCATACGCAATTCAATGTCATTTACTCTTAATTAGAATACAAAAATCCAATATTTAAAATATAATCTTAAACTCATCGAGTTATATTTTATAACCAATCTGTCATACATGGCATATTCATAGGGTTTTAAATAATGTAATAGAATTCATACATGGCATATTCATAGGGTTATAAATAACATAATAGAATAAAAGTTGTTAGAGTTGTATTTTTAGGGTGTTATGTTAGGAGTCTTTTATTAGCTTGTATTCTTGTTTGTATTTCCTATCCTCCCATATCTTATAAATAGAGGGGAGTATGGGATGTTTGGGGAGGAAAATATCTAGAGAGAGAAGTGGAAACACTTAGGAGAGTTTGGGAGACTCGAACGTCCCATACTTAGGAGTGTTAGGGAGACTCGAACGTCCCTTAGTATCATTGTATTCGACCATTCGTTAATAAAGTCAATGTTGTTAATATCACGGGCTGATCTGTGCACAATCATACATCCAAATACGCACATTTTGAACAATCAATTAAACACAAATCACTAAATTCAATGGTCAAGTTTATTACTAAATAGACATCTTAAATACAATTCACTACCACTTACTCCTAATTAGAATACATAAATCCAAAACTTCAAATATAATCTGAAACTTATAGAGTTAACAAACATCACTAGTTCATTTATTACCAATCATATAAGATTATAAGTACTAATCAGATGCGCACATTTTAAACAATCAATCACAGCTTATCCACTAAACTCGATGATCAAGTTTATTACCAAATAGCAATCTCAAATGCAATCATATTACTTACTTCTAAGAATACATATACATAAATTCAAAATATGGAATATGATCTTTAAATAATCTAATTACATCATTATTAATTTATTACCAATCATGTAGTATCAACCAAATGCGCACATCTTGAACAATCAATTGCACCCGATTCATTGAATTCAATGATCAAGTTTATTACCAAATAGAAATCTTATATGCAATTCAAAGCCACTTACATACATAAATCCAAAATTTAAATATAATTTCAAACTTATCAGATTTTCAATATACTCACACATCACTTGTTCATTTCGTACCAACCATATAAGTACTAACTAGATGCACACATTTTGAACAATCAATTAAACCAATTCGTCAAATCCAATTATCAATTTTATCACCATATAGCAATCTTTCTATGCAATTCAATGCCACAAACTGCTAGTTGGAATGCAAATATCCAAAATTTTGAACATAATATAATCTCAACTCATTGAATTATCAATAACATCACTAGTTAAAATACTACAATACTAACCAAATGCACACATTTTGAACAATCATTTACACCCAATTCATTGAATCTAACGATCAAATTTATTACTATTAAATAGCAATCTCAAACGCGGTTAAATGCCAATTACTCCTAGATAAAATCCAAAATTTTGAATATAATCTAAAACTCGTCGAATCATCAATATAATCACACGTCCTAATTCAATAAATCCAATGTTTAAAGTTATGACCAATTAATCCTAATAAGAATACATGAAACCAAAATTTTGAATATAATCTTAAACTCATCGAATTATCGATATACTAGTACATCACTAGTTTATGTATTACCAATTATACAAGTACTAATCAAATGCACACATTTCGAACAATCAATTACACCCAATTCACTATATCCATTAATCCAAAAATCAAATTTATTACCAAATAGCAATCTCATACGCAATTCAATGTACCTTACTCCTACTCAGAATACATAAATCAAAATAGGTTTAATTTAAATCACAAAATAGGTTTAATTTAAATCTCAAAATAGGTTTAGTTTGAATAAACATGAAATTAACAGATTTGACATTAAGTTCAATATATTTCTAAACCTCAATAAATGTCCAGAATCCCTACTTCAAGCCAGTAAGCAAGCTGCACAACATAAACAAATCAAAATTAATGAGAGACCAATTGAACCTCAACCAAAAGCTTAAATAGGCCGTATAACATAAAAACATAAACATATACTTGAATTGATCGAACCTTTTATAGTTCTTCGGAAATGGAGGCTGCCTTAAGCAGAGGATGAAAAAGATTAAGAAATTAAGGGTTTTCTCTTGTAAACGTTACAATAAGAAATTCACAACATAGGATGACGGCCAGGTTAAAATCAGAGCTGCTTGATTTATAGTAACATTCAATTTTGGTCATCCGTCCAGATTCGATGTTTCTCAATTCTCCTTATCCCTCATGATTTTTTTTTCCTTTTACAGAAGATTACGAAAAGATCAATGAATAGGTAATAATAGATTGTGAAAACGATTATAAGGAATGTGAGAAACAACTTTCTCATTTTTCCTTAATTGATGGGTTTAGGATAAATTCAAAACCTTCTTGACGTCAGATTTGATTTAGGGTTAATAAGAACAAATATAATTATCTCCTTCATAAAAGCTACCAACGGTCGTATCCTTCAAAGCATCCCTTCATCTTCTACGTTTATCTACTTACCATTTCAATCTGTACTCGCGATGACGGTATAATTTTGAATATTTAAAATTTTAACTGGTTCTTTGATTTGGAAATAAAAAAGGAAATGTGTAAAGAATAGAGAGAAAGAGAGATGAAGATAATGGTTGTATGAGAGTGAAAATGAGCTTGAAAGAAATGATTTTAATGGCGGGAGAGAGGACATGACTGACATGAAACTAGAAAATTATAAAATTGGAGGAAGAAAGCGCCAGGAAGAAGGGTAGTCGAAGGAGTAAATTTCTATTTTTAGGGTTTTTAAGATTTAGCTAGTCTTTTGAGGGACGGTCCATTAAAATTTAATGTGTACCCACTTTATCATAAATATATGCTTACATTATTTTTAATGTCTAATTAAAAAATAATAATAAATTAATTCAATTAGAGATTGTCTCTCAAAGAGAGTATCTCTCACAAGAATCACAAAAACTTGGACGAGACTGTCCTTTTCTAAGACGAAATCTGGGTCGGCCCATTGTTAGGCGCGTGTAGAACACGCATGCGTTTTGCCCTCCAAATTTCCATTTTTTGGTTTTTTTATTTTTCTGGACATTTTTCAATTTAGACCTTAAAGGTATCAATTTTTACCTTAAAAATATCAATTTCAAAATAAAGTAGTACTTAAACATATCAATTAAAGTAAAAATTTCAATTTGAACCTATAAGTGATTAATTGTGGCGTTAAATTTATCAATTTCTACCTAAATATGGTTCTGTTTCACAATTTAAGCACGAAGTTAATAAAATGTTATTATTTAATCATTCTATTAATGAATAAACAACAAATGAATGGTCAATAACACTATTAATAGAATCAGTTTACAATTACATATTAAAAGCATATATATCAAAAACTAAAAAAAACAGTGAAAAAATTCAATACAAAAAACACAATGTAACCGTAAGTGTTAAACTTAACAGTATTAATTATTACCAAACATGCATCAATTATGACCTTATCTTGTTTCTTAAATGATGTTAACTATATTAATTATAAACAAAATAAATGAACTACATACCAACATATAATTCAATATTTATCACTGTCAATTATTACCAAACATACATCAATTAAAACCTTATCTTATTTATGTTACGAAGTTAACTATATCAATTATAAACAAAATAAATGAATTACATAACAACATGTAATTTTATACTTATCATTGTCAATTATTACCAAACATTCACTAATTATGACTTTATCTTGTTTCTATTATAATGTTAACTAATAACTATATCAATTATAAACAAAATAAATGAACTACATAACAACATACAATTCAATACTTATCATTGTCAATTATATTAGGTATAAATTGATCACTTTAACTTTAGAATTGATGACTTATAGGTTCAAATTGAAATTTTTACTTTAATTGATATGTTTAAGACTTAAGTACTACTTTACGTTAAAATTGATATCTTTAAGGTCAAAATTGATACCTTGAGGATTAAAATTGAAAAATGCCCAGAAAATGAAATAAGAAAAAAAGAGAAAGCATGTAAGACGTGCAAATTGGGCCGGCCTATTCTTGTCTCAATTTGAGACGGTCTCGCCCAAGACCAGCTGCACAAAAATTTGTGTACAGTATTTTAAAAAATATATAATAGGCATGTTGAAAATAATACACAATATTTAGAGAATAATTAGTAGAATATCTTTGATTTTATTCTAGAATAATATTTTAAGTATTTAGAAAATTAAGATATTTGTAATATTTAGTTTCCTTATTTCATGACATATCTTTTGTATTTATAGGGGCATTTGCTCTCTTTGATGGATGAATAAGAATGAAAACCGAATGAATTGATTCTTAAACCTAAACCAAAATTATTATAATCTGTTATTAATTTCATCAAGGCGAGCCCAAATAGAGATAGTCTCTTTGAGAGACCATCTCTCACAAGAATTTGTGTTAAATAGAACTACTTATAAAATATACAATCCCTTCAACATTATAAAAAGTGATTAAGTGATACTTCTAATGTTATGCAATTCCCCTTGTATGAGATTGTCCTAACTCTCATTATTAGACCAATCTATGCATTCAGGCACTTTCTCTAATTGATTATTTTAAGAGTGTAAACAATAACTTTAAGATTGTAAGTGATTTCTTTTAAAAGACTCTAAAAAGTAATTATTTTAAGATTATAATTTGTCACTTTAAAATTGTATATGATCACTTTAACCTTAAAAGTGATCAATTTAAAGCTAAAAGCATATATTGGGTAAACCTAATAAAATAATCTCAATGTTAAATCGTCTAATTGTGAATGTTAGAACTAATTACTTAAAAAAATTATCAATAAATATTTTAAGTTTATACTTAATCACTTGAAAGCTTTAAATATATATATATATATATATATATATATATATATATATATATATATATATATATATATATATATATATATATATATATATATATATATATATATATATATATATATATATATATATATATATATATATATATATATATCCCCGAGAATCAATTTTATAAAAGTAAAATTTAATTAAAAAAAAAAATTAATTTTTTAAAAAATCAAAAAAAATTTCAAAAATCAAATTATACAAAATAACATATTTTATCCGAAAAGTAACAATTTTTAATGTAAAAAGTAACACCTTTTTGTGAATTTTTGTTCAGAATTTTTTTTGAATGTAACAATTTTTGTTGAAATGTATCATCTTTTTAAACAAAAAATTAACATTTTTTAGTTTAAAAGTGGTCCTCATATATTTTTTTCAACATTTTTTTTAATATTTTATGGTGACCACTTTTCCTCCATTAAATTTATCATTTAATAAAATAATATCTCTACTATCAAAAAAATATATATTTTTCTTAATTACCTTGAACATTCCTTATGAGAACTTCAACTAGGAACGACGGTAGTATATATTAAAGTTAGTACAAACAGTAGTAAATTTCAAAATAAAGTTAGTATATATTTTCATCGTTCCATAATAGTTGATACTAATAGTGATATTTTTCCACATAACATGTTACACTCGGTAGCAAGTATTATGAAACGGAAGAAGTAGTAAATAGTAATACTCTCTTCTATTCATTGATTTAGGGAGATTTTCTTATTGGCTCAATTCATTGATTATGTCCGATTTTTATTTGTCATTTTTTTTACCCTCTCAAAAAGTGAGTTTTTCATTCACTTTTATTTAAGTAATCTCCTGCTCCTTCTAACGGAGGAAGTGTAAGACGGTGTTATTTGAAAATTAGACCCACAACCTTTCACCCGACCTCAGTCCCTAACCGCCCCCCAAAGCAGAGCATCTAACGGACAGGCTTCTTCGCGCGCCTCCGATCAGAGTTCACACTATGAGAATCACTGATTCATGGGCTGACGGGAGTCAACAGAGTCCAGAACATCGGCACCGGCGACTCTGTCCTCCGACGCACTCCTTCGCACAGTCTGACAGTCAGTTTTCTTGGAATCTCAATTTAGTTTGTAATTGAATATTTAAATATTGAATTGACTACTTTTAATTTTTTTTTTCATGTTCTTAATTCCAAGTTTTTCATGTATATTGTACTGATTTATGGATGTTCTGAACATTTTGAAACTAATTAGGGTAAATTTCCCGCGTGTTCTTAATTACAAGGTTTTCTTGGTTTTTGAGCGACTACATCTTACCATCAATTGTTGAATGTAATTTATTTCAAAATTCGAAGTGCTTTTTTTTTTTTTTTTTTTGGTGTCCAAAGATGAAATGACTAAATTTGAGATGAGAAGGTATTGTTCATGGCTGCGAGTATTTACTTTCAAAAGAGGACAACAATCACAGCATCTTATGTTATTTTAAATTTCAGAACAGAAATAAAACTTTCAAAATTCAATTAACTAGGATAAAGCTGTTAGTGTATTTTAATCAGACTTAATTTTTTGGATGTGGTTTGTTTCAGAATTTGTTGAATATTTACATAATGCACTGCATTTAGATATGACAATTGCATTAATTAAAACATTGTTGAATGTAATTTTTTATATGTCATATTGGCATCATTTGTTTTTAAATTGGATCTGCCGCTTATAATTACAATTAGCAAGGAAAACTTATGATTAAAACAATAGTCTAGGATTTTCATCTTGGCCCTGAAAGCTGAACTTCAGAGACAGAAGAGTGACCTATTGAACTGTATCTAGCACTGCGCCATGACAAGATCTGACTTTTAGTACCCGAGTTTCTTAACAAACTTGAGAAGATTCTAGAGGCCGATTTAGAAGGGATCGGAGGATGAAGAACAGGGCAAAGCCCTTCAAGCATCTGCACAACTCGAGTCATAGATGGTCTAAGTGATTTATCATCCTGAATACACCACAGTGCAACGTTTATTGATATATTTACCCTTGGATCAAGATCTATTACGTTCAATCTTGGATCTAAGATCAAATTCATTTGACCTTGTTCCATCATTTTGAATGCAAATGATGGTAAATGTGCTTTTTCTTTAGGTTCACTTGGATCGTAATTCTTCCTCCCACCAATGATCTCTAGTAAAACCATACCATAACTATAAACATCACTTTTTTCTGAAATCGTGCAGTGTGTAATCCATTCAGGTGCTAAGTAACCCCTTGTACCCCTTAATGTTGTAAATACATGACTTTGTTCCTTATTCATTAACTTAGCTAACCCAAAATCTGAAACTTTTGCTGCAAAATTTTCATCTAGGAGAACATTTTCCGGCTTTATATCACAATGTATTATCTTTGCATCACACTGATCATGTAAATAGGCCAGCCCTTTTGCTGTTCCAAGAGCAATATTGAACCGAGTTTCCCAATCCAGGAATACATGATTTCTGCTATCATTGCAAAAGATCCATCGGTCTAATGAACCTTTTTCCATGTACTCGTATACCAAGAGTCGATGATTAACACCCTCAGCACAAAAGCCTTTAAGCTTCACCAAATGAACGTGATGAACACTTCCAATGATGCTTACTTCGGCCCTGAATTGTTTCTTTCCTTGCCCTATTCCTTCAAGCTTCTTAACAGCTAATTTGGTCCCATCATCCAATACCCCTAAGTAAACTGATCCAAATCCACCTTGTCCGAGCTTCTCACTAAAGTTTTTTGTTGCTATCTCAAGATCATTGTAGCTATACCGAACAGGCAGTCCTGTCATATTCTCGAAGAAATTGTCTTCTTCAGAGGCTTCTCTCCGAGATTCTAACACAAATAACCTTCTCTTTTCATGATAGTACCAAAATCCAAACCCAATCAAACAAGAAACAATCAATAAGGTCCCAATTATTATGATGATCACAATTATAGTAGACCTTAAATCAAACCCATTTCCCCTTGCAGGAAGCAAGCCTTTACTAATACTAGCTCCAGTCTTAGAGACCTTAATGGAGAAAAAATAGCTAGTCGCCTCTAAATCAGGATGTCGAAGGCTTCCTAGCTTACCGAACATAAAACAACTCCTAGAAGAATTCTCATAAAACATTGCAATACACGAACAATTCTGAAGACATGAGGTTTTGCATTCAGAAAGGCTGGATCTCAACTGTGGTTTCGTAAACCTGAGTGCAGAGTAATCAAAACGTGTACCTACATCCAAAAGCTGAACTGACGAACTATTTTGGGGATTATCGCAAGAAATTGAGATTCCAGGTTTACAATCAGCAAACATAGATTTGAGAATTACAGGACACTGACATAAATTCTCCATAAAACAGGATTTATACGGTGAGCAAGATGAAAGTGTGGCACATGTTCCTGCAGGGATCTTAACAGACACAGATGATTCTGATTTCCATTTTAGAAGATTGAAAAACTCTACTGCACCATTTGATCCTAACACTGCAGCCCAAAATGCATTTGAATCCAATCGATCTGAAATGTTAAACTGCCATACTAAATCACACTTTGCATCGTAAAAGTTCCAGGAGATTCCCAATATAGTTGCATACGAGACCTTCCCACCGGGTTTTATGACAGTTTTTCGACTGTCATTCAACATAGACCAATAAATTTGTGGAATTTTATAACCCGCAAACAAAATCAAATTATTAGACTTAATCTTAAGATGATAATGCATGTTTAGGTCATTAGGAAAACTTATAAGTCTCATGTTTTTGGAGAAAGATTGACCTGATACAAGTGTATCAGTTGGGTGATCAAAACTTTGCCAAATAATGGTTTGATTTTCGCTAAACAAGATTAGGTTACCATTATCTTTTAGTTCCATTGTTTGGACTCCTAGTTGAGTAGTATTTGTAGACCAAATAATGGAAGTAGTATTATGTAAAAAAGCATTTCCATTTTTAGCAAAGACAAATTTAGATGAATCATCTACTAAAACACCTCTATTAGCAGTCCAAATATTAGTTGAGCTAAAAGTATGCATTACTACCAAGACATAAAATGGAGCATCTACACTAGTATAAAACCCGAATGAAAAATTCGAGTTTTTTGAGACTAAGAACATGCCATTATGATTCATCCATTCTTTAGGGGATGCTTGAAAACCAGGTTTTATTTGACTAAGTTGTTGAATGTTTGCTATTGAACATTTAAATACAAGGCAAAAGTAAATGGTTAAAATGAAAGCAAATAGAAGCCAAGTTTTGATCATGTTTTTAACTTTTCACTAAGAGGTGTAGCAGAATTTAGTGATGGTTTTTACAAATATGGAAGTTTGAAAAACCAGTAAAAGACATTAATGGAGAAAGTAGAAGAAATTTGGGAAATGAAAACACCAGGAAAAGACTTTTGACATGTGAGTTATCTCATGAGCTAGCCTTAGTTAGCTGAAATAAGAAAATAGTTGATGAGGGTTTTTAGTTTTAAGCTTCTCTCTTTTTCTTAATGAAGATCACCTGAAATAATGGTTTGATTTTTGTTTGCATCTATTCTATGCACAAAGGGTAAGTTTCTACTGGTAGCAAATGTTGTTATTTATAGGACATTAAGGAAGTAAACTGTTCATCTTAAATTTAAGGGATAAGTCTAACATACATTTGGTGCACTTTTTTTTATATTTTATTATACACCACTCCTCAAATGCCTCTTTAGTTTCCTATACTCTTCACGATTCACACCACTAACCCTTATTTCCTATTCCCTACTCACTAAGTTAAAGACTGTTACAACTATTTTGATGTGCACCCTAGTGATTAAATATTTTCCTTTTAGTAATAAGGGTTCAATTTTCACCGCTAACAAAAACGCCTACTATATCTTTTCCTATTGACTATATGGGAGTCTCTAGCCTTATATTTGCTAAAAAAAGGTCTACGTAGGTCTAACTCATGTGTTAAACCTACTCTAGGATAGATTCTACTTTTTTTAATCAAAAAATGTGCTCATACGATATAAGATACTCCTATGTCCCCTGAAATATATAAGTATAAATTATTACTTAGTTGATTTGTGGTTTTGTTATGGAGAGAATGACAAAATTTATAAAGTGAATGAATGTAATGAATATGAAATCAAATATGTTGTTTGGAATTAATGAGGAGTATAAGGTAGGTTTTAAAATTGAAATTGTAGCAACTCTATATGGTAAATAAAAAATGTTAAAAATTCATAAGGACGAAATAAGTAATAGGTAAGGACTCGCAATTTAAATTCATCAATTTTAATGAATCTATCACCCATTAGGGCTAATATTTATGTATGTTGTGATTTGTGAAGTAATAAAACTAGAGATTAGAGATAAACATGTTAAATGTATCTAGATTGTAAAGAAGTTGCTCTATGTGGAAATCATCCTCAGGGTCCCCAATCATTGTTCTAACTTGTAGGAGTATTCTAGAAATATCTAATATAGTTATAGAAATATATTTTAGGGCAATGAGTGAGTTGTGGTGCTTTGTGCAAAATAAAATTAAACAATTTTAGTAAGGGAAACATAAAGGTAACTAGGGATTACATTACATACTTGATACTTCTATTAGTCATTCAAAGAGTTACTTTTCCTTCTCTTTTTGAATTGAATTTCAAAGCATATGTTTCTATATTAAGTAGCAATCTTCTACATTAGAGCACCTAGATGCAAGTGTAATTCATAAAGAATTGTCTTGTGTTTAACTAATGATAGTTAAAATATAGCTCGCCACCGAGGTGTAGAAAATCATTCTTTCACTAATTCTGTTAATTGAGAAAACAAGACAATTTTTATGACTTATAATTTTCTTGTCATATTTAATAGAAATTGCCATTATGTTGCAGGAATCTCTTGATCAAAATATATGACTTTTTTGGGTGAAATGGACAAGAGCATATTTTCCACTTTCGAAATCCAATCCATTGCCAAAAAGAATCAAGCAATGCTGGTAAGGATGTATCACTCAGTAAAAACTACTCTAACATACTATGTCTTTTCGAATTTGCTACATGTTCTTTTATGGAGGTGGCTACACCATTTCCTTGTAAGTTCATCCTCATATTTTTGTATTGTTCCTCAAACGATTAAATTACTTATGGGGACCGAAAATTATGCTATAACACTGGCTATTAATCAAAATAATCGAAAACTCGAGTAGTTTTTAAATCAAAAATGACTATGGACCTCTGAATCCATTCCTATATAGAAGTAGTCTGCTCCTTTTGACAAAGATGATTTTTCAAATACTAAGCTTCAGTTTGAGAGACCATAGTTCAATACTTTAAATGTGCATAACAAAAAATAAATTGATATGATGAAAATATACATCAAGGCGAATCAAATAAGATCTCACTTGATCATGCTTTTCGTTACACATTCCGAAAAAATTGAAAAGGAAATAGAAAATATAGTACATTTAATTAGAATATGAGGTTGTAATTTATTTTAAATGAGGTAGTCTAAGTAAATAACGATGATTTGTAATATTTGAAAATTAACTTTATGTGAAAGAAATGATAGGGTGGAGCTTTTAGGATTTCAATTTATCTTTTTTTGTTTTATTTACTTGATTTATTGATATATATTTTGTCTTTTATGGTGATTTAAAAATTACATGATTAATTAGGAATTTCTGTTTAAAAAATGTGTAGTTTTTCCTTAAAGTTTAACCTTTTCTAAGCTACCAAGTACCATAGATATCAGATAAACTTGCAATCATGTTCAGGTAGGTACACATATTAGGACTCTATCTTTCTCACCACCCAATGTTGTGGAATGGAAAAGATGCACATGGTTTAATTGAGTGTGTATAGTTTCCATCAATGGAAAAGCTTTCTATAAGCATAGTAGTCATGGATATTCCATGATTCCAATAACACTAATTACTAAAAATACAGTGATAAATCGTGTAATATTTCTCGAGATAGAAGCAATCTTAGAATACGATGACTTATTTATCATTTGATTTATAAAATCTCGCTTTTTTATGGATGTATTTGATAAATGACTTTGTACTTGACTTTGGAGTTTGACTCTTATATTTTTGTTAATCAAACAGTCAAAATGAACTAGTTCTTGTTAGGTGACTTTTAAGCCATCTAAAAAGTCGTTTTTATGCCAAAACTAAGAAGCTATTGTGAGCAAGTATTTTATCGGCTTATGACTTTTTGACATATTTTTTCTCTAACAAAATATTAACAACTAACAACTAATTGGAGGGTGTTATGAAAATGAATATTGGTTGTTAGCTTATTTGACCAAAAGAAAGTATTAACCGCTTTTGTTGGTTTTTAAAGTAAGTCAATTGATGCTTGATAAAATTATGTATTGTTTTATTTTTATTAGAGAAAAATACACCAAAAGATTAAAAATTAATAAAATAACAACCTAACTTAACATATTCATTTTGACTTAAAAAACACTAACAAGCCAAAAGTCCTCCCCTTCTTTAGCTTATAGCATGTAATTAAAAAAAGTGATGAACACCCACGAAAAGAATAACCACATTCCATTCATAGAAAGTATGAAAATCATAAACATAAACGAGTGAGAGGAGTAGAGGACAATACAAAAACTAAACCCAGATATAGGATCATTCTGACACTTGATAAACCCAATTGAAAAGGTTACCAAAAGGTATACTTTGAGATAAAGGTATGTATGCAAAGAGATTCCAAGCCCACCTAAACAAATGACCCAAATCTTAATTCCTTTAGCTTCCTCCATTTTGGATATGGAATCTTTTTAACTATTCCCGTTGCCATAAGTTCAAATTTGCATTTCTTTTATTGAATGAATCTCATTTTCATATGTTATATAATTAGGGGTTATTTGTTTATATAAGCACCCACTAAATAAGCTTATTCATTTCATGTCCAATAAACTGTAATAATACTTATGGGATGGTTTATTAATAGTATTAGAAAGCTCGTATTACAAATGGGGTTCTTCTCTTGTTTGTTCTTCCTCTTCATTCTACTCTCTCACCACGGTATGTATACTTTTTTCTATTACAACTTCTCGATCACATGTTCACTTCTTTGCTAATATTCATATTTTATGCTAATATTATGTTTGAAATAAATGTTAATGAGATTCGAATCCGTGATATTCTGTCACGTGAATTTTAAACATAAACAGATGATCGTAGTCTTAACATGTGTTCTAATACTTTAATATTTCTCCCAAAGCTGAATTAATTCATTGGAAGATACGTTGCAAGTTGGAAAAAAAACCAAGTACTTCCATCATTTTAAGGTTTATGAATTACATGCGCATATTATTGTTGTTAACTTGTTATATGCATGAACAATAATTTACAAGAAATTGCATTCAACTTATCATTACATTACATTTAAGGCATTAAGCCAACTTATGTGTGTATGCATGTCATTATTTGAGTAGTATAATATATAACATATCCTTGATCTTCAATTAATTAGTCTAAACTTTTGGTTGAGAGTTTTTTTGTTAACATAATATCATAAATTAACGTAACAGGGTTAGTCAGGGGTTTGAATCTCATCTACCGCTAAATTCCTTATATAATGTGAAATTTTTAACACTATATATAGTATATAGAGTGCACCTGTCACATACTTGTATCCATACTTCTAAACTAACTTTTTGTACGAAATTAAAGTCTAATAGTTTCATCCATCAACTTAAACTTGATTCCTAACATGCAGGTATTATTATGATCTTCTGTTAATTCATAAATGTGATCATAGTGTAAATACAAGGCTATATCACGTCACATCGGCCACATTGTAAGGGTTTTCGATGAACAAATCTATATACCCCACGTTGTAAAGATGTAAAAAAACCCACGTTTAAAGTCGTATCAACGGATATCTTATGATTTCAACTGATATCTAGGCATTAAGATAACAGCATAACTCTCGTTATCTCAGCATTGTTTCGTTACCCGATTGCAACTGTTACCGCATTTTTACATCATGATATAAACAATTTCCTTCCTTGTATACCTTGCAGCTCTAACAACAGAAGCATTCACCGGAACATACGGCGTAAACTATGGAAGAATCGCCGATAATCTGCCACCACCCGAAAGTGTAGTAACACTCCTTAAAGCAGCAAGAATAAAGAACATAAGAATATACGACGCCGATCATAGTGTTCTATCCGCATTTGCAGATAGTGGGATCGAAATAATTGTAGGTCTTGGTAACGAATTCTTAAAAGACATAGCCGCTAATGGAGAAAAAGCAATGGATTGGATAAAAATTAACGTACAACCATTTCTACCAAGAACCAAAATTGTTGGCATTGCCGTAGGTAATGAAGTTTTAGGTAGTGGAAATGACCAAGAACTTTGGGAAGCATTAGTAATTGCGGTAAGGAATGTATATATATGTCTAGAACGTCTACAATTATCTCGATCGATTCAAGTTTCGAGTCCTCATTCTGAAGGCGTATTTGCTACGTCCTTTCCTCCATCGGCAGGAGCCTTTAAGGAAGAGATTTTACCTTATATGAAGCCGCTTTTACAGTTCTTTTCGCAAGTTGGCTCGCCTTTTTATATAAATGCGTACCCTTTTTTGGCCTATATAAGTGATCCGACTCATATTGATATTCGTTACGCGTTGTTTAAGAAAAACCCGGGGATTGTTGACACGAAGACTAAACTTCATTATGATAATATGTTTATGGCTCAAATTGACGCGGCTTATTTTGCGTTAGAAAAAGTCGGGTATAATAAAATGGAGGTGATTGTATCGGAAACCGGATGGGCTTCTAAAGGTGACCCGAATGAGCCCGGAACAACTATAAAGAATGCAAGGACTTATAATTTGAATTTAAAGAAGCTGTTGTACAAAAAGAAAGGTACACCTTATAAACCACATACACCTATAAAGGCATATATTTTTGCCTTGTTTAATGAGGATTTGAAGCCCGGGCCCACTTCTGAGAGAAACTTTGGGCTGTTCAAGCCCGATGGTAGTGTTGCCTATCATATTGGCTTCACTGGTATTTCTTCCTCTGCCCCCTCATCCATGTTTTCATTCAAGGTATGATGCTTATCTTATCTTGTTTATGTTAATTTACTACTTAATATTTTTCTATTTGAATTAAACATTATTACTAATTGTTTTAAGGCAATTTTTAAACTAGTTAAATAAGCGAATGATTTATAGATATACTATATAAATTTAAAATAGATTTTTGTTTTTTTTGGGAAAAATAAATCAACAAGCTAAAAATTCAAAATTGCTAAACATATTTTCTTAAAAATCACTTTCTGCTTAATTAAATTTACAGGGTCTCTTGAGTGACCGTCTTTTGTAAAGATAACTCTCAAAAGTTCAGCCCAAATCTATATTTAGAGTTATAATAATATATATTTAAAATTTAACTAGGCTTTTAAGAGCCGTCTTTACAAAACACGGTCTCAAGTAAGAATTTGTGTTAAATTTAAACATGTTCAAAATCATCCATAGTTGTAGATCATATGCCCCTAATAATGAATATGTGCTTGCAGGGTTTTAGGGCTCAAGGGTGGTTTGAGTACTCAAAATTGTTGATCATTACAATTTGTACGGCCTATGTACTTTTGGGTGTAGTCTCCTGATACTTTTTGGGGAAATTTTTATTCTGTATTGTGAGTATGTACCATTCCATATTTAATTCCATTTACAAAATGAAATGTAGAGCTCAAATTTATTTTTTACATGTGGAACTAATTCTTTGTACAGAATACCAAAGTCATTATTTAATATATAAAGCAATTATATTCTGTTATATGAAGTAATTATCAATATTAGTATATAAATATATATCTATATACATCTTTTTTTCAAATGATGATGATATTATTCATTAAAAAAAACAAATATATGAAGTATGTTTGAAACATTTGGAAAAGAGTTTATATCAACTACAACGATAGCGATAAAAGTTTAATCTTAATAATCTATTGTTTGAACCAAATAAATTGACTGAATGACAACGTATTTCATGTATATACTACTCATTATTTAGACGAAATTGTTAAATAGAGAAAAAACATGTCGAAATTATAAAGACTGTTTTAAAGGATATAATTTTATTGGAGATTAATATGTATAATAAAGGTATTTTAGAAGGGGAATTTGTAGTGTGTAGTAGCAAATAAAATGAGAACATCAAGCATTATTTGGTATAGTGGTATGTGCACAATCAAGATGTAGGAGTTTATATTGGAGTGCAATTTTGATGAGATTTTATTTATCTTTTATTCATTCTTAATTTTGAAAAAGTATTTACATTTAATTTTCTTAACAAATCGATATATTTGATCCAAATTAGATCGTTTGATCCACATGGATACTTGATCCGGCCTTTAGAATTTTTGTATCAGCAAAAATTATGTACTCTTTTGAAATTGTAAAATTTGTGCCCTTTAATTAGAAATATGTAAGGTAGTGTTTGGCAACATGAAATTCATTTGAAAATAGGGAATTTAATTTTGATATTCAAATTCAAAAATTGTAAATGACACCTATATATTTGGAATTTGCAAATTTAGATATTTGACCAAGTTTTACATTATTATTGCAAATCTATAAAATTGACCAAATTCCACATTTCAAATTCAAGATTTGTCAAACATAGTATTTGACTGAATTCAAGATTTGAGAATGAATTCCAAGTTGCCAAACATACCATAATTGAATTGAAATCGTATCTAATTAAGATTTTGTGCCCTTCGATTTATAAATCTTTTTCTTCTATAGTTTTTTCAAAACATGCTTAATTTCGCTTCTTCATCACCAATACTACTTTAAAACATATACTTTCTTCGTTATGAAATACTTGCTACATTAAATAGAATGTTACTATTTATCTTTCAAGCTTATATTATGTATATTCTAGTTAATGTAAGAAGAAATATAGTTATATAAGATCTTATTTAAATCGTCTAGTTACATACTTTCATTATATCAATTTTTTTATAATTTTTAGTTAAGAATAATTTAAAATATAAGTTATCAAAATCACGCATTAGATTGCTTATTAAGAAGTGATATTAGCAAATATAATGGAACGGAGGAAGTATTATTCTATCAAATGTTGCATCTGATTTTCCACATTTACCAACACACTAATTCGATTATGAATATCTTTAATTGTACATAATAAAAATCATAAAAACTTGATATTAATAAAATTTATATCAATTACTTAACTATTTTATATATTAAGAATAAAATACAAACTAAAAATAATTAATATGACATTGAATTAGAATATAAGCGAATATTACTTATTTGAATTTACTCAACAATATGCATTATTTGTATAAGTCTAACAAACAATAAAGCAATGATAGGTTTGAAGATGAGTTTTACAAATGATGAAATGAACGACTTCGTTCAAATTTACAAATTATAGCTAGAGTTGTTCGCTAAAAATTATTGTCTAATTTAACTATTGGAAATTTTTATTTGATAAATTAACCGTCTAATTTAGTTGTTTAAGTAAATTGTTAAAAAGATAAAGTATTTGGTAAAAATATTTGTTGACAGTTATTTATTAAAGAAAAAGTAACTCAAAAGCCAAAAACCAATAAAAAAAAGCTATAAGTAGCTTTTTGATTTTGCATTAAAATAAAGCTACCTTTTCAAGAGGCTTAAAAGCCATTTACCTTATATGTTTTCGGTTATTTGAACAATCAAAAAACTAAAAATTAAAAGCCTATAAAAAACTATAAAAAAAACTAATTCAAACACCCTCAAAATCTCAACTCAAGAGTTCTTAGTCCGAGTTTTAGACTTGGGGAATTCTTGTTCAAATACAAATTGGATTCTAAATTATAGACTTTTTTTTACTCGAATCCTATTACTTCCTTCAATTCATATCGATTGTCCCATTTAGTTTTGGCAGACCATCCAATGAACTAATTCAATCCTAAATATATCTAATTGTATATAATTAAAAATTATAAAAATTTGATATTAATAAAATTTACATTGAGATGAATCAAACAAGATCTCATTTGACTATATTTTGACTTCTAGATTAAAAATAAAATACAAATTAAGAGAGATCGATAAATAGTCAAAAAACTAAATAAGACAATTATTGTGAATTAAAGGGGATATTTTTTTATCGGATTGGTTCAGACTAGAGTTGAAGTCAGACTAAATTATCATCTCTACTCAAAATAAATTTAGATTAAATTATCATGCTTACGTTTTTTTTTTTTTTTTTTTTCCTCAACCCACCCCAAACATTTAAGTTTACATAGACAACTTAAACACAAAAGTTGGCCGACATTTTTTGTTTAAAGTGATTGGCCAAATAAAGATGATTATCATTGTATTGTAGAAAATAAAACCAATAAATTATGCATATCAAGTATCAAATTTTTCCAGCCATAAGCTCAAGGAGATGCCAAATGGTAGCTTGTTTAGCAAATGACACTTAAATAAGTTAATTTTGTAAAGTTAAGTGCTGATTAATTAGCACTAATTACAATCTTTTTGTAGACATGACCTAGAGACAACTTATAGAAAACCATAATTATTTATAATTTGATTAATTTGTCCCACTTTCAATCAATAACGTTTTGAACTTGATGTAGTACATGACAACATAAAAGTGTGGACAAGACCAACTCCAATAGTCATATACTCATATCATTATTGCATTTTGTATTTTTTTGTCTCACTTATTTATAAATAATTTTCAATTATAATATTAAAATATTTTAACTAATGAATGATGTGAAGTAAGCGGAATAGTGAAATTATCGACCTGTTACTTTCTTATTTTTCTCTCTAGTGCATTGTCTTCTATTCACTCATTAAACAAATTTGCTACGTTCTATTGAAAGAAAGAGAAACTTATACATAATTTTTTATGAATATCT
This sequence comes from Amaranthus cruentus, assembly GCA_019425755.1. NCBI lineage: Eukaryota > Viridiplantae > Streptophyta > Magnoliopsida > Caryophyllales > Amaranthaceae > Amaranthus > Amaranthus cruentus. The sequence continues at coordinate 29,318,298 of CM033450.1, read as the reverse complement.
ACAAATTAAAATATTCATATTTCATGTTATATTTTGTTAGATTTGTCCCAAGATATAAAATTTTATTATACATTTTGTTATATTTTTTTATAAAATAAGTTTATAGATATTGAACTAAAATTGAAAAAGTTATATAGAAGCAACAAAGGATAATGGAGCGAATAGTTTGTAATATGCTTTGTTTATATAATTATTACACTTCTCTTTTTATATGAGACTTTTTTTTTATAAATTATTTTTAAAGAAAGAAAAATGTCTACAATGTCACAATGTGAGTTCAAAAGATGACACGTATAGGAACAACATTTGACACATGCAAGAAATGTTCCGAGGGATCCTCAGAAGGGAATGTTGTACATCACAATGATTAGCTATAAATACTAGAAAGAATGTCATAAATGAGGTACGAAAAATCTTATGTAAAAAAGATAATTTAAGACAAATATGTTTTAGAGCAACGTTTTCAGAAACTCTTATCACATTATTACACAAAGACCTTACGTCATAAACAAGTCCTAAGCCATAATCCACCTGACTGCCACTGTGCATCTTTAAGGACTGGTTAGACAAATCATCATTTTTCTTGATACTGACTTGGGCGTTGGAGAAGGTCCCCGGAGGAACACCTTCCGGGCCTTTCTAACCCTTGTGTTGACATTTTCAGGCTTCCAGTCATCTAAAGCTACTAAGATCTTACTGCATAACCGGCGAAGAATTAAAGATCCTGACCCTCACCAACATAATCTTCCTAATCCCTTCATAAATTGGGAAGATTGTTCTTAATTAATTGTTCTGTAAAATCTGACAGGAACATTTATGATGTGGATGTATAGCTAGAATTCGCAAATTTTAATTATGTGTACATTTTTGTTCTAGCTATCTTATTCACCAAAATCCTATAAATCTAAGTTCGAGTTTTATTAGACTATTACCATATATTTAACATAAATCATATTAATAGTAAACTTTGCAACATATAACACAAAAAGAAAAATTAATCAAATTGAATCAATACGCATGTAGAACTATTCCTTTCATTTTATACTAATATTGTATGTCGACGTCCAATTACACCGAAACATCATATCAAAAACAGGGTCGTTTCTGAGAGTAGCTTTGAGTTGCAACCGTCTAGAGCACAGCTCATGAAGGGGCTCAAATTAAATCGGCTTAATCTTTATAATTAAAAATTAAGTACTCCCTCCGTTTCTTTTTGTTCTTCTCTTTTACTTTATACACAGTTTTAAATGCAAAATTTTAACTTCAATATCTCAAAATACACATAATAATAAATTATAGAAAATACATAATAAAAAAGTATACATTAAGAGGAATCTAACGAGATCTCACATAGATATATTTTATCTTATAAATATATGTCAAAAACATTAATTAAATTTCTCTCTTCTTATGATGGAATATTTCAAATGAGAAGAACATTAGAGAACGGAGAGAGTAGCATTTAGTAGGTATCAAACTTGCAATATTGGGTTTCTCAATTAAGCACATGACAATTAAACTCTATAATTGAAGAAAAAAACCAAAAATTTACTTATATAAGGATTCAATTTTTAGTTTTTGTCTAGGACCCAAAAATTGTCGATTACGACACTTCCCAAAAGATGAGTTTGCATGGTTTGGTACTTTTGGTAGGAGGACATGATTAGGTTTGGTATTTGCATCATTTTAAAAATTGCACAAATAGTTTATTCATTCGGACGTGGCAAAATTTGATCCCAAAATAGAAAGAGTGAAAGACAACAATATACATGCATTACAAGAAAAAGCCAACCGACATACATTTACACCCAACGAACTTTATAAAAAGGAAGTTTGAATATAAACATTACTTTTTAAAGTAAAAATAAACATTTAAAATTACATCCATAATATCTCAAAAACAAAGAGAAAATTAAAAGAAAAGTACAACCTAATCCAAATCATTGTCAAACATCATTATCAACCAAAGAAAATATCTTTACAGAAACCTATTTTCAAGGCCATAAGTTGAGAGCAAGCATTCGGGCATGACATGTTCGCAACCCTCTTCCTTCCGGATCCTAACTCGTGCAGAATATTTAATTGATAATTCTTATTCTGACTTTGACTATTACACAAAGAAACATCCTTTGTAGATCATGAGCCGACTTTATAAAAAAACTTTTCTTTCTTTTTATGAAAGAAGTTCAATTCTCATCATCTACAAAAAATAAAATCTCTATTTTTCCATCTCAATCTCAAATATAAAAAGTTAGTGGGCCCTATTAGGGCTAGTAGAGCTAGAATCACCACCATCAGAGTCCGAACCAGGAGTAGAAATAACATCAACAAGACCATCGGAGCTAATTTGGTCCAAAACCAAAACAAGGCCCATTGCAAAAGCGGAGTCAAATCCGGGTTTAACCAGAAGAGAAAAAACATCTTTACCCAAAACAACATTTGACGAAGCATCCACTTTTCTTCGGATCTCAGCCATAACTTGTTTAGAAGAAGAATCGTAAATTGTACAACATCTTTGTGCAAAGGAACCTTCTATTTGGTATTCCTCCCCTGTATTTTGGTACGTTTCTACGGTTACTCCTGACCGTCCGATTATTGATGATCTCTTTACGCTAAATATGGGTTTGGATCCATCCGTTCTTTCTCCTAGGAATCCTTCCCATCTGTTGTGTAGACTTGGCCTCTGTAATAATTTCATTAATTAATATTGATTAGAATAAGGATTTTGTTTTAAATTGATTAATTAATGAACAAATTGCGTATTTAAAAATAATTAAGTATGATCCATATCTTACTCATCGTCATTAATTTCACTGACTTTATTGATATTTAAAAATAATTAAGTATACTTTAGCTAACAAATTATGTATAAGCAATAATTGTAATAATTTAAAGGATAATTTACCAACTACAACCTCTAAGTTTACTCAATTTCAAATAAACAGCCGTAAACTTTGTTTTTTACCAACTACAACCTCCAACTTAACAAACATGATATGAAGACAACCAAAAAGCCAAAACAAAGGTAAAAAATGGGGTGTTTTGGCTGTCTCGATGTCATGTTTGTTAAGTTAGAGGCTGTAGTTGGTAAAAAACAAAGTTTGCGGCTGTTTATTTGAAATTGAGTAAACTTAGAGGCTGTAGTTGGTAAATAATCCTAATTAAAAAGCTATTATTGTGAGAGATCGCCTAATACAAAAAGTTGTGTTATTCAACCTATGTATAAGACGTAGTATATGGTAAAACTGTTTTGTACGGAGAAATTATGATGACTAAAAGTCTAAAACAACATTAAGTTAGATGTTTGGTTAAGAAGCAACTTAAGTAGCGTTTTGTGGTAACAAATTGTAACGTTCCAAAATCAAAAATAGTGTTTTAAGTGCATTTTGCAATAGCTATCATGATTGTTAGTTTTAATAAATAATATTAATTTACACAAACAATTAGACAACTAAATATTTGACATCAACTAAAAATCTACAACTACTCACACCAAGCTAACAACTACGTATACGACTACTTTTTGCCAGAAAAGCTTATAATAAATAATAAAAAGAGGACTTAAAATTTCTATTTAATCAATTTTCCTACATCTTATTTCTCGATGTTAAAAATTTATCTAAATTTATAAATATACTGTTATAGCTAGTATAATTATGCTATTTTTGTTAATCGTATCTCATATTATCAATATCCAGACAACATTAGCAATTTCAGTATTTCCGTTCATAGGGGGTACTATTTTGACATTAATTATTCTCATATTATAGAATTTTCAAACTTTATCATAAATGAAAGCAAAGTCACACGCTCCTCATTAAATTAAATAAGATAATACTCCCTCCTATTCATCTTAATAGTTCCATTTAACCGGGCACATTTGCCAATGCAATAATTTTATTATTAATATCTCTAATTATGTATAATTAAAAATCGTAATAAAGTTGATATTAATGATTTTTGCATTAAAATGAATCAAACAAGACCTCACTTGACAATATTATAAATTATAGATTAAGAACAAAATACAAATTAAGAGTGCTTAATAAATAGTGTCAAAAGTCAAATAGCACTAATACCTTGTATAGAAAGGATTATAATAAAGAAAGATACAAAGTGTCGATCTCTAAGGAAAATAATGCTATCCCCTTGTCCAATAATGTTCATATACAACAAAAAATAATAATGAATAAAATGTTATTTTTATTAATGATTTATATGATTTTTCTTTTTTTAAAAACATGTGATACTCCCTTCTATTCAAATTAATTGTCTCATATGATCCCATCCCATTTGCTTTATACTTACATTTTATTCGATACGTTTTTCAATTTAGAATATTTCTAATTGTACATAATTATAAAATATTAAAAAAAATATTATTCAAAAAAATTACATTGAAAAAAATAAACAATAATATCCCACACTTGGCTAGTTTATAATTTAGGAAAAATTATCATGAATAATAAACTTTTTGTTGATTATCCAACAACAATACTAAATTTTGATTAACCATGAATAATAATAGCTTAGGGTGTTTCCCTATAATATCCTTAACATGTTGAAAATCAAACTATAAAAGATTATATAACCAAAAATTTGGTAAATTAGCTAATAAATTACTAAAATTAGTGATTTTTATGGTTAATCAAAAGCTGGTATTATTGTAGGATAATTATCAAAATATTATATATTATTTAAGGTAATTTTTTCTTTAAATAAAAGATAAAAAATAAAATAAAATATAAATATAATGGTGGTAGAAGAAAATCACAAAATAAGTCTACCATCCAAACCAACCACACCTATATGTTTCCTTAAGTCTTATAATTTGTTTTCCAAAGCAAAAGTCTGAATTTGAAACCACATACGAAAAATCGTGTTCGTTGAATTTCGTAAATTAATTCCTTTTATTTTGTTTGCCAATGGTTGTCTTTCCTTTAAGTGACGGTGAAAGATAGCAATTGCCAGTTGCAAGTTGCAACATCATTCCTTGTCAATAGGCATTAATTATTTTGGCACATGATAATATTTTTTCCTAATAAATGTAACGTATAGATCTATAAGCGGAATACATCAGATGTAATAATGATAAAATAAAATATGCGGAATACTTTGCGTTAATTTTATAACAATTATAAATTATTTAAAATTAATATTATTTTGCAAGTTCTCACTAGCTGATAATCTAATTTGTCGGTAACTATTCAGACTTTAATTATAGCTTTTATAAGTATGATACAACAATAATCTCTTAACTTAGATTCAAAAACCTAAACTTGAAAAATATATAAATACACAAAATCTTAAAATTTATTGTGCATTTTTTATCCGCTTTTAACATTTAAATAAGATTCATTTATTTTTCTAACCTATGCTTATGCACCTAATGCGTGGGTTTAGACTACAAAATAGTTAAATTTGTAGAAATTAAATAGATATAATTTTTAAAGATTTACTACGGTTGTTAATTTTGGAGAATGTTACAAATTATATTTCAAAATAAATTAACCTATTTTGTAAAACTTAACTTCTGTAGATAGTGCATAGGTTTAAAAAAACATTTTTATATATATACTCTCTCCGTCTCATTGAATTTGCAATATTTTCTACTTTAGTCCGTCTTATTTAATTTGAATCATTTTTATATTTGGACAATAGCCCACCATTTTCTTTTAATTTCATCTATACATTTTAACTCTCTTCTAATTTCATCAACACAATTTATTATCTTTTTATTTATTACTACTTTCTTGAAAGTAACTCTATTTCTCTTTGATACAATTTCAAGAGGACAGAATAGTATATTTAAAGAAGAATACGGGACAAAATTAGTAGATTTATAATTTAAATGCAAATTTTATACGTCGAATTTTATTGGGAAAACAAGTAAAGTTATGGTTGTCCTAAAAGTTATGATTTTTGTGGATGTAGACATGTAGTGAATAATGCTTCTACCACAATTTTAACTTTTCTAGTGTAAGGTGGAGATGGAGTCTTTTAAAAATGACTGGTAATGATTTATTTATATAATATCTTATGTAATTCTACAGGAAAATTAAAGTAGAAGAATATATTCACAAATATTCAAGATGTAGTATTTTACTGAATAATTTATTTCTAGCTTAACCACACATGAAATAGTCAATATCAGCGTCGGCCCTAAGAGTAGGCAGTAGGGGTTTTGAGGACCCCTTGTCAAAAAAACAAAATTAATGGTTATAGAAAGTTCATATAGATTATAAATTACAAAGCAAAAAGGCCCCGGACCCCAATATATTTAGGGTCATTTCACAAACGAATCTCAAATCTAATTCATACCCATTTCTGATCCATTAGTCATAAACACAATTCGAACTACCCAGATTCTCAAAATCGCTAGAGAAAAGAATTGGCAATTTTTCGAATAAGATTTGAATTCGATTCAAATCGCCATCACTTACAAATAAACGAATGCGCTAGACGTTTGTTAATTTATTAATTTCCATTATTTTTTTATTTTAGTCGGTCACAATAAATTAAAGTATTCTATTTTTGAATATGATATATATTCTCTAATAAATGCTTTATTAATTTAATTCATTATATTCAATTTTTTAATATTCCTGCCCAATGTCTAAAACAGAGAGGTGCTAATAATAAAAATTATTTATGAAATCAATTTACGAATAAAATTAATATAAATAAGGAAAAATTAACTGGAATAATACAATCTTTTGATAATTTCCTTACAATAATACTAATTTTTTATTAACCATGAATAATACCAACTTATTGGAATGTTTTCTTACAATATACGAAGTATGAAGTAAAAATCAAACTATAGGTGATTATATGACAAAAACCCTCGGTTCCTTAAAAAAGTTCTCACTTTCCATTCTGGGTGTTTCAATTGTTGTTCCCATAAGGAATCTTTTTATTTATATCTTAAATTTTAGACAAAAATAACCTCACTCGTCCTCATTTTAATATTTTAATAATGATTATGGGCCTACGTATCTTCCAATAACTCCATTTTAACATTTTTATATTCCTATTCAAGCTGTTCTATAACTTAGAAAACAATAACTCCATTTTAATTAGTTGTAGTCCCCATACTTTTTCCACTAACTTTCTTTAAATACTTTTTAAATATTTGTTGTTCCCACTTTTCTTCCATTAAATTTATTAGTCAATAAAATAATATCTTCACTATCTAAAAGATTTCACTTTTCTTAATTCTCGTGAACATTTCCTATGATGTTGAGAACATCAATAGGGAACGGAGGGAGTAGTTCACCTATGAGAACATCAATAGGGAACGGAGGGAGTAGTAAATTAGTTTATAAACTAAAGTTGGTATTATTCCAAAAAAAAAGCCTTAAAATTGATATTATTCACGGTTAATTAAAAGTTCAATGAGTAACTTTGTACAATTAAAATTTTAAAATACTTTTTTGATTATTGATTCAAAATGATTTAAACTCCATCTAGTCCAGAATAATCATCTATTTGAGGTTTTAATACTTTGTGTTAATTGATTATTTTTAATTTATATTCTATTCCTAATTTAAATTTAAAAATATAATAAGTGAGATTTAATTTGATTTATTTAAAAAAACACATATCTGAGTCGACTCACTAAACTTAATTTGAATAAAAGATTAGAAAAAGAGAAAAAGAAAACCTTGCGGCGGACAGTGAGGAGGCAACGTCCAGAAGCATCCATAAGAACGAGTTCATCCTGGTCACGCCAATCAGGACCATACGAGTCGACTCTGAAAACGAGTTGTCCATGGCAATCATAAACTGTAAAACCATCACCCGCAAAGAAAAGTGAGGTTTTACAAACAGTTAAATGAGTATCATTCTCAGAAGTAAACCCACTTTCTCCAACCTTCATTTTAATTTCTCTTCTTTAATGGAGTATTAATTAATTCTCTTGAATTGCTCTGTTTTATTAATTATAAAGATTTGAAATTAATAGAGAAATATATAAAAGAGAGGAAAAATAAAGAAAATAATTCGAATGGTGTGATATTGAAGGAGAATGAGTGAAGATGAGAAAAACTGTTACTACAGTCTGTATGAGAATGGTGAATTGGTGGTTGATCTATTGATGTTATAAATATAACACCAAATTTGGTGGGGTCCACCATAATAGGCTTTCCACTAGTGGGGACAGTGTGTATGTGACCCAAACTTGCGTCATGTTGTACTCACCTTCCGGTAAAAAGTGGATTCTTTGGGTTTTTACGAGACAGTGTTTTTGAAAGACTATTTTTAATTACATTGATTAATTATATATTTTTTAAGATATTGTAAGTATGCATTAAGTAGACATTTAAAATATTAAATGTAGGCATTAGGGATACAACATGTAAGCATTAAGGATATAGTAGGCATTAAGAATACGGTAAATAGACACTAATTTTTAATGAGCTGGGTTTAAGATATGTCTCTCAAATAGACGGTCTCTTAAGAGACTAGCTGTTAGGTTTTTGCTACTTTAAATTAAATTGTATGTAAAATGGTTGATAGTTGATAGTTAATTAGAGTTATTATTGGTTAATTTATTTTGATTACTGATAAGGTGCGTAAGTTTTAAAAAAATGGTAATAAATAAAAAGAGAAAATGAATTGTGTGGATGAAATTAAAAGACAATTAAAATGTATGAATGAGATTAACAGAAACTGGTGGACTATTATCCAAAAATCGAAATGATGCAAATTAAATGGAAACAAATCAAAATGAAAAATGAGCAAATTTAATGAGACACAGTGTGTATGGTATTTTACTAGCTCTATTTGTAAGTTGCAGATTTCGCACTCTCCTCTGTGGGTATGAGTTGTCGTCGTTCTTCCCTCTCCAGACCCTGCACATAATTTTCTACTAGCGGAATGTAATGGGTATGATGATAATATATATATTACTTCTAAATCAATTGGTTTGAGACTTCGAGCAATTATTGTTAAGTTGGCTTTATAAGATGATTTATTCATTCAATTATTTATTTGTAATAAAATTAGATAAATATGTCAAATAAGGTGAATTTAATTAGAGATTATTTGGTTGAAATAAATTCTTAATATTTTGAATGGTATTTCTTTTTTGTTAAATATTAAGAAAATATTAATTCTTATTTAGTTGAACACGATTGGAATTCAAACTTATCAACTTAATTTTGACAATAAATATTTGAAAATTTATCAAAAAATACCTCATAAAAAATCACCAATAAATATCTAACAAAAAAAAAATCCTTTTTCAAATATTACCAACTAACATTTGCCACGAGTTGACCTTTAATATATGGTTGACTTGGCACTTGCAAGTTACAATGCAGGATTGCAGGTGAATCATTAAAATGGTTTTTTTTCCACCTTTTCCCTCCTTTTTGCTACTTCCTTTCATTTACCAATAAAGGATGTTTTTTCTTAGTTCATGCTTATATTGGATGTAAATATTTAAAGAAGTAAAAAAAATCAAAGTAAGAAAATGAGGTTGATAAATGAGTAATTTATTGAAATTTAATTGTTGTAGAGGTAGAAAAATAGTTGTAAAGTAAAAAAAATGAAGAGAGCTCTCAATTTTAGAGGGTAAATATTTATCCTAGGGGAGGGTGGGGGAATATATTACTTCCATAATAGAGAAAATCATCTACTTTTTCTTTTATTATTTTTATTTTATGCTTATTTTACCTTCTTCACAACTATTTCAACTACTTCAAATGAATCTCTATTTACTTTCTTTTCATTATTTCTCCCTTTAAATATTTACACTCAATCCATGCATGCCTTTAGTATTATTTCTTGCTCTAAATCCTAACTACACGTTGGTGGTAATAAACGGTGGTAATAGATTTGAAAAGTAGTTTAATTTTGGTTGAAAAATCTCTTGATCACTTTATATGCATTCCAATGCATTACATTGGAAGAGGTGGTATTAAGTGGTAATGGAAATTTGTGAATAAAAATTTTTTTGTGATCAAGGTTTCATTACCATGAGAATGATATAGAACTTTTGATAAAATTTTACACTATCAATTATTCTCATTACCACCATCTAGTACCACTAACCAATCGGGCCGTAAATTGATTAACACTCTCATTTCTTCTCAGTGTTATATCTTTTTCTTAATAATGTCTACTAGCTTAATTATAAGCAGGGGAAGAAAAAAAGCAAGAACATTGTGGGTATGGAGTTTCATTTGTTAAGAAGATATCATGAACCAAAGAGAACCCCTGAAGAAAATGCAAGATCTGCAAATTCCTTTTTTAAATATAAATTTTAACATAAACTACATTTGCAATTAGTCAAATTTTGAAAAATTAATTAATTAATTAATTATGATTTATGACTTAAGATCATTGGACGACACATTATCTTTATATGAACTAGAAGAGTAGATACTGAAAACTTTCCAAAATCTTTCGTTTGAAAAGCATTTCATAAAACTTTTAAGTTAAGGATCCACAACACTTACACAAGGCCGGCCCTAAGGATGGGCAACAGGGGCCGTCGCCAAGGACTCTATGTCAAAAAAGCAAAATTAATAGTCATAGAAGATTCATATATGTTATAAATTATAAAGGACAAGAATCCCAATTTGCTATTTTGCCCAGTACCCCAAAATATACAGGGTTGGCTCTGCACTTACAAGGATTTCTTCACAATTAATTTATATATCGAGACTTTAGTTGTTGACTTGTTGCTAGTCATGAACTTGATGGAGTATATTTTTTCATGGTAATAAAGTTTTGATCATCAAATATATTTTTCATAATTTTAATTTCATCAAACCTTTAAAGTATTTAATTTTCAATAGCTACGGGCCGGGTTAATTTTCAAACCATGTCAAATAATTTTTCATTACGAAGAAAAAAAATTAAAAAATAAGCATAATTACAAATGTTGTAAGCGAGTTACATGTTAGTTTAATGATTGAGGGTTATTAATTTCAAACCTTATAACAGGTGTTAGATTCACACCATTTATAGGCTGCATAGTTCCCTTTCTCCTTTTACTTATGTGGATTCTCTAGCCTACCCTCAAATTATAAAATTTAAATTACATAAGTAATTTATTATCCAAAACTTTTTATTGAGTTCTCCTTCAAAAACTTTTTAATGTTGAAAGGATTTTATTGTTACAAAATAGTAAGAGCACTATAACAAATTTCTGCCTTTCTCTTCTCTTTTTCTGATATATTAATATCTACATTAGAAAAATGCCATCCCTTTATTTTTTTTATTTACTTTCATATTCAAATAGTATTAGTAACAACAACACTAAACGAATGTCATTATAGAAGATTTATGAGTTTGGAGGAAAAAGAGCATTTATAACCATATTTTTTTTATTTTTTAAATAACCATGTACTATTAGACAATCTTAAAAGTTAATAAATATTTTAGTTTTGAATTTTTGCTAATAATTGTTCAAAACCTCATTTTACTAAACTCTCCAAAAAAAAAAAATATTCATATTTATTGCACTCTCTTTCAAAACATAATCTTATTTTATATGCACGTTTATATTTGTTTATTTATTTTAAGAGATCTAACTGCGTTTTGTGTTGGAATTGCATATAGCTTATGTTATTTACATTATTAATTAATTAGTACCACCCGTCGTTTTCTTTACAAGGATAGCTTTATTTGCCTTCTTTTACCACAATTCATTTACCCTATCTTTAAAAAAAGGTACGTATATATTTTGTTTGTTGACGATCTCTTATACTGTTCACAAAACGTAAATCAAATATCAACAACTTCTCAACTAATATAGCTATTTTGAATTTTGATGCAAATCTTCATTTGTCAAATACATGCTTTGAATATTGACTTTTTCGCTATCTAATTTTAGCGCCCATACATTACTAGCGGTTGAAATTATGTCGTTTTTGTTGCCAATATAAACTTTCCGATCCATAATAAACTTATTCAAGCGTGTCGTATAGAATACTAAATTCAACATATATATGCAAAGTTGCAATCTAAGTAAATATTCTCAAGAAAACTAGTAGAGACGTCACTTTAAAAAAATCACATGAAAATAAATTACGCTAAAATTAAAAAATAATTGAATATTTACCTTTTGGGTGTATATTTATCATAACATTCTGTTAAATTAAATATACGTACGCAGCTTTTAAATAAGGGATATATTTTTAATTGTTAGATTATTACATATTTTTTAATAAATATCACTACTAAAAAACATGGAGTTTCTTAACGCTTTATTTTAGACGCTTAGGTGACCGTCTAAAAAAACGGAGTTTTTCGACGCTTGATTTTCGATGTTTATAGGCGTGGAAAAAAATAATTTTAAGCGTCAAAAAAACAAAAAAAAAGGAAAAATTAGAAAAATAAAACCGCCTCCTAGGTTCCCAATGAAAAGACTTCACACACCTCTCTTCGAAAACCCTAAGCGCCGGTTTTCTCTCCTTCCCCTTAAACAACCCTCGAGTATCGGCGGCCCTCCTCCCCTTCCCCTTCCAACCTGCACCCTCCAGTACCGGCGGCGCCTTATACTCTGCAGCACTTTAAACGTGTTGATGCTTTAATGGAAGGTTTGCTTGAGGTTTTAAAGAACAATGTAAACATTAAATGTGTTGTTGCTTTCACTGATTCTAAACTTTTCTATGAACAGGTATTTTCTTTCTTTTTTCCTCTTTTTTTGCTTGTGTTTGTGTTGTTATGAATCAGAAACATCCTTGTTTCTGTGTAGAAAACAAGGGTTTATCCTTATTTAATTATTATTGTTATTATTTTGTTGTGTTGGGCTTCTTATTATCAAATAAATTGAGGAGAATTTATGTGTAATACATTGATTGATTTAATGGTTTATGAACAACTTTGTTTGGATTGAGGGAGAGGAAGGGGATAGATTTAGAGGGATATAAGTTACTTTGTTTGGATACCAATGTTGGATGGGAGGGATTTGAAAGGAAGAGATTTGAAGGGATTAAGTCCTTTAATTTTGTTAATAACCAAATTTCTCTAAATGTGTAATGATTTGGAAGGAAAATGTTATTATTCCTTTCTCCTCCTTTCCCTAAAGCCAAATACTGAACAACTGAAAAGCTGGTGCAGCCTGTTGTGTTGATGCTATTTGTGCTTACTTCCTACTATACTTTGTGCTTGTCTACCTTACCAATCTGGTTTTGAAGTGGTGGCTTTGTTTCTCCTGGTCTGCTATGAGGAGCTGTCTCAGCAGCAGCGCAGTGTGCTTCATGCTAGGAGTTGATGTTCTGTGTGTCTGCTACGTTTGTGGATTTACTGACTGCTTGCTGACTCTGTTCTGTTGAGGGCTGGTTGTTGAAGTGCATTTCTGTTTCAGCTTTGGTGATGTAGGGCTGCTTTCTGTCTGGTCTGATGAGCTGCTGATTGCTTCATGATGTTGGATTTGAAGCTATTGATATTGTTTTTGTTTTGTTTTGATGTTTTTTTGCTTCATGATGTTGGTTTTTGTTTTTTTGCACGCTTTGATGATCTGCTGCTGACTTCTGTATCTTGAGTATAGTTTGTTTGAAGCTGCTGTTCTTTGCTACATCAAATTTGGTTTGCTGATCTGGTTCTTTTGATGTTGATGTTGGGTTTTTGCTTCTTGATGTGTGATCCTGTCTTTGTAAGCTGCTGTTGCTGGTGTTCATGGGCTTTATTCCTTGGCGAAGTTGATTGTTGCTGTGTGTTTTGGTGCAGCTAAGTTAGTGTGCTGGGTTGTTTCAAAAAGTTGCTTTGGTTGCTGGATCTTCTTTATTGCTGCTTGTGGGAGCTTTTGGGGCTGATTTCTTCTGCTTGTGTGTAGCATTTGTTAAGTCTAACAATTTCGGGTTTGACTTATATCCTCACTTTAGACACTCAATGTTTTGATTAATTTGTTGTTTAATTTGTAGTTCATTGTAAATTGAATATGTTATTATGGTACCTAATGGCTGTAATTTATGTTTGTTATTCGATTGTAGAGTTGAATGGAGTGGTGGAGCTTCAGATTCGCTTTATATTAATGGCCATTATGAGGTGATCTTTGGCTTATTTCTTTTGTTCATTTGTCAGAATGTTTTCATGGAACTCCATAACAGTTTCGCATACTGCTTTCTTTTCTTGTTTCTATTTGCCATTCTAATAGGTTGGTTGCTTTCTTTTCTTGTCAGAGTGTTTTCATGGAACTCCACTTGTCATGTCATGTGGTATGTTCATTATAATGTCATGTCATGTGGTATGTTCAGTATGTGGATGCTTATGTTCAGTATGTGCTCCATATTTGGTATGTTCATGGCATTTTTAAATACATGTCTTGAAAATACAATTTCTTGGATATGTTGATTATAATTTTAGAGGAAAAGGGCGTGGTATGTGGATGCTTAGGTTTTTCACGGCTGCATGTTTACATTTGTTGTGACTTATGAGTTATGATTATAAATGAAGGCTATTATTACCATTTAGATCATGAGTATATCTTTGGGTGCTTCATGTCATAAGTAAAAATTTATTGTGAAGCATGATTTCCTTATATTCATCTTTACAAGTGTTGTCTATGTACATACCACTTCTTAAAGTTTATTTAACTGCAGGCACTACGTCAATTACTAGGGAAGATGGGTCATGGCATCCAATTGAATAATTTGTATAATTTGGTACTATACTATTAATCCTTTTTACATATTATTTGTATTTACGAACTCAATTTATACATAAAGCTTCATATATTGGTGTTCACCAATATACTTTTAGAATAATTTTTAATGTTCATATATTTGCAGATTTTTAAAGCGACATGCTTAACTTTTGCATCCAAGAGATTGAAGGGAAAGATCAACTTTTTTAATGGCTTAAAAGCTATAATACACATTTTTGAGTTTTAGCCAACTTCAGTTGCCGCATTTTACCATGTCAATTGTGTTTATAGATAGATGTATAATAAGATTGTAAATTCAAATATTCTGATCTGTTCATTTAGACAATGTATATACAAGTATGGTTTTACAAAGAAAGAATTACTTGCGTATATTGCTAATATTACATCTATAGTTTTTGCTTATATTCAAATTACGTTACTTTCACTTCGACGTATAAAAACATCTAAAATATTAAGCATTTCTCGACACATAAAATCGTAAATTTAGTATTTTCCACGATTTAAAGCGTCGAAAATAGTTAGTCTTTTCCACGCTTTAAAGCGTCTAAAATCGTGAAAATTGTAGCATGGATTTAAGGCGTGAAATATTTGTTCCACAGTTTAAACCGTTGAAAAAGTAGCATCTTCGACGCTTTATAGCATCTAAATCGTAAAATTGTAGTATAGTTTTATGGCGCGAAATTATACTATCCAAAGTTAAAAGCGTCGAAAAAAATAATTTTATGGACGGAAATAAGCGACTGAAAAAAAGCGTCGAAAATTTGTGACTCTGTTTTTTTCGACGCTTTCCCAAGCGTCGAAAATATAGTTTTTGACGCTTAAAACCATCGAAAAAACCAATGTTTTTCCGTCGAAAAGCTACGTGTTTTTTGTAGTGTATCTAAAAATAATAAAAACATATGCATAACCTTTATATAAAATATTTACCCCCAAATTCGATATGTAACACCTAAACGTATTTTCACAATTTTCACCAACTTAGGCGAAGACGCTCTCACCAATAATTTTTCCTTTTAAAATGAGGTCAATGTACATATTTTTCATTTAATAGTCAATAATTTCTAGGTACATGATCATGCAAGATTATATTCTGCATAAATGACCATTTATTTATTCTTCCCTCTAAATTATTCTCTAAAGCAACAATAATTTTTATACTAGACATACGCATGAAAACCATGAGAAAATAAATAATTATTTTCAATGTTTTAAAATGAAATATATAAATAAAATGTAATTAAATATGTTGAATTAAAGTAGTACTTTTGGTACATGCAGATTCTTCGAAGGACTATATCTTTTGGCCTTGATCAATAATGAATCCAAGTATTGGTGGGTCTATTCTAACATGGTGTTGCTTTTTATTTATTTTGTTCAAAAAAAAAAATTTTTTGCATGGTGATGCTTATTTTGATGTGTATATGGTGTGGACACATGGAAAGTCAATGAAATAACTTTGTTCCTAGACTTTATCTTTTTGACGAATAAAAATATCTTCTTTAATTTTCCTAAAAACACAATTAGGGCATTATGATACAATCATTGTATATAATATTATATTTTCTTTAAATTTGACACTTTTTTCATTTATATACATTCATTTAACTTTGCTTTTTTACCAACACAAATTCTAATGGGTGACAGTTTTACCGCGAGACGAATTATATATGAGGGTTAAATTGTGCAACTAATATATATTAGAATATATAAACTTTTTGTTTTAAAGTTTTCACCAAAACTGATTTCTCATAAGAGTTACTCATAGTTTTATTTAATGATGGTTTTAAATTTTCCCATTTACACTATGTTTTGATAGCAAATTAGGAGAGAAAAGAAAGGAAAGGAAGGGGAAGGAAATTAAGGGAAATATTCCATTGTTTGTATAGGAAAGAAGGGAAGGGGAAAAAAAGAAATTTCATTTTCCTTCCAAATCTTTCCTCTTATGGAGAGATTTTGATGTTAACAAAATGAAGGGACTTAATCCCTCCAAATCCCCTCCCTCACTTTTTGCTATACTAACAAGAGATTCCTCATCCCTTCAAATCTTTTCTTTTCTTTTCCCTCCATTTTCCTCAATCCAAACAAGGCCTTAATCTACAGGTGCTCTCTTGAGAGACCGTCTTTTGTAAAGACGACTCTCAAAAGTCCAGCTCAAATCTATATTTAGAGTTGTAACAATATATATTTAGAATTGGACTGGGCTTTTGAGAACCGTCTTTACAAAAGACGGTCTCAATTAAGAATTTGTGTTTAATCTTATCTTCAAAATTATCCCAATATCTTTTCATCCCATTAATATATTTGTCATCGATTTGATTTTGATTTTATTCCCAACTAAAATTTAATATCAATAAGCATCTTTATAACAACCTAATTATACTAAAATTAAATACCACTCCTATTATTTTGTTGAGAAGAAAGGCTTTATAAAACAAACCAATAAAATAAATTCTAACATTTATAATATTAGATGTACGCACTAATAAGATATTTTTAAGAAAATTTCAAATCAAGAGAATCGAATCACTTGCTTCTATTTTTCTGCACCTCTCTAAACTCTGTCTCCTATTGAGTATGAATGTTGCTATATCACACGACAGATGGTCAGATCCATCCCATCAAAGCTTAATTAAATAAATAATAATAGATTATCCAATTAAAAATAGTCTTTCAAAAAGATCGCCTATCACAAGAATTTGTTGATCACCCAATTACACTCCCAATTAATATAAATGAGTATACAAAGCCCATTCACATAAAACTAAGCCCATTAACAAGGAGGAGAAGAAGTAGTCCCCTCATTAACCCAAATAAGGTTCACTACTAAAACCAATTGGTAATAATAAAAGTTACTCCTTGAGTATATAAAGTAATGCATAGTTTTCTCTTTCTCCGATGTGGGACAACTCACATGTGGGTAACACATGGTCACTTCAACAGGTATGAACTCATTTCATGGTGAAACAGTCTTATACAAGAGGGGTTGTTAACTAATTATATGAATGTATTTCATGATGAATCAGTCTCATACAATACGAACTGAAAACCAAAATACATTTGCACCAACAAACAATTTGAGTTCATAAATACGTGAACTCATTAGTCATTATGGAGCCAATCAATTATGAAGGAGTGCAATAAGGTGTAAAGTCTGATCCAACCGAAAGCCCAATGTCCACTAAAGATATGTAGGCCCACTTGGTTTTTGAAGCCTCCAGGCCCAATAAATTTGTATTGTTGGATAATAATTCATTATTTTTAAACTCAAATTATTGTATGAGACGATCTTATTGTGAAAGTCTCATATATAAGTTAAATAGCATATTTAGTATTATTTTTAGCCAATTTATTTGAGCTTGCACAAATTTATTTAGTTAATAAGATAGAATAATCTTAACATTAACTTGAGATGAATTTGATAAGATCCAATAAAATTGAAAAATGATATGTACAACCCTAAAAACTATGTATAAAGAATCTTGTATTCTATTTTTGTAAATTAATATTATTTTTACTTTAAGAATACAGGAAATCTCCTGTGCGGCGGGTGTTTATATGCGACCAATATTCTAAAGTCCAGCCCATTTGTTCTTCCCTTTTAATAGAATAATTAATAGAACAAAATGTATCTTCTTCCAGTTAGCAATATGATAATCAAAAAATCTCTCAAACTCACTACTATTAATGGAGGTCGAGTAAAATAATCATGGTGTTAATATATATGCGGAAAGAGAGTATTGCTAAAATTGGTCCCCGTTGGCTTCGTCGTCTGATTTCAAAGCTTTATCAAGACCATTACTACTGTTAATGGATGATCAAACTTCATTACAGAGAGCGATGATGATGAAGATGATAATGATGAGGATGACGACGAAGATGACAATGATAATTTTAAAGAAGAAGGGAATTTTTAATGCTGATGATGGTTAATAATTGTGAGGAGTATTGTTTATTGATTACAATCGATACTATGATAGATATGCAAACACAGAAAATTTCCCGATCTTATGCAAATACAAGAGATTATAATGGTGAAGATAATTGTGTGGAAATGAGGGTATTTGATGTTGATGATGATGGTGGTCGTTAAAAAATGGTGAAGAGTTGTAATATGATAGTTTTAACTTTCAAGTGATTATATAATACAAGGTCTATCTCAAGACTCAAGGTTTATTTCAAGCCTTAAAAGGCATATTTGAGAACTTAACTTTAACATATACTCTAAAATTTAAAATATCAATTTCTAAGTCTTAAATCATCAATTTCAAGCCTTAAAATGACAATTTCAAGGCTCAAGTAACAAATTTAGGACTTAAAAGGCTTAATGATCAAGAGTTTGAGTTTAATATCTATGATTACTACAAACCTCACAAATCACAAGGCCATCCTAGTTTTAAATGGTCAATTTTAAGCCTAACAAAGGCAACTCTAAGACAATCAAGCTTTAATACTATACTTACTCAAATGATACAAGGCATATTCCAAGCTTTAAAAAAATGATTCCTAGATTTAAAACACCTATTCCAAATTTCAAATGGCCTATTTTTAGAGGTGTTCATTCAGGTCGTCGGGTTGATTTCGGGTTAGGTGTTTCAGGTCAGTTCAAAATCGGGTTTTGTGTTCACATTGGTTTTTACATAATTGTAGATCCATTTTTAAGTCGGGTCAAATCGGATTCAATTATAAAGTCGGGTGTCTATCGGGTCATCGGGTCTGTTTTGAACACCTCTACCTATTTCAAAGTTTAAGTTTAATAACTACTACACACCTTAAATGTCAAATCCAATACTAACCCCAATAATAAATGGCCGCATATATGCAGCGATTGCACCCAAGTATTTGTGTTAAGAATTATATAAGAATTTAATTATACTATACTCCCTCCTATTTATATTGCAACGACTCTAAATTAGATTATAAAAAATTTGTTAACTATTATGCACAAACCTAATAATTTAATAAAATATAATCACAATTTCACATCTTACTTTTTTTGAGTTATGCATTATATGTTTCATTTGTATCCGAATTATTAATTTTTTAAATTCTTATTTATACTTTTATTTTATCTTTTCATTTAATTCATATATTTTTCTTAATTAGTTCGACTTTTATTCATAATCAACAAAAATGTCGCCCATCATCTCACATTTATGTACATTGTGATCAGGTCCGGTTATATACAAGGGCAACCTGGGCTATAGCATAGGGGCCCAAAATTTGTAAAAGTTTTGCTATATTTAAAGGGCCCAATTTGCTAAAAATATAGGGTAACAAGTTGATATGCTTGGGCCCCTTAGTACACTATACCCAACTAATAAATTGAAAATAACGGTAGACAAAACAAAAATGTAATTTTTAAAGGGCCCAATTTATCAAAAATGTAATTTTCCTTATTAGAGGGCCCAAAATTAATATTAGCACAGGACCTCAGATTTGTTCAAGACCGCCCAGAATGTGATATATTCATAAATTAGTGAAAACATTGTCAAAAAGCACATTACCTACTAGTTGTACCGTTCATTAAATTGTTTTTCCAAAATAGGTCAAATATACTATTCAAATCAGATTCTCAAGATCAAAATTTCAGAAGAACAATCAAGCTATAATATAGCCACCCTTAATTAGCTGCACATTCATTAATTATCATTGATTTTCAACCAAAACTTACTACTCATTTCATTATGATCAACTTTTATAGCAATTTGCTACATAATTAGCAAACAAAACTTTTATTATCAAAGGCTAACCATTTCCTAATTTACTCACACTAATACTATCATCGATTCCCTTCATAATTATGAAAACTTAGGGAATTAATAATTGCTACACTATTTCTAAAAAATCACTAGCTCGTTTCGATCTGAATTCTGAATATAAAATGTAGCAAATTTAATGTGCAGATCAACAAATAATTTGTGAGATTTTTGTTGCTAATGTTGTTTTAGTTGAGTTGCATTGGATACCTCACGCCAGCTGCAAGTACTCTTTGTTGTTCTATCTGCATTATGTAAAAATAAAATATGAAAACATAGAGGAGTATTATTCATGCACTACAACATAAGTTGCTTTTAGTAAGATATATTTAGCGACATTTAATTTAAATATCGCTATTTCAAATTTCTTATAGTATATATATAAAGGATTTAATGACATTTATTAGATCCTTTAGCGGCATATTAAAAAGTCACACTAAAGCTTTTAGCGACATAAGATCTAGTGACATTTCTCACAAATGTTACTATAGACTATAGTGAAGTGTCGCTAAATCAATTTATAGTGAAACTTAAAATAAAAACTAATAATTATTACACTAAAATTATGAATTAATGCCACTAAATCCAATGTAGCAAAAAGTTAAATTTGTTGGAGTGATGTAAATTACAAACTTTTTTTTTGAGAACATGTAAATTACAAACTTAAATACTATAGTCTTCATAGTTTTGAAAATATTCATTATTTGTAGGTACATAGATGAATTTAAGATGGAGGAAACTAACTTAATGACCATATCTCTACCTATATCAATACACATTAGGGTAATACAATTAACAACACAAGCAAGATTATAGTTTTACTCAAATATATACAAATTATTAGTTTACCAAAATAGACAACGATAAGAAAAATCAAATTTTTTATTCATATTTCATAGTCTTATTGATTTGCTCTTTGTTTTTGATGATTCTAACAAATAATAATTTTATTTAGGCATTTGATTTTTTGGGTTTTTATAATTATAGCAAACACAAATAATTATTAAGGTAATTGATTATTTAGGTTTCTATTGATTCCATTAAATAGCAATTTTATTAGGATAATTGTTTTTTTGGACTCCTTTTTATGTGTGTTGAATCAATTCATCTATCTGATCTATATTATATATATATTGCACGATTCAATATCATTGTACTTCCTCTTTAATAGTTGCTACGGTTCCTGTAGCAAATACTATTTATCAAATGATCTTATTTTTCATGTACTTCTCTATGTATAATGCAAAACAGTGGGATGTTGTTTGATTTGTCTTGATACATATATTCATAATACTAACTTTTTGAATTATTTATCATATGAAATTAAAGATATTAAAAATTAAAATTGATCATTAAATAGCGTGAAAAATATAAATATAACAACTATTAAAAACCAGAGAAATTAAGATGACCTCAACAGACTCAAACCTAGATTCCCTTAATATTTTACTACTAATATAATATTACAATTCTTGGTCCTAATGATCTTTAGGTTAGAACTTTCCCTTTAACGTACAAAGAAAACAACAAATATTATAAGAGAATTATAAGTTAATTAATTAATTATTACAATTAAGAGAAGATGTCATACTTGGAAGAGCTCATGCAATTTGTTCTTGAGATAAGAGTATTCATGTTCTAGCAACTCCAGTGCTCTTAAGCATCTATATATAGTAAGACAAAATTAAGCCAATAAACATGATTAGAGAATGAATAATAGTACTAATAATGTCCAGAAACCAATTCAACCAAAAGCTTAAGTGGATAGTTTGAGACTCCAAGATATGTTATATACTCTAACACGCCCCCTCACACGAGAGCCCTTTAGGCTAGAAGTGTGGATGCGACACAGACCCTCCTTATACCTGGCGCTGAAGATTCCACTTTAAATGAGGGGTGGTTGAGATTCAAACATGTGAGCTCTTGATACACTGACTTCTGATACCATGTCAATGAATCAACTCAACAAAAAGTTTAAGCTAATGGGTGAAGGCCCAAGATAATATCCGGAAGATATGTTATATACTCTAACAAGTAAATGACATTAATTAACTTTAATCCATAATTATACTCACGATTGTTATGAAAAGTAGTAGAATTTTTTAAAGGCAGGCATGAAAAGTAACGAGGAAAGAAAAGAAAATACCCAGCACGGTTATTTTGTTCAGAAGCAGCACGAAATGCAACGCATACATTTCTAACTCTTTTAGCTCCAATACTTGAACTGCTGCCCATTAACTGATTCAAATGCATCCCTATTTTCTTGTAGTCCCAAAATTCTCTATCTGCTCTGTTTATCCCACATTTTATACGCCGGTAAATAAAATGGATAAGAGTTATGAAATTTAATAAATAATCATAAAATGAGGAGGAGTGTAACAAAGATCGACAAAAAGTTTTGATTAATTTCAAAGAATTACTGACGAAATATGTTGTATTTAAAGATTATGTGCAATCGAACATATTACAGTTGTGGCTAGAACTTTAAGTGATGTGTACCTCTCAAAACTGATCCTATATTACTTAAATAATATAAATAACAATAATAAAAATTATTATTACAATGAAGTATACAATGAAGTAATTATTGATTAGCAAGTCTCCCGAGAGACCGTTTTTTTGATAGACGTCTCTCAAGCCCAATCCATTAGAGTTTAATTTTTACTTTTATTTTATATTTTTCTTTATGGGCCGACCCAATTAGAATTGGTCTCTCAAAGAGACCGTCTCTCAGAAAAATTTGTGATTATTAATACTAAAGTTAAAATATGTTTGTAATTATTTTCACATCCGATATTACAAGGCATGTGATGATAATAATAATAAATTATGTAAAACTCAAAAAATCATAATGTCATGTTTGGAAACAAGAATTTCATTTAAAAATTTGGAATAGGTTCAAATTTATTGTTTGGGAAATCAAAAATTTTCAAATATGGATTTAAGTCAAATCCACTGTAGTTATAAAAATGGTTAAAAAATGAGAATTTCAGAATGACGTCTCAAACTTTGTCATTCTCAAATTCTTAATTAATGAATCCATAATTAAAATCTATAATTCGAAATAAAAAGGACGTTTCCAAACACAACCTAAAATAATTCTAAAAAGCAGCAACAATAACATTAATAATAATAATAATAATTATTATTATTATTATTATTATTATTATTATTGTTATTATTATTATTAGACGATAAATGGAATAATTGAAAGCGCAACTTTAGGACCAACCTAATAGGCTAATAATAAGACGTTAATGTAACTAGCAATAAAATCATTACGAGTAGTCTCTCTCACTTGTACTTAAAAGAGAATATAAATAGACTAATCAACTAAGCTTTTTTTTTTTGAATTTAATAAAAAAAAAAAAATCAAATCAACTAAGCTTCTAATTCCTCTGATCCTTTTATTTGCTATATATATTTGACTTTTTAAGTAATTTTATACATTGATAATTTATATGATGAATAATGTATAATTAAAAATGATTAAAAAGTTAATTTAAAAAATATATGGGATTAGACAATTCAAAAAAAATTCTATTTGACTATATTTTTTCTTATATATTAACCGCAATATAAATAAAAAAAACTTGATTATAAATAGTAATTAGTAAAAATAACGTAATATAACAATTCTTTTAAAATTTAAAAAGTATATTATTATTATTATTACTATTCTATTCCACTCATTTTAAAACAATTAAGAAAAAAAAACTCACATTTAATTTAAAATATTGCTCAAGAAGAAAGAAGAGTATGCATTTATTGTATCTACTAATTACACAATTAGAAAAGCAATTAATTAAGGACATAAATAAGGTACAAATTACAATATGAAATAAAATAAAGGGAATTAAAGAGAAGGTTAATTACAGAAATGTCCGGAGATTGCGGAGAAGTTTCTCAGATTCATGAAAGTAAATGTTGACAACTTCAGATACAAAATTTGGAGAACTCTCATCTTGGAGTTGTTGTAATTGTAAGAATTGTTCATCCAACACCCCCTACATACATTTTAATTATTATGACATATCTATAATCTATAATAACTTAACTATTACTAAAATAGAACACTTGCTGATGTCATCACTTATCAAAATGACTTACGTGTCGTTCTCTCGATAAAAAATTTTCCTCCAAAACTTAAAGATGATATCATTGTTATAATGAGTACTATTAATATCTTTGACTTTGCTAATTTTTAGGTATGACTAGCTAATTCGAATTGATTTATTTTTTACTTTTTATGTCACATCATTTAATGTATCAGAAAGTCATAGAAGTATATTTTATTTTACTTTTTTCAAGTTTTTATTAAATTTTTGTAATTTTTTTATTAAATAAATATAGGATATTTTGAGATGGTAAAAACATAAAGCCGTAATTTTTTTATTTTTTTGTTTATACAAATATATCAGAAATTTTAATAAAGTCTTGAATTATACACACGTCTCAAAGTGAGATGAGTCCATATAAACAGTCCACTTTGCGCTGACCCAATTGAAAACGTTTCATGATAAGACGGTGTCAATAAAAAATGAGTGAAACTCAATTATTATGAATATACACTATGCCCTAAGTGTCAAACAATGCACTATTCCTTTACACTCATTTTGCATCATAAACTATTTTGCATCATAAACTATTTTTCGACATTAAACCGTCACTTTTTTTAATCTCAATCACATATTTTACAAAGACTTTATTTAGCACCAATGTAAAATCTAAAGAGACGACGAAGTAATATAAAGATCATATTATGATACATTGATACTAGTATTACTTTTATGGGTCATATGAAAGAGACCACACTTATAACAAAAGACATTTATATGAAAAAAGTTTTCTACAAAAGTTTCTTTTAAATAGGAATATAAATGATAAGTATTTTGTGTTTTTGATAAAAGTCTGTTCTGATTTTCGTACTGTACGTCAAAGCATTTTGCATAAAATTTAAGAAAATTGGTATTTTTATATTAAATTTAATTAAATTTACGGTTGTAAATTTTTAAAAATAAGTGTAAAAGTTGATGGGAAATGCGGTTGGAAAAAAAAATGAGGAAAATACAAACATTTACATAGTTAAGTAATTTCAAATAGATCAATAAAGACAATGTAGTAAGTATATACCTCCTCCGTTCCATAATACTTGCTGGTAATTGTGACAGTTTCTCACATAATATGTCACACTCAGTAGCGAGTATTATGGAACGAAAGAAAGTATAACGTAAAATAAATCAAAGAAATATACTATAGATTTGTAGAGAATGAAAAAGTAGAGATAATTTTATTTCTTTATAATTTTGGTGCAAATTATTTACAAAGAATTACGTTAATTTTCCTTTGCAAGTCCCTCCAAGACCAAAGAATAAAAATACTCAAATTTGTTAGGATCATACCGCACTACAACAAATTTAGTTTTTTGCGACATTCGATTTAGTGGCATTAAAAAAATATCACTAATACATATTTTTAGTGTAATAATTATTGATTTTTATTTTAATTTCACAAAAAAGTGATTTAGCGACACTTAATTTGATTTTCAGTAGCATATGTAATTATCACTGTAGTCTATAGTGACATTGAGAAATATCACTAAATACTATATATGTCGCTTAAAACTTTAGTTTAGTGTGACTTTTGAATATGCTGCTATAGACTCTAATTAATGTCACTAAATCCTCTATATATGTCGTACTGTCGCTTTCCTTCTCCTCCCTTCTCTTCCCAAACCCTGATCATAACTTCTATAAGAAGGATGCAATAGATGAGATGATGATGAATTTTCCCTTTGTTCCTTCCATTTGTTTCTTTTATTAATAAATTATCCAAACATTATAAATCATTCTTATTACCGTCATTTAATACTACTAATTAAACGAGGCGTTAATTTAATTCTTAAAATAATGGAGTAAATAAATAAATGAAAGAAAAAAAAATAAAAAAGAACATACTTGGTGGAAAAGAAGAGCAAGCAAGCGATTCATATCGGCACGCAGTTGTTGAGCGGCCAAGCCAAGCATCCACAATGGAAGACCCGTTTTGAATCTTTTATAATTCCAGACTTTTATTTTTATTTATTTATTTTGTGAATGTAAAATTTAATTTTGATTTTGATTTTAATTTGGAGTGTCAAAGTATGGAATTCAGGAGCCTTTTAGGTTTGTTTTCTTTCAAGCGGGAAGCGCGAAGATTGTGACGATTCAACAACATATTTATAGGGTGGACCATTTGGTTATGCGAATAATGTGGGATCATTCTCAATTTAATATTATTAATTATTTTTTAAATTTTATTTTATTTAAAATTGCTAGCAGACAATTTTATGAGGTAAGTCAAAACTTGAAGTTATACTCCTATTTATTGTACGAAGAAGTTTTAGTAAATAGTGGTTATTTATAAAGTTAAAAAATCACTTTATATATGGTGAGATTTGATAAGATGAGAATTTTGCTATTTTAATTTATTTTTTTTATTTTTGTTTATTTTATTATTTCTTTTAGTGATGATTTACCAATAACGATTATTGATTATGAATTATTGTTATTCTATAATATTTGTTTTTTTTTCTTGGTTTCCCACCAAATATCTTAGACGTAAATTTGATAGGAAATCAAGAAAAATGATACAAAAGATAATTTTTTGATAATAGAAAAAGGGTGGCTGAGATGAAAAAATAAGTTAATTGTGTAGATGAGATCATGAATTACTACTACATGAATTACAAGACAAGTTTGAAAACAAATTGTTTAGACTCAAATGCAATATCTAAAAATTTATGTAGTCATTTCAAATAATTTATTTATATGAATTACTACTACTAAAAATTCGACTCAAGCATCTATATATTAAAATAGATGATCTTTATATTTGACTTTAACAATACAATCAAAATAATTAGTCCAAATATAACTTTTATATTTTCAAGTCATTTAATTTATTAGTTTACTAGATAGTTTCCGTGCGATGCATGATTTTATTAAATTTTCTGACATGAATTACATTAATTTATATAGAGTATTACAACTATTAATAATACATTTCAAAATCAAATTTAACACAAAAATATGTAAATTATTTTTTAAAAGTATAAACGAAAAATAGTTTTGTCATGAAAAATGTAATTGACTTACATAAAAATAGTCACAACCGAATTATAATAGAATTATGCATTATATTTAAGTAATCAATATCAATTGTATAAATAACAAAAAAATCCAAGTAAGAGTATTTTATGTTTTAACTATCTCAAAATATCCAATATACTAAATAGTACTCATTTAATTTAACACCAAAATATGTAAATTATTTTTTTAAAGTTTAAACGAAAAATAGTTTTGTCATAAAATAAAATATATAAATAATTGAAAAATAATATACTCAAAATAAGAAAATAGAAAGTCAAAGATCATAATAACAATAACATCATCATTTAATTTAGAAGGGAAAATTTTTAATGAGGAAGACACGTAAGCAATTTTGAAAAGTGATGATGTAAGCGTGTTTTGTTTTAGTAATAGTTATAGATTTTAGGAAAAATTGACAGTAATAATCCAATCTTTCACTCATCCGCCATGAATAATTCCACTTTGAATTATTTTCTAATAATCCAACCTTTGTACAAAAAATTGTCCACAACATACCCTATTACAAATAATAGATAATAATAGAATATGCTACTAGCAAACTAAAATAAAAGTTGGATTATTGACAGTGAATTAAGGGCAAACCTTAAATTATTTAAAAATAATCAAAAAGTTGAATTATTCACAGCGAATGAGCAAAATATTAGATTGTTAATGTTAATTTTTTCTTTATTTAATCACGTAGTCATATCTTAAATTTAGAAATTTACACTAGTGTAATAAATATTGAAATTTAAGGAAAGTCGAAGATAGGCAGTAGATAGAGTAGGTGTAGGCGGTACAAAAAGGCAGAGAGTAAACAGAACAGAAGGTGTTAAATGGGTATGGTACATTTAGGGAAACCAAGGTTAAAAAGGATCAGCGTGAGGCAAATAGAGCAAACATCGAGGTAATTGTGGGGTTCATACCAAACCAAACCATTTACTCACCCATTATTTTAACCCTTTTCAATACCCCTACCTCGCATAAACAACCCACATACCCACAACTTCATACTTCTACTTCCCTTCGTCTATTTATTTAAGTTGTCTCATTTAGTTTTTTTATACTTGTCGAGATAACATTTTAACCTTTAATATCTCTAATTATTGTTAATTAAAAATTATAAAAAGCTGATATTAATAATTTTTGTATTGAGACGAAACAAACAAGATTCCACATGACTATCAGACTATGTTTTAACTTATAGATTAAAAATAAAATACAAATTAAAAGTGATAAGTGAGTAGTATTCAAAAACAAATGGGACAACTTGAGTGAATAGGAGGGAGTACTATTTTGACGAGTTGATTTGAGTTATTTGATCAATTTCGAGTCACGTATTTTAGTTAAGTATAAAATTGACATAATTTTATATTCATTGTAAAGTTAGGTCAAGTCGAATTTAATTACAAGATCGGATAAATATTCTTTTATTATTCTCATTTACAAATTTTAATTTTTTTGGAAAATAACTCATGGTGAGAAATTTAGGAGTTTGAGAAACATATAGATATCATGATTAGGGGTGTTCAATGGGCCGGATAAGGGCCGGGTCGGACTTAAGTAAATATGGGCCGGGTCGGATAAGGGCCCTTTAAAATTAATATGGGCTTTAAATGGGCCGGGCTTTGAAAGCCCGGTCCGGCCCATTTTTACTACTAAAAATATTTTAAATCCCCATTTTTCAATTTATAACAATTAAATT
The DNA here is from genome assembly GCA_019425755.1 of Amaranthus cruentus. Lineage (NCBI taxonomy): Eukaryota > Viridiplantae > Streptophyta > Magnoliopsida > Caryophyllales > Amaranthaceae > Amaranthus > Amaranthus cruentus. The sequence continues at coordinate 29,289,084 of CM033450.1, read as the reverse complement.
ATCATTTATAATAAAAAAATTAATATAATATTAATAATTTCATTGACATTGTCATTTATAATATTTAAATTATACATTAATTATATTATTTACAAAGGCCCGTTTTCGGCCCTTATTAAGCCCTTTTATAGCCCACTTCATTTTACATAAAGTAAAGCCCGTTTTCGGCCCAGCCCATTTCCGACCCGGCCCTTACAAAGCCCTTCTAAAAACGGGCCGGATAAGGGCTCAAAATGGGGGCCCAACCCATTGAACACCCCTAATCATGATGAATTACTCAAACTATTACTTATTGTTATAGGATAAAACCTTATCGGATTTATAAGCAGTTAACTTTTTTCAGATGTTGATATATGCATGTCCAATAACAAATTTATGAATTATATCTTCATTTTAACAATCCGTTCATTTTATTATTTTTTTGTATTCATCAACCTAGTTTTCATTTTTACTACGCCATCTGTTCTATTTAATTTGCATCATTTTTTATTTTGGTTTGTCCCACTTAATTTGCATCATTTCTATTTTTGGACTGTGACCCACTATTTTCTTTTAATCTCATTCATACATTTTAACTCTCTTTTAAGTTCAACCACATAATTCATTCTCTCTTTTTATTTATTACCATTATCTACATTTTTCTCTAAAAACAATAATAATATATAAACCGGAGTTCTTTTTTTGATACCAAATTAACCGGAGTTAATTATGCAAGAAATGAAATAAAAATTAGTGGTAGTGGAAAATTAAAGAGGGGAGAGTATCTGCAAGCAAGAGGCAAGGGCAGTAAGACGCCGCACTAATTGTAGTTTGTAGCAGAAATAGACAGCACGCGCAGTTTGTAAGTGCGGGTGACAACCACCAATTTTCTGCACTCACTTTTCTTTCTCTTATTATACCGCCTCCCTTTTTACTGTCTCATCACTAATCCATTCAACTTTCCATTGCCCTTTTTCTTGAGGAATCTACCTCATATTCAATTTATTACTCTCATTTTATTTATTTATTTAATCTTATACTTCTTTCGTTCCAGAATACTCGCTACGTTTCCTTTTTAGTAAAAACCAATTATTTAAAGTTATACCGATTCCTATTTTTTATCCTACTCTATATCTAATTACTCATATTTTTCTTTTTCATTTTTCAACAAATAATATAAAAAAATTCCAAAAAAGCAACTTTCCACTTACTACTCATCATTGCACAGAAACTTCTTAATTTTTGTGCCCATGCAATGGTAGCAAGTAAATCAGAACGGAGGAAGTATCAAGTACTCCCTCCGTCCCTATGAGATAGTAGCAAAGAGAAAAATAGCGAGAATTAAGAAAGTGGTAATAAATGAAGAGAGATGATGAATTGTGTGGATGAAATTAAAAGAGAGTTAAAATGCATGGATGAGATTAAAAGAAAGTGGTGGGTCATAGTCTAAAAATAGAAATGCTGCAATTTAAGTGGGATGGACGAAAATAGAAAATGCTGCAAATTCATAGGGACGGAGGGAGTACTTATTTTAACTATTAATATTTCTAATTGTTTTTTAATTGGAAAGTGATGGGATGATTTATCTCACATCGACAAAGTATAGATGGTGTACACACTTTATAAGTTATTGGAGCCCTTCTTTTCATTGTCTTATGGTTTTGAGATGTTATATATCACTTTAGCTTATGAAATGTGTGCGCCTCGTGTTTTCCTCGATAATATGTTGGCATTCACATTAAGTCTAACTCAATTTAACAAAAAGCATAAAAAAAGATATTAATAATTCTTATAATGAGACCATCATCATCATACCCAGTGTTTTCGCACATAGATAAATCTATGGTCAGGGTCTGGGGAAGGAAGATCGACGGCGTTTCATACCCATAAGGAGAGGGCGATCAAAAGAGTCCTTCGGCTCGAGAATTCTTATAATGAGACCAATAAAATAAAATCTCATGTAACTATATTTTAACTATTAAGAATAAAATAAAATTAAAAGTGTTAAATAAACAGTGGTAATAAATAAATACTCCTTCATATATCATAGGAGTACAATTAATAGGTAAAATAGAAGGAAGTACGGAGTACTAAACACTCTTTTTGTAACTCTCAATTTATATCATAGGAGTAATAAACAGTGGTAATAAATAAATACCCATTTTTTACCTTTTTTTTAGTTTTGACTGTCTCGATGTCATGTTTGGTAAGTTGGAGGCTGTAATTGGTAATAAACAAAGTTCGCGGCTGTTTATTTGAAATTGAGTAAGCTTAGAGGCCGTAGTTGGTAATGATTCTAAAAATTATAAAAATTTGATATAAATAATCCTTGTATTGAGACGAATCAAAGAAGATCCCACATGACTATGTTTTATCTTATAGATTAAGAGTAAAATACAAATTAAGAGTGATGAGTGAATAGTGCCAAAAAACTAAATAGGACATTTAGGCTGAATAGGAGGTAGTATAATATTTTTATGATTTTCTTATAATAATTTCACCTATTGATTAACTATGAATGATCCAAATTTTAGGTTTATGTTCCTAGAGTTCCAGTAATCGGATGACTTGTTAAAGCAAGTTTAATTTTCCAAAAAAATTAAATAAAAATAAAATGTCAAAAAATGTAAAAAATGTTAATAATAAGTCATCTGGTTACCCTATTTTATTTTACGCATAAAATCCCTTGAAATTGGGGTCACTTATGATTAGTTAATAGATAGAATTATTGTAGAAAAATCATAAAAAGTTTGAATAATTTTAAATTAATTTTTTCTTTTTTTTTACAAAAATAAAAATACAGTAAATAATTTGAAATAGTTAAATACTTTCTCTGTTCCATAATACTTGCTACATTTTGTGTTTGGACACTATTCATCGTTTAAGCTTATTTTATCTATTGCGGCTAATATATGTAAGTAACAATATAGTCAAGTGGGGATCTTATTTGAATCGTTCAATCGCATACTTTCATAATATATATAAACTTTTTATAATTTTTAAATTTGTATAATTCAACATATAAATGAACAAAATAATACATTAGATTGCGTAAAAATATTAAATGTAGCAAGTATTATAGAGCGGAGGAAATAAAAAAACAAATATTATAATAGAATTTTTTTTTTTTTCAGATTTGTCTCTCCTGGTGATGGTAGTCTAAATTGGTAGCAGTAGCAAAGTGTAGTAGCATGACAGTCACACGATGCTTAAGAAGGAGAATTAATATGGAGGATGCAGATTTTGCTGCTTTATCTTTTATGTATTCTTTCCCCCGAAATACAAGCTAATTAAGGCTTCATAGTTCTAGTCAGACTGTTATGGTTTTAGTCTTTACTTTTTCTTGACAATTCTGTACTTTTTCAGCCAATTTTGATGCTGACGCGTGTTTTTTTCATCTAATTTGGTTGATTCTCAAACAGTCGGATTTTGCTTAGGGTATTTATGACTTTTACGAAAACTTAACGGAAATTAAACGCTTTTATCTTCATAATGTTATTTTAGTTAATTTTTCTAGAGTAAAAATATTTAAGAATTGTTAGCACTTACTCGAGTCATACAATACATGTGACTAGGTCCAAGTTTCGATTTTTAAAATTATTTTATTTTTATAATTAATATTTTTATCTAAATTTAATTATTATTAGTAATTCTATTTTGATAATAATGATTTTTGATTTTATACAATACACTGGGTATGATGATGATAATGATTTTTTATTTTATAATTAAAAATGGATACAAGGCATTTTTCTAATTTCATTAAAAAAAGTAGCGACACTATGAAAAGGAGGTGACATTTAAAGATTGGGCAAATTAATTCATATATTAGTATATACAAAAAAATTTCATTTAATTATAGAGTAGGTCGAGAGAAAGGATAACACGATGAGAATTGAGATTAGGAATTTACGTAAATAAAGTAATACTTAATTAATTCAACTAAGATAAGACCAAATTCTCGTAAAATAATTATTCTCTTAACTACCATTATGCATATTTTTTACACACTAATTCAATCTTAATTATCTTGTTGAATTGAGGATAAAAATAATTAGCAAATCAAGTTAATAGAAGTTAATATAATGAGAATTTTACCAAATTTGTTTATAGGTGTTTTCTGTACCTAGATTCCCCCAAAAATTATATACTACTATTACAAATTTGTGCTTTATAAAAGATGATTTTTACCATATTCATGTAACACTTCGTTCCATAATACTTGCTACATTTTCTATTTTTGATATTTTTATATTACTTACTACATTTTTATTTTTAGTAATAAAACAATCATATAAATATCTACTTTAACCCTATTTTTATCCTACTCTATATCTCATTAACTTTATTTCCTCTTCAATTAAGAAAAAATAAAGGGTAAAATAATACTTTATATGTTATGCCTACCTTTTCTTAATTCTCGTGCCCATGCAAATATAACAACTAAAATGGAACGGTGGAAGTATTCAACAATATTTGTGTTAAAAGGATTTCCATATGAATGAAGAAAGTCCTTGACCTTTTTCCCTCTTTTTATTGAAAAGTTAGAAAATTAATAGGTCTGTCAAATCTAAAGGACATAGTGAAGAATCTTACTGCTTCTACAGTTCAAAGAAAGGGATGGATATTGTGGGGTGGACAAAGTGTAAATTTAATTTTTAATAAAATACTCATTCCTCGTATTTAGAATTATTGTCCTAATTACTTTCTACACATACCAATGTACTAATTCGATCCATATATATCTAAACGAGTGGTGCAGACCGAGTAGATAGTTTTCCATGATAAAAAGGAGATTTGAAGAGCATCAATAAATTTGTTTCATTTGATTTGAGCATGTTTGCTAAGACAATTATTAAATCTTTAATATCTCTAGTTGTAAAAAACTAAAATCATACAAACTTGATATTAATAATCCTTGCGTTTAGAGGAATCAATCAAGATCACACTTGACTATGTTTTAAATTATTAATTAAAAATAAAATACAAATTAAGAATGAACTCTGAATAATATTATAAGATTATGAGACGAATCAAATGGCTACATTATTGTATAATTAAGATAACATACATTTTAAAGACCATCTATCGTACGAAGCTTAATGAAATGTATATAACTTGTTTTGATGATAAGGCGGTGGATGGAGTTTTATCATCGATCCATTCATATTTATTTAATATTATTTGACATATGAATTATATTCATATGTCTCCCTATGTTCATGTAAAATATAAGCAAATTTGAAGTGTTTTAATGGCAATAAGATCTAATGGATATTTACCCATGTATCTAAAAATTTATATTGTAAAATTTTCATGAATGAGTAACATTGAATAATCAGCATTGATGACTTCTTCAGGTATGTTAACCTAATGATGTTTTGTTGGCGTCCATGCGAGTACAAAGCATTTTAGAGTAAACTGATGTTTTGTATATGTTCACACCAACACAATAGAAAGGTTCTATTTTTTTGAATTTAATCTTTTTGATATTCTTACCAGATATTAGAAGTTTGTATAGAGACGCTTAATATGATATGAAACTTTGATGTCATCTTAATAGAATGGATAATGTTTTGCTTAAATTAGTTATAAGTGCAATTAGAGCATGATCGAAAATGTTATTGGAAGAAAAGAGGGGCAAGACTTTTAATTTGGAAATAATTAAGGCTTTAGTGGCATTTTTTTGAAAGATTTAGCAGCATAGTCTCAAAGGCCACTATTAGCTTTACATAGGATCTAGTGACCTTAGTTCAAATGTCGCGACATTTTTTGGTGCCATTTACAAATGCCACTAACTCCTAAAATATATGCCACTAAAGCTCAGATTAGTTGTAGTTAATGTCAAAAAAACCAACTAAATGATATAAAACCACTGAAATGGAGGAAGTAGTACTATTATCTTTTTAACACTACAACAAATTTAGCTTTTTGCGACATTGGCTTTAGTGGCATTAAAAAATGTCACTAATTTATATTTTTAGTGTAATAATTATTGCCTTTTATTTTAAGCTCCACCATAAAGTGATTTAGCGACACTTAATTTGGTCTATAGTGACATATGTAATTGTCACTATAGTCTATAGTGGCATTTGTGAGAAATGTCACTAGATCCTATGTCGCTAAAAACTTTAGTGTGACTTTTTAATACGTTGCTAAAGGGTCTAATAAATGCCACTAAATCCTCTATATACACTATAAGAAATTTAAAATAGCGACATTTAAATTAAATGTCGCTAAATATATCTCACTAAAAGCAAATTATATTGTAGTGTAATATGATGAAACTAAGATCCGATGGCTCAAATTAACTTTGTTCCTTATTATTAATATTGTGTGATATTCAAAAAAAATATCTCCATGTCATCTTTAAATTGAAAAGATATTAAAGATAGTATGTAGCGAAGTATGTACATAGTGTAGCTACGGTACAAGCTCTGGAAAGAATTGGTGCGTATTGCAATTTGCATGTGATGGAACGGAGGCATGGAGCTAAACTCCAGATGCAATCATTATATATGAAAATAGTTTGTTACGTATAGATAAGTTAAAGATCGTGTACACACTTTATAATTTATTGAACCTTCTCCTTATTTGCCATATGGTTTTGGAAATATGCTGAGAATTAGAATAAGTCCAACTCGGTATTTTGGGCTTTCATTTTTATACAATTGAGTTATGATCTACTTTCTCCATTCTAAAATGCTAGCTTGTTACATAACAGTAATTGTTACTATTTATTTTTCAAGCTTATTATGATATTTCGGCTAATGAGTTAGGAAGAATATGAGCATATGGAATTTTATTTAAACTGTCTAATCGTATACTTTTCTAATACTAATATTTTTATGATTTTAAATTACACACAATTCTAGCTAAATATATAACATTGCGTAAACAGTCAAATATAATAAGTATAATGAAACCGCAGATTCCTAAAAGTATAACAATCTTCACAAGAAGGGAGCATGAAATTCATTTTGCAATGATAAGTATAGAATTAGGAGTATAATTATATAATCAAATAGTAGTTGATGAAAGACAGATGGATTGCATTGTATTTGTTGCTCCATTATACAAGTAATTATTTTATACACTTTAATGGTCAATTAGTATATGTTGAAGAGCATGCACAAAACCCTAGTGTAAAAAGTGATGGGTTAAATATAGGTTAATTTTAATTTGTACACAAGCAAGAAACTAAGCATGTTCATTTGTTTACATTCTCCTAAGTCCTAGCTTGAGACTAGAATGTGTCACAATTTCAAAAGCATGCTTTTTATTGACGTAAGAGGATTAAGATATCTTATTTTACACTCAACAAATTATTTTAATTAATTAGTTAATTATATATATATATATATTATATATATATATATATATATATATATATATATATATATATATATATATATATATATATATATATATATATATATATATATATATATATATATATATATATATATATATTATATATATATATATATATATATATATATATATATATATATATATATATATATATATATATTTATACTAAGAAAAGGAGAAATAATATATACACATCGAAATTATGTTTGTTTGAAAAGTTCTATCTGATCTATAACTGAAACAAGATTCAATTAAATAATTAAAAAAGACAAATATGATAATTAGGCAGAAACATATATACATAACAAATAATAATAAATAGTGTCGATAATCGTAATGTATTTATAATTTTATGATCTATATTTTCTTTAAATTGAATAGCATCATAATGGGTTTCAATTTTTTTTTTTTGAAAATGATTCTTATGCAATATTTTAAAAATTATATATAAAGCATACCTAGTTTATTTTTTTTGAATATAAAGCATACCTAGTTTATTGTTTTATAGAAATATCTAAGTAGACAATCACTAAGATTAGAAATAATTTCAAAATTTTAATATAATTATTATTATAATCTTATTTGCACAAGAATTGACTTATACAAGTATATACTTAAGTAAAAACCACAAACCATTAAAAATTTTTAAAGAACTAGGTCTTTTCTCATAAACCATAAAAGTGGAAGTCATTTTTTAAAAATTAAATTTAAAAAAAATGGAAAAAATATTGGAGCATGCATAAATAGTTGACATCAGCTGATTATTGGGAAACTAAATGGAGAATGTTTAGTGTAGAGCAAAGCACATAACGTTAATATCAATGAAAAGATAAGCTGTAATTGGTTAATTAATAATTAGCATAGACTTCATAATCATGCTTCATTCCTTTCAGCCTTGTCTACTGCTCATATACTGTAGGCATTATACATGTTGATAATCTAGAATATGAAGTAAGTGTTTTTGTTTTTACTTGCATCATTTGCTTGTTTACACGTTTTAATGTACAAATTTAGTGGTTAGTATCTCTATTGTGAATATCAAAAAGTTATAGAAAATTAGAAACTCAAAACAATAAAATTAAATCGAGACAATTCAATATAATCATCATCATATCCAACGAATTCCGCTTATAGATAAACTATGTTCAGGGTCTGGTGAGGGAAGATAGACGACAACTCATACCCATATAGGAGAGTGCGGACAGAGAGTCTCCCGACTCTAAAGGGTTTTCAAAGAGATATCCGAAAGTCTGCAACTTACACCCACGTTAGTCATGCATAGTAATCAGCTAGTTAAAGATACACAACAAGTATAATACACACAAATAACTAAACAAAAGATAAGTATAAAGGGCGATAAGTAAAGGCAAAGAACAGTAGCAACCCATTGTCGGGAGGGTTATGTCTAGGAAGTATAAAATGTATTGAACACTTAGTAAACTTTTGTATAATTTCTGAATCAACTTAATTATATTTTTTAAGTTAAATTACACACAATATAATATTAGTAAATTTTTAATTAATTGACTAGTTCGGATCACAATCTGGTTGACTCGGAAGATCCGGTAGTCTAAGTAAATAACGATGATTTGTAATGTTGACAAATCACCCTTATGTGGAAGAATTTGATAGGGTGGAGCTCTTAGGATTTTTATTTATTTTTTTCTATTTTGTTTACTTTATTGATATTTATTTTTTCTTTTATTGTTAGTTTACAAATCACCGTGATTAATTAGGAATTTCTATTTATGGAAAGTTTTCATCTCACTTTTACCTCTTAAAACCCCCACTTGCCTTACTTCACACTACTATTTAATTATTTTCTCTCTCATACTTCCAATACAATCATTATTTCACACTACTATTTACTAGTAATTATTTTTTCTCTCATACTTTCAATAAAATCCTTAGTTCACACTACTGTTTAATTAAAATAATACCCACTGTAACCCAAAAAATTTACCTACCTTAATATTTGTCAACTGCAGGTTTCTCTTTCTAGAAGACTGTTCTCGAGTCGGAGGACTTTTTGATCACACTCTCCTTATGGGTATGAGCATGCCATCATTCCTCCCTCCCCAGACCCTGATCATAGTTTTCTATGAGCGGGATACACTGGGTATGATGATGATGATGAATATTTGTAAAAAACCCAAAGTGGGAGAACAAGGAAGATCGGAGGGAGTAGTGTATTATATACTTTTTAAATTCATTGAAGTAACAAAAATTCAGTTTATAAAAATGAATTAAACGTAATACTATTAATTTTTGATTATTTAACAAAATAAATATATTAATAATTGAAAAAAAAATGTTAATGATGACATTATCATATCGAATTTAAGGAATGAAATCTATACATTTTTTAGATGGATAATGTAGACGTGTTTTATTTTAAAAATAGTTATAATAGATAGATAAATAATGCACATATAATTTTTTAGTTTTTTTTTCAATTTTTAATTCTGAAAGTATAACTTTAAGTAAATTGATCACTGGGGTGAGTTTAATTAATTAGTGATCTAACGGCTGATTTATTAGATTAATGGATTATGGAGGTAATGAGGACTCATTGCTCGAGAGATCAATATGATTACACCTCCACTTAGTAGGGTATGTACTATGTAGTAAATTGTAGGAGTATTCTTACTTGTTAGTGCCTCTTTACAATCATCCCTAAATCATGGAAACAATTGTGGATGTGTAAGTAAATTAATTTAAATTTTACTTTTGGAGTATTAATTAGTCAAATAAAATCATATGATGCAATATTTATGTATGCAATACTCAATAATTACATATAGTTGATCGAAAGATTTTATATGTCAAAGAATTTAACAAAAACTTAAATTGATGATTAATGCCTTAGAATATGCTATATACTCTAAATTTTTTTAAAAGTCAAAAATAATTATATATTGATTTTTGAGTCACATGATTATCAGAGAATATAGATAATTGAGCATTATTTCAATTGAAGCATTTACCATATCTGATATTTTTTAAAGGTCTCTAAGTTTAATTTCTCATTTTTATTCCCTAACATCCCCTCCCCTCACACTTTTTTTTATAGTTTTTGAATATCCCCTCTCCTCACACTTAAATGTATGATAAAACAAGATAAGAGATTATATTATATTTAAGACGATATATATTTACGCATGATATTTATGTTATTACTTATTAGTGTTTATTACATCTCCTTTTAGGTTTTATATACATAATCATGAAAGTACTGAATATCGTTTTTTGTTATTCATAGAGATGCATAAATAATATTCTCTTAACTTGTAAAGACTTCTCTCAGCTTATAAAGTTTAATTATCTTTAAATTCGATTCCACCTATTATGTAATCCAAAAATTTTTTCTGTTATTCCCAATTTAGAAAAATGAAAATGAGATGGGCCAAAACTCAAAAAAAAAAAAAGATATGGGCCAAACTTGTTAGACTAAACTTGATATGAGTTTCGAAAAAAACATGAGAAGTTTAAAGGACTACTAGAAATAGTATTATATATTTCTTCCTATTAATTTTCACAAAAACTTGCGTAAGACCGTCTTAACTTAAGACCACAATTGGGCCGGCCCATTGCAGGCGCGTGTAGCACACGCGCCCTTCAATTTCCATTTTTTTTTATTTTCTGGGCATTTTTCAATTTGGACCTTAAAGGTATCTATTTTAACCTTAAATGTATCAATCTCAACGTAAAGTAGTATTTAAATACATCAATTAAAATAAATTTCAATTTGAACCTATGAGTGATTAATTGTGGCATTAAACTAATCAATTTCCACCTAAATTGAAATTGATATCTTTAAAGTCAAAATTGTAATTGATACCTTTAAAAGTAAAATTGAAAAATGCCCAAAAAATAAAAAAGAAGAGATAAAGTGCAATGGGCTAGAATATTAAGCCGTCTTAGAATAAAACGGTCTCTCCCAAGACCGCCTGATTGATTTTTAATAAAAACAGGCCGGATTACTATGAGTCATAAATAGTGGGCTACAAGCATGAGAGCCGAAAATAATAACTAGTTTTGTCATATTAGAAAATCCTAATCAATCATCATTATAATTTGTAAATCATCATAAAAGACAAAATTATACTAATAAAATAAGCAAAATACAAAAAGATAAATTACAATTTCATAAATATCACCCAATCAAATCTCTCCATATGAGTGTGATGAGCCAAATTGACAAATAAGTTATTAAATTAGAGTTCCTCGTTCATATTAATGCTCAAATTCACTAATCAATGAGTCAATGACTAATGACATGACACGAACATATGGCCATGTCACAGATGGAAGCAATATACTTAATTGGATATGAAATGGCAAGTCCAACACATGTATCGTCTTATTTCAAAAAGTGTTGAACGTGGCTACCCGGTGGCCAATTATGGAATGTCTAAAACACGTATTGTGTTATTTCAACTGTTTCATCTATCCCAAATATGCAAGATGTTTTGGGGAAGATATAATAAACATTCCCACGACATTTATAAGCCAAAATCAATAGAGAAAGTACCCATAATTCCAATGCTAACTCTGCAAACTTTCAGCAAAACCAAGTGATGAAAGTAACCTCAATAGGATAGCAAAATTTTCATCTCAATCTATATTTACATATAATCAAAGAACAAAACTGGGAAAGGGCAATTTTCCGCTCTGGGCTTTCTTTCTTCAAAGTAACACAAACTCGTTTTCGATTTTCATGTTAATAGAAGTATATGTTAGTATTAAAACTAATCCAACTTATTTGATTAGTTCTACCTTGTTTTGTGTGCTTTCGAAAGCTTCTTTTTTTTCTTCTTTACTGCCTTGGGGATTTTGGTCTTCCGAGCTTCCCTCTTCTCCTCCTTAACTTTTTTCTTGTTTTCCTTCCTCGCAGCCTTTCTATCTTCAGGGGCCAACTTCCCAGTGCCAGAAGGTCGCTTCTCTTCTGTTTCACTACAGCTATCATCATCTTCACCTTCATCATCATCGTCGCTGCCAGATCCAGAATCAGTTTCATCAACACCCAAATCAGCACGGGTTGTAGCTGCTTCTTGTAATGTAGAAGTTTGAGTCATATGATTCAGTCCCGTGATCGTCTTGTAGTACATATCTCCTGTGTCATTCCCGCTAGTCAACCGAAAAGCATCTTCTTCGGCATCTTTGACTTGTTCGAGTGTCTTTGGGATATATGACTAAGAAAAAAGAACGACACAAGGATAACAAAAAGAAATGAGTTATCTTTCATATACAAAATGATGATTTGGAATAACATCGTAAATGCAATTTGATATCAACCAAAGGAATCATGGGTAAGAAGTAAAGACAATAAGAATATCAGGTACTAATAAGTTACCTGAACAAATACAGAGTCGGCTATTTGCTCCTCAGCAGTTATTGTATCCCCTCTAGCCAGAATCTTTTGCTGTACCTGGTTAACACCAAAGATTGATTAAAAACTTTTAAAAAATACGACTTCCAGAAGAAACTAGATTACCAAAATAAGAATCATTACAATTTTAAGCAGCAAAAGACAAGTATACCTCTTCTAAGTAAGAGTCCACAGCATCATCAGTAATGGTTGAATCCACAATAAAATCAAAAAGTTCTCGAATTGTCATCACAGCCACACCATTTTTTTTAAAGAAATCCTGTAAGAAAACAGTAGGATTGGATTAACTTACATAAGATATATAACTGAACTAGCAGGAAATCCAGCCAATTACAGGTGTAACCATGATGGCTTGCAATCTACTTGAGTTAAGTCATCACTCGTACGCTAATCCAATCCAAATGACCCACATCGAGCTTGCCAAGGGTCAGTTTAAAAAATTCATGAACGAGCTTGATAAACTCTTATATATACAATTTGCATAATATAACAATATTTCAATTTAATTTGTACAAATTCTTGTTATATTTTTAAACTAGAGAAATGACGCTTTGATACCAACAAAGCCTAACCCTATATATCGAGTCCGCTACATGACCTAAACAATTCAACGTGATACTCCCTCCTATTTTAGTTAAATGTCACATTTCCACTTTTGTATATTCATATCAAATGACTCATGTCCTTATTGGATAACATTTTCGGCTTACTAATGCCCTCATGAGATTTCATTAGTACACACAATTGCTATTAATTTATTATTTTTTTCCTCTAATCACTTCTCTTATGTGGTAATGGTCCCTCTCATTATTTTTTAGAATTGATGCTAAACCAAACTTTTGATTAGAATAGAGAGTATATCCTAAGCAACAAAAATTTACTTTACTCTGTTCTATAATACTAATCTACAACTATATCTCCTCATCATTCATTATTATCTATTTGCATGTGCCAGACATAGAGAAATAATTTCTCACTTACAGTTCTCCCAAAATAAGAACATAAAATTATATATGAAAATTTGAATTAAGAATTCAAGTATGAACTCGAGCTCAAAATGAGCTTCAGTTAAGCACAGTTCACAAATATTTCTCTCCGGCTAAAATCAACCCTAAAATTATGAGCTCGTTGAACTTCAAGGTTGAGCTGTGTCAAGTATAAATGTTTTCTAGCAAAGTATTATACTATTAATTACAGCAGTAGCACTTACAGATACATGAACACAATCTTCTCGTAAGAAATCAAGCGCATGAGGATGATCAAGATCAACGGATTGTGAAACATCAATAATATACAAGTGGCCCTGCAATACGTACATAATTTATGTGAAGGTGCTTCATACAGAGGAATTAATATTTGGTAGGTTTGCAAGGATACAAGTATACCTCAAAATATAATATGTTGTATTCACTCAGATCACCATGTACTAGCTTGCACTTTTGAAACAGGGTCCGCATTGCAGTAATTATCTGGAGAAAAATATCGGGCATTAAAAATAAACATATCTAGAAAAAACACAATCACAATTGAAAAGATAGCAAAATGTCAGAAATCCTGACGATTAAAGGACCATTGATATCCAAAAATTAGAAAGGAACACATTCAAAAAAAGAATAGACAAATACTTTCAAAGTCAAGTATTGGAAAGCAAGCACCACCACTACTAGTATATGGAAGCAGAGCACTAAAAAAACCAGAGGAAGTTTTTGTGTGTGTGTGATATATATATATATATATATATATATATATATAATATTTCGGTTCCACACCGATGCAAATTAAAAGGTGTACATAAAATCTTATAGGGTGTACATATTTCGATGACAATTTTGTAAATAATTGGACATTTTCTAAAAGGTGTACATGCATATCTAAAAAGTGTACATATTTCGGTTCCACACCGATGCAAATAGGATTTTCTGAGATTCCTTTGACTTGATGTATTTGTTTTTTCTGGTGAATGAAAAAGTCTTTTATTTGCCAAAAAAAAAAGTGTACATACTCAGATGGCAGTTCCTTAAATAATATGAACTTTTTCCATCACAAAAATATGTACAACCCTATAAGATAATATGTACACCTTTTGCTACAATAAATATATCTTAATCTAATTTTCAGTTTTCATCACTTCAGTTGTCTTCACCTAATCTATATATATATATATATATATATATATATATATATATATGAATGTATACTGGTATATATAGAGAGAGAAAAGGTAGAAGAAAAGGGTTGAGAAACATAATCCATATGTACCTCAACATAACATTCTCGCAGCTTGTCAAGTGATAGTGCAGCATCTTTAAGTCGAGGCGCCGCCCAACCCGACTTCCCTGTTAAATAAAGAAAAATACAAGGTCGGAAATCTAGAGAAGAAACCCAAAATCCTGGACATTATTCTGGGCCACAATACCAGCAGCTGGTGCCCTGCTGTAAAGTAAAATTCCACTCTATAATGAAGTTCCGGAAAATACATCTAAAACTTAAGAGCCCAGATTGTTAGACTGAGCAATTTTTCTTTTTGATGATGCAAAGCCTAGCTATCTCTATTATAATCCTTCGCTTATTCCAGTATTAATGACAGTAACATCAAGATAATAAGAAAATAGCATGAGAGGATTTACATATGAGAAGATGTGCAGGCTCAAATTTTTGAGTGACCAAACTTTTGAACTAGAAGAGACAGAACTCCTAAAAACACGTATTAGCGGACAAAGAAACCCGATACTACAATATTATGTTTATCCCACAAGTCACAGCTCACAACAATAAAACAAATCTTTTTTGAATCAGAAATCATTATCTCTCTGGCATAAGAGGTAAATGAAGGTACCCATAGAAATCAAGAGCTAGGTACTATCCACTGTTCCATGTTCCCTAAACTTTGTTCTCACAGGAATCATTAACGTAGCAGAACTTCATCTGAAGTTTGAGCCTTGAAGGTGACAATTATGATTAAAGATTATTAGGCAATTTCATTTAGCACTATCAATATGAGTTTTAATATTGCACTCATCATTGTAGATACCTCATGGTTCGCGTTTGCAATCCAATACACTTCGCATCATAACCTGTTCCAAGTAACATTAATATTGGAAAATTCACTTCTATACATCAATCCATAGCTTATTGTCTAACTAAAGGTAGAAAACCTGGCATAAATTATTTTCTATTGGAAAAGATTTAATCTCTCATCAAAAGTATTTGTCCATTGAATATTTTTTTTTTAGAAAACCCCATTGAATATATTTAATCAAAAGGAAATAAGGAAAACTACCTATAAATTCCATGACTAAAACATGGAGCCTCAAAAGAATTGGCGTGGGACAGCGTAATCCTGCTGCTTTCAGCCTGTATTTCACCAAACATATCATCAGTTTATATTTTATTCTATTTTTTACAAACACATCCAAGAAAATAAAACAAGGGACTACTGCTCTATTTCCAAAGTAAATCTACAAAAGCATCAGCCTCAAAAACAAATTTCCTGCAATTCTTCGATAATGTTAACAGGTGTTCGAAGCGTCACGGTCAAAAGACTGAAAAACGAAGATTTTGACAGTTTGTGTAAAAGCGCTGTACATCAAAAAACATTAGTATGTTATTAAACAGAATATTTTCAAATATCACATGCATTAACATCAATTTACCCACGATCATTGAAATACATGAGCAACATTAACTCAAACCTATAGAGCCATCAAGGAGCTTGATTCACGAGCAAGATTTAACCAAAAACTGAGCAGTCTATGTCTGGTCATTGGAGTTTGAGATAATCTAAGACCAGACTGGCTTGAATTCTTTAACTGGCACATGCAATTCACAAGTTTGACCAGCTCATAAACTTATCATGTGAAACAATATATATACAATGACTCAAAGTGGGTCAATACAACATAAACCTAAATTGTCTTCCACATAGTTGCGCAAACATATAACACCGCATTAACCCAAAACCTATCCACATTGACCACGAAAGTGGTTTACAACTACTACCATAACCACAATGCATCCGATACTTTGCACTATGTTCTCTACTATTCAAAAGAGTTAAAATCTAACCCATATGCTTAATGTCACTTATCATTATGGTAGGAACATATCATAAATTGCAGCCACGCATAAAGGAGACAATATCTAATCAAATGAGTATAAGATTATCTTAAGTACCTCATAAGATTCCTCATTTCTTTCTCAGCCCAAGTCTTAACCATTTTCCGAGGATTGTGTTTGCAATATCCATATCTGAAACGATAGTCACCTTGTACATATCTATCTCTGTCCCTAAATTGTTTTAAGTAAAAGAAAAACAAAGAATTTAATCAGCAGATGAAGATTTAAAAAAATATATATTTTTAAGATACAAAAAGTTAGCCTGATAAATGGAAGGAAGAAAAAAGGCGCAAAATGAAAACAGGAAGGGTTCAGAAGGAAACAGGTTTTCCATCTAAAGCGAACTTCCAACTTACTTGAACACCAAAACTGAAGTCTTGTAAACTTTAATAGCTAATTCTTGACCATCAGACTTGGTTGCGTGGTAAACATTTGCCTGCACAAAGAGAATACATCAGTGTAAAGCTTGGAGACAGATTATAAACTACATTAAAGATGAAAATATATAGAGAAAAACACATTACCTCTTTTCCTGTTGATATACAACCATTTATATCATTAAACACACCACGGTTCAACATTTTGAAGAGAACCATCCGGGTTCTAGGGTCAATAGCCTGAAACAAAATACTATTACTGAACAATAATATCAACATAAATAAAGTATCAACTAGCCAAGTCAGCAAAAAGTCGGAAGATGCATTCAAACAATAAAATCATAAAATTCACCTACTTGTTCAACGGTGGCACGGTCAGCTTTCTCCGTGTTTTTTATTTTACCAATTGCCATTCCCTGTACACTCTTACGGATTGCAGTGGTAACACAGTTGGACATACCAACATTTACCCTTCCCTCCCATTCCTATAACAATCAAAACCCTAGTGTTAATGAATAATTCATATAAACCTATAAAATTCTATATTTAATCTTATTTTTAAAGTAAAATTAAGATGAATAATTCATATATGAATACATATTGTTTATAATTCTTCAAAAACTATAGTATACCTTGCTTATATGCCAAAAAAATACATTCAAATTAAACTAAAGGAACAGATTAAAGAAAATATGGAAGAAAAAAAACCTCAAGAGGAGAAGCACGAATATGATGGGAAAACTTTTGGTTGCGATTGGAGAGGGGTTGAAGAGTTGATACATTGGGCTTGGACAAAGCCCCACCATGGGCATTAGGTCGTCGAGCTTTTAGAGTAATCGTATTCCCAACATCAACACCACCCTCTTCTGTGTCTTTCAAATCCAACCAATCCAAAGCATCTCCAATTTCTGAATCAGAAGACCACTCCTCATCATCTTCTTCTTCAAACTCTGCTTCTATGTCGGGTACATCTTCGGACATGGCTTTCATTGCCGCTTTTTCTTCTTCACACATCTCGAAATCAAATGTTTTTTTCCTAAGGTGTTACAATTCCTGTATTCGCCCAACCAAACAATTTTAAATTTCTACCACTCAAAATATGGCAGTTTGCCAAGTTATTGGTCAAATAAACAAATCCTAACAGTTTTTGCACTTCTATGACACAAGTTATTGTGATTTCGTAATTAATTGTCAAACAAAAAACCTCTTCCAAGTATGTTCAATTAATAACCAGACCAGTCAAAACACCAGACCGGAAATCGTTGGGAGTTGGGGCTTGCGGACTGAGTTGCGTGGATGGAGAAGAAGATGGAGATTGGAGACTATAAATTAAAATAGAAAGAAACTATATTAAAAACCAAGAAAGAAGCTAATTGAGATGGAGAAACAGTTACCTGAGTGAGTCGAACAACAGAATGTTGAAGAAGGGAGCGCCGTTTGCTGAAGTCTGGGTTGAAGAAACTACTTACTAGGGTTTTCAACTTTTTCAAAGTGGAACCATATATTACTATAAGGTAATTGGGATTTGGGTGCCCAGAGTCCAAGACTATTAAAATAATTTAGAAAAATCTTAGGATTTTAATTAATAATAAAAATGTCTAAATTAAAAAATAAAAATATCCAAGATAATATAATTAAAAGATAAAAATATCTAAGATATATTTTAGTAAAGTTGTAACCAAACCTTCACTATAAATACCTTTGGATGTATTTGCTTCTGTGCAATGAAAACAATAACCATTTTACATACTTCCTTTCCTTCCTCTACAAACAAATCATCTACTACTTTCATCTCCAAATTTTCCTATACAGACTTCATACTTGGGCCTTCTAATATTATTACGTTTTCCGGTCTGATCTGGTCTGAAAATTTTAAAACCTAGACCGGACCGAAAACCGTATTTTATTATAAAAAAAACCGGACCAAACCATTTAGATCGTAGACCAGACCAAATACTTAAATTACAGTTTGCTCCGATTTGATTTGCGATTTAGACCAAACTCTGTTCAGTCCTAATTGCAACATCAATGCTAGAGCCTAATCCCAAAAAATTGGGATCTTCTGCGTCAACCAATATATCATACAATGATCAAAAATGCATATTGATGTTGGGAGTGGAATAAAACTTGGTCTAGATGAGCCAGTTAAACTATCAAAGACTCAACAAAGATCCAAACCTCACGAATCGCTTTCATATTTTTGTTGAGAATCGAAAATATAAGTAAATGAAGGAATTGATAACGGGAGCTTATAATATACTCCCACCTATTCACCCTACTTGTCCCATTTATATTTTTCACACATGCCGAGATAACATTTTAACCTTTAATATCTTTAATTGTGCATAATTAAAAATTGTAAAAACTTAATATTAATAATCTTTACAATGAGACGAAAAAAATAAGATCCACATGACTATATTTTAACTTATAGATTAAGAACAAAATACAAATTAAGAGTGATTAGTGAATAGTAACCAAAAAGTAAATGGGATAAGTATGAAGAATAGTAGGGAGTAATAATTTGCAAATTTTTTAATGAAATCCTCCCATAAGTTCTATGTTTGGTTTGGATTCAATATAAATCCAAATCAAAACCAATTCGGTTATAGAATACCCGTCAAAATTGAAACCATTTTACCAAATTGACCCATAGCAGTATTGGGCTGAATTGCACAGAAATTACAAATTGCACCGAAGTATTTGAATAGTTTGCCTTGATTATTAAAAAAACGTCCATTAAAAAATTCAACACGTAGTTATATAAATATACGCAAGGTAGAACAATTCAAATTAGCAGCAAGCACCATCAATAATCTCCATTTATTTTGAGAAATGATAATTGACTGAAAATCAGATTCATTTTTCCAAAAAATAAAAATGCAAAAGCATGGTGTGTTAGATTAAAAACTAAACATCAATGAAAACAAAACCAACAAAAACATTGATGAAAAACAACTAAACGAAAACACTACCAGTAAACGAAAAAACCAGCAAAGATCAAGATAATTGACAAAAAAAATGGATTTCACATGACGAAACTGTAACGCATTTCAGAGAACAAGAACAGGAATCAATTAAAAAACGAAACAAATACTAGTTAAAAAAAACCTAAAAAATCAGATTCAAGAAAACGAGATTCAACACAAAGGAGAAAAAAGGAATTGATGGAAACTGAACCTTTAGCCTTCCTTGGTGGTGAAATGAAGATGAGATGGTTTGCTGATGGAACGTCGAATGAGATAGAGGAGACAATGACATGCGTGTGTAAGAGAGGGTGGATGTGGGGGTGGCCGTGAGTGAGGATGAACGGAGAGAGATGCAGGACGTCTAAGTTTTAGGGTTTTAATCTTAAATCGGCCCTAGGGATCTAGACTATTTTTATTGGACTGACCTCGTATATATATTTACATTTAGCATGTTAAATACATAACAACTGGTCTTGGCTGAGATCGTCTCAAATTGAGACCAAGAGTGGGCCGGCCCGATTTGTGCCTATTTCAAACTCACATGTTTTCTTTCGTTTTTTTTCTATTTTCTGTGCATTTTTCAATTTTAATCTTAAATGTATTAATTTTGACCTTAAAGAGTATCAATTTCAACTTAAAGTAAACTTTAAACAGATCAATTAGCATAAAATTTTGGACTTTAACCTATTTGTGATCAATTGTAATGTTAAACTGATCAATTTCTACCTAAACATGGTTCTGTTTGACAATTTGAGAACGAAGTTAATAAAATGTTACTAACATTATCATTCGATGAATGAATTTTAAACAACAAATGAATGATCAATAACAGTATCAGTAATAGTGTTAGAAACATTGTACAATACAAGTACTTTTATAGGTTTTAGTTCAAATTGAATAGGTTAATAGTTAAATTATGACATATAATTTGACAATAATATTTTATAATCTAACTCAATGTCGAACTTCTAATCTTCAATTATCGTTTTAACAATAAATATTCAAATTGTATAAATATATTGTATAGTATTTAGTTCAAATTTAATTATTGATAGTATTATTGATCATTCATTTGTTGTTTGAAATTCATTCATAGAATGATAGAACAACTACATTTTATATAACTTCGTTATAAAATTGTGAAGCAGAACCATATATATTAGGTTGAAATTGATCAGTCTAACGTTAAAATTGATTACTTATAGGTTCAAACTTCAAATTGAAAATTTTACTTTAATTGATATGTTTAAGTACTACTTTACGTTGAAATTGATACCTTTATGGTAAATTGATACCTTTAAGGTCAAAATTGAAAAATGCCTAGAAAATGAAAAAAAAAACAAGGGAAACCGTGTGATGATGTTACACGCGCGAATTGGGCCGACCCACTCTTTGTCTCAATTTGAGACGGTCTCGAACAAGTTTTGGTGAATACATAAAGGGAATTCCTACCATCTTTGGACTTGAGGGAAAAATATTATTTTGATGAAAGATGGTAGAGTTAGAGTTTATGTTTTGGAGGAAAAAGTTGAAACTGATGGCATTTGAAATGATGAGTCACATATATAGGCGTACAACAGCCTAAAAGTTTCGAAATTAACAATTGCTAATGTTTTTTGTGCAAAAAGGTCACGGTGGAACAGTTTGGTAAACCTCAGGGTTACCACGTGGAATTTTCCATAGATTAACTATGAGTTCGTCGTACGATGAGACAGTCTCTTACAGAAAGAGATGTTATTTTTATATGGATCTTTCACAATCCGTTTAGCCGTCTTGTATGAAGTCGTCTCACCATAAGACGAGTCCATAAAAAAACTCATTATTCAAAAAACATTAAAAAACAATAAAAACTGACTTCTCATTTAATTTATACATGAAGCAGATTATTTTCCAGCTTTTTGTTGTTTACCGATTTTTTACACTTACGGTACTTCACTTCTTAGTTCTTACCATCAATTCAAATTGAAAAGCGAATTGAATTAAACTGCAGTCCAAACTAAATTAAATTTGAAAATAGTTGAATCCAATTGTTAATTTAGTGTAGTTCGACTTTTCTTTTTTGACGAAATCACTTATATTTCATAAAGCAGACCCACATAGCAACAATCCATTGGCCAGGTTTCAGTACCAGGTTTAAACAAATTTTTAGAAGATACGATCACACAATGAAACCATCTTACTAATTCAATGTACATTTACAGTTTCAAAGTGATTACTTATAATCTTTAAATGGCTATTAAAGTGAAGTCTTAAAGTGATGTGATAAATGAGTTAATTATATGAATTCATTTCATAGTGATTTCATAGTGAGACAGTCTCATAAAATATTGTTGGTTTATTTATAGTACTTCTATGTTTATCCTAACTTACATCACTCTCTTTAATTTTCATCAAAACATTTTAAAATACCGTTTCATCGATCCACACATCTCTTGCATTTCTTTATAAATAACACTATTAACTTTTACACTAATTTTTTATTGATATTGTTTCATCGTAAGACGACTGTATTAGGGTTAGTCCAAAATTTTGAATTTGAAGCAATGATTTTTTTTTTTGTGGGTTATTGTGATTAATGTAAAGGTGTGTAAATGATGGGGTAGCTTAAAGATTGGGCTTGATATAATAAGAGTCATGAGGTTTTTTTTTTCCTCAGTGTATCACGTACTTCCTCCGTTCTATAATATTTGCAACTGAATGTGAAATGTTGTGTGAAGAAATGTTATTATCAATAGCAAATATTATTGAACGGAGGTAGTATGTGAACCGTGAAGTTTAGTGATTGCCTAGTGGAGTAGTGTTTAATATGAAAAAACTGTTTGATGTTGGTGCCTTGAGTCTTCGTTATTCGAAGTTTTTATAAGATGGCTTTAAGATGATAAATTTTTTATTGGATCGACTCATATACACTTATTGTGTCAAAATGATTGTTTATAAATTTAAACTAATTAATTTAAAAAATAAATTAATTATATAGACTCAGCTCATATTGAGACGGTCTCATACAAGAGAAGCTGAAGTACGCACATTTTATATTCTATGTAGATAGAGTACGTACGGTTTGGAGAATTTGCCAAGTACGGAGAAATGTGTGTTAGTGTGTATGGAAAAGGTCCCTTGAATGATTGCATGGCATAAAAATGCGTGTGAATGCTACAAGTTGTTAGGACTACTTTCCATCTTAACTTACAAGTATAACCTTTGCTTTTTCAAAGCAGTTTAATAGAGTAATTTAATTTTTAATATCTCTAATTTTGTATGATAAAAAATTATAAAAATTTAAAATTAATAATTTTTGCAATGAGACAAATTAAATAAGATTTCATTTGATTATATTTTAACCTATAAATTAAAACTAATCACAAATTAAGAGTAATGAATGAATAATGTCATTGTTCTAATATTGTGACTAATTTGGAATGGAGTAAGTATATAAAAAGATCATTCATATCACAAGTTTTAAAGTAAATTAACTTTGTTCATCTATATTTTAATATTTTAATAATATTTGTAATTCCTACATATCTTTCAGTAATTTACTTATTATGATCTCTTAATAAGACGATCTCATGTGAGAAGAGTTGTTATCGCGTCGAGCTTTTATTGTTTCGTCTTGAACATTACATCTTTTCTTTTGTCTAATGTTGTAACATTAATGATTAATTGCAACGGCATATAGTTATGTCGCGAGGTAGACTAAGTAAATAACATTAATTTGAAAATATTGGTGAATTACACTTTTATGTAGAAGAATTTAATAGGGTAAAATTTTTAGGATCTTAATTTATTTTTTTAAATTTTTTTTATATTATAGATATTTATTTTATTTATTCATTAATTTACAAATTACAGCGATTAATTAGAGATTCTGATGACAAATTCCCCATATCGTGATCTGTGGACGTTTAATTGGGATCTTTAAGACGATTATTTTTGTGTTAAACAACTATGATTTGTCGACAAGTTTTATGCAACTAGTCTCATTTTCCAATTTTTTTAACAGCTAGACCGTCTTTCTGAGATACGTCTCTCAGGCCCAATCCATCAAAGCTTATTGCCTACATTTACTCTATATTTTCCCTAATGGGCCAACCCAAAAGATGGTCTTTCAAAGAGACTGTCTCTCACAAGAATTTGTAAAAATACAAGATAGCAAAAGACTAGGATAGAAAATATGCTATCGGTTAGTTATGAATATACCGACACTTTCTTAAAGCACCCTATCTTATATTACAAATTTTTAAATGAGATAATTTCATCAAGAGACTATATGTATGTATTGGGCTGGTTCATATAATAAATTACAATTTTATAATGATCAATTAGAAAAATAAGCCAATATTCATCTTATAATAAGACAATTTCATACAAGATGACGTATATCTGTGCTTCCATTGTATGATAAAGTTTGACAAATATTTATTTCTACAATACATAAAAAACTATAATCAAGCATGCATAGATCGATCAATATCAAACACATTTTAAATTATTTAATTTCCTTAACTTAGGTTGTTTCATGTTTAAAAGCTAAGCGTGTTTTGTGAGGCTCAGTAGGAAGCTTAACATCGGTGGCTAAACCAACAGCTTGAAGAAGTTTTATTGCATACCAAGTCAAGTCAATTTGCCACCATTCCATTCCATGTTTAGCAGAGTATGGAAATGCATGATGATTATTGTGCCAACCTTCTCCTGATGTAAGTAAAGCGATCCACCTATATATAATATCCACACACAAAAATATAAGTTAAGAATGTATGAATTCATATTACCAAAAAAAAAAAAAAAAAATTCTTACGAATTGATTGTACGTATATAAGATTAATAGTTACCAGTTATTTTTAGATAAATCACCGGTATTCCAAGATTGATGTCCCCATACGTGAGCTGCTGAGGTCACTAGAAATGTTGTATGATATGCTACTATAGTCCTCACACCCTGTATCGAATATTTTCGGCCATGACGTTCAAATTAGTTAGAATTTCCATAGATAATGTTTGCAATAAGGAGTTATATATGTTGGAAATACTTCACATGTGAGACAAGATTTCACATTGATAAAGTAGTGGGTTGTTGACTTGCATATATAATTGGTGAGCTACTCTTCCTACTATCATATGGTTTTGGGAAGCAATGAACCTTACCAAGTGTATGTGCAAGTCAACGCTCTTGACCCGTGAGTTTGTGGAATCGAGCCCGTGGGTTTGTGGACCCGAGCCCATGGGTTTCCCGTGCCCACACGAGTGGGCCACGGTGAGATTATGTGACGACTTGTCACGGCCTAATAATATATACATGAATCTTTAGTTATTGTATAGTTCAAGATGACTTAAAATGGTTAGAGTAGAGGTGTTCGATGGGGGTTGGGCCAACTTGGTTCATACCAAATTTGGTAACAGACCGAGACAGGGCGAGTCAAATAAAGTTGTCAAGGAGTCGAACTGGGTTAACATCGCAATGATTGACCCAACCCAATTCGACTTCGACCCATTTAAATTACTTTTTACTTTTTTTATTTCAATAATATTGAATATCTAATCATATTCTAAATTTGAATTTCCATGAACAATAAAAGATATTAAAAAAAATCTATTTTATTGGTGTGCTTTTTTTTTTTTGAAATGGTATTGGTGTGCTTAAATTGAGTATAAAAACGGATGAATTGAGCTAGATAGTGCATGTACCAAAATAATTAAGAACATAAAATTTGCACATAATTATAAGTTTAAGTTGAATGGATCACTTACCATACCCCATACAACGTAAGGAAATCCTCCAAAAGCATAAAGAAGTAGTCCAAGTAAAAATCGATGTACAACATATGTGCTCCGAATAAACCTGTAAAATAGTTGCTTCTCCAAGTCCTCTATATTATTTGTCTCACCACACTACCAACAATTTTAAAAATGAAAAACAATATTAGTTAGGAGTCTAAATCCCTTAAAAAATAATAAAAAATTAATTGTTTAAATAATAATATTTCCAAAATAGTTTTAGTTTATTTTTGTTCTACAAAATCACTACATTATCAAATAACACCTCAATTTTCCTTCTATTGTAACACCTGAATTTCCTCCCGTCCTTGTACGAAACCAAAACCGTAAAGGACGGGAGAAAATTCAGGTATTATATCTATTATCTTCATATTTTTTTCCATATAGTTTAAAAGGTTTCCTAAAGCATTTTAAAAGTTAGTCTTATTGAATACTATTTCAAGTCTCAATTTTGACACTTAGTTATAATTGTCATTAGTATAAATTTCAAATTAGTTTATTACTTCATTAGTTCGCTTTATATTTGATTTTTACGTTGTTTTAAATATATGTGTTTAAAGTTTAATATTTATAAATGTACTTCCTTTGTCCTGTCAATTTTGTCTCAAAAATAATATAATTGATGGAAAAAATAAAAATGAGTGAGGAAAGAGGAATTTATAAAAAGGTAAATGTGATAGATGAAAAAAAAGTAAGTTAAATGAGCAAATAAAAATGTAGGGAGGGTTGTGAGTCATGGAAAAATTAGAAATGAAACAAATTAATAAGACGAACTAAAACGACAAGTGGACAAATTTCATTGGACAAATGGAGAACTCAATTCATAGAACATTATAAATAACACTATAAATAATAGTGTCAATTTTAACACTTAAGATATCAATATTATGTCCTTTATCAAATGCCACCAAAATATTTGGTGACACTTGCACGAAGTGTTATAATTTAATATTAGGATAATACTCTAAGAATGGTGACATTTTGATGAAATTTTAAAAATATTGTGAAACATTTTTAGTGTATAAGCAATATATAATAAAATTTAATACGTTAAAACAAACCTAGCTAACATGATCTCACATTAATTTGTTTCAGCATTTCAAAATAATAAAAAATCATATACATATTTATTTTTAACTTAAATATTTAAATTGTAGAATTACATCAATATTGAACCGAGGTAATCGTTAATTTATAAAGAAAAAATAGGTAGTAATACAATAACCAATAATTCATAATCAATAATTGTGGTTCGTAAATAACACTAAAAGATAAAAATTATCATAATAAAATAAACAAAATAAAAAAAAATTGAAATAGCAAAACTCTCACTTTATCAATTTCTGCCACATAAAGATGATTTATTAGCTTAACAAATAACCGTTATTTACTAAGACGTACTCATACAATAACACCACAAATCATACTTACCTTGGGAAGACCAAGTAGTGAAGTAGATGATAGGTCATCAATACTTGGAGGCAAGTCTTGGGATCTAGAATTGTCGAGGTTCGAAGTTTTCATGCTTTGAGAAGATAATCTTGCTGGCTATTTTGCATCCCAAATTAAACAGAAGGATTAGTAGTATTAAAATTATACTTGAGACAACATTAAAGATAATGTGAGTAACTAAGAATAAGATAAGTAGTCATTAATTTTTAATGAGCTGGATTAGAGATACATCACTCAAAGAGACGGTCTTTCAAAAGACTAGTTAAAAAGATATCTAAAACTAAAATGAATAAAGTTATGCATTACAAGTGAGAAAAGTCAAATAGTATAAAATTTAAAGATATCGATAGAATTTAGAAAATGGGCCTAGGCAACCCCAAAAAGATGAGAAGAAGTAGTTCACTCATAAATCCAAAGAAGATTCACTACTAAAACTAATTGGTAATTGATAGAATTCAGAAAATGGGCCTGAGCAAACCCAAACAAGGAGGAGAAGAAGTAGTTCACTCATAAACCCAAAGAAGGTTTACTACTAAAACCAATTGGTAATAGTAGGAGTTACTTCTTGAGTATATAAAGTGATGCATACTCTTCTCTTTCTCCGATGTGGGACAACTCACATGTGGATAACACATGGGCACTTCAACCGTAATAGTAGCAGTTACTCATTGAGTATATAAAGTGATGCATACTCTTCTCTTTCTCCGATGTGGGACAACTCACATGTGGATAACACATGGGCACTTCAACAGTAATAGTAGCAGTTACTCATTGAGTATATAAAGTGATGCATACTCTTCTCTTTCTCCGATGTGGGACAACTCACATGTGGGTAACACATAGACACTTCAACGGATAGTTACCACCTTTTTAATGGACCCCACATCACCCTTAATAATCGTGACCAAACAAATGGGGCAACTAAATTGATTCGGAGGAAGTATTTCATTATAAATTACTAAAAATATTACCATTTCATGTCGAGCAAAAGCTTTAGTATCAAATATCCAATTGATGTGACTGAACCAAAATCCCTTTCTGGGAGTATGTGGATCTTTCTCAGTATCACAAAATTGATGATGGTAGCGGTGTGTGCTCACCCAACCAATTGGATCCCCCTGATTATTAACAATAAATCCGGTTATTAAAATCAATTTAGCCAAATAATTATTACAATAAATCGAAAATTCTTCTTCCTCATCTTCAATTTATTTTCCAATTTAATTTTTTCACTTGTCTTCTTCCTTTACTTTTTACTCAAAATCGAGGTTAAATTTGAAAACAAATTGAAAAGGTGGAAGAATTTTCGATTTTGACTAGTCAACTGTTATATTTAACGATCAATTGAAGAAAAACGTTACTTGGAATGGTACTCTTTGGAAAAGATAAAATTTTGTTAAGTATTTTTTGATAAAACTTTTTTTATTATGTACCTTTTGGAAAAAAAAATTTATTTGGTACTTTTTTGACAAATTTTTCTATTATTAATATATTTTTTAATATTTTGTCGAGTATAAGTTAAAGAATCACTTATATTAATCAAATTGTTGCCGTTATGGTATGGTCCTATATAGATTGTCACAACCACATGTAGGTGACCAATGTTACAAAAAATGCATAACTTATGATTCAAACCTCAAAAATATGCAAGAAAGACAACACACAACCCTCCAATCACTAGACTACATGTTTTGTGTGAAGTACTTTCTCTGTTCTGTTTTACTTGCTACAAATGCATGAGCACACATATTAAGGAAGTACTGTGCAATTATTAGGAGCATGGGGGTTCTTTTTAGGGATCTTTTTAATATTATTTGATGAAAAATGAAAAACAAAAATAAGTTTTTTTAGATGATTGGAAATATTATAAAGATTAAATAATAATAGGTATAAAAGTTAATGCGGTATAGAGTAGGATAAAAATAGGGGTAGGTAGAACTTTAATTGATTGGCTTTTTACTAAAAATGGAAATGTAACAAGTAATATGAAACTTCCCAAAATAGAAAATGTAGCGAGTATTATGGAACGGAGGAAGTATATACACTATATATGCAATAAAGTCAGTGTATTATTAGTATAATATTAGTCATATTATGATTGCATTAGTCGTATTAATGTATAATAAACATATAGTATTAATCATAAAAAGATTAGGAATCAAACCTCATACGAGATATGTTGTAAATTAGCAATGTATTAGTATATTATTAGTCGTAATAGTATAATAATAATTGTGTTAGTATATTAGTTGTATTTGTATGTATGATATTAGATGTTTAGTATATTATTAGTAAAATATTAGTCGTATTAATATATTATTATTATTATGATATTAGTCGTAATAATATTTTATTAGTTGTATAAATATATTACTAGTATAATATTAATAACTGTATTAGTATTTTATTAGTCGTATTAATATATAATTAGTAAAGTATCAGTCGAATTAATTTAGTATTAATTATATTGGTATAGTATAAGTTATACTTGAGTAGTATTAGTCTTATTAATATTAGTTGTTTTAGTATATTATTAGTCCTATTAGTATAGTATAGAGTGTATTAGTGTAATATTAGTCGCATTAGTATACATAATTAACAAAATGCTACGTACTCGTATTAGCGTGTAGTTAATGCAGTATCAGGTGTATTATTATAATGTTAGTATAATATCCGTCATGTTACTTTGCAACCGTTTGAAAGTCGGTACTAAATTTTGGGTATAGAAATGAAAAGTTAGTGTAATTTTAATGGAAAAATCTCATAACAAGTTTAATAGCCTTGCTTATTTTACTTCAATCATCTTATATTTTATTTTCTTCATAAAATTCATTCCATTGCATTACCATGTGGAGTGGTGATATTAACAGTTAACTATTAAGTGATAATGAAAAATTGTGAATAAAAATTATTTTGATGATTGACTTTTCATCATCAATTTGATCGCTATACTTATGACAATCAAATTGTTGTCGTAGTGGTCTGGTCCTATATAGATTGTCACAACCACATGTAGGTAAGGTGACCAATGTTACAAAAAATGCATGACTCATGATTTAAACCTCAAAAATCTGCAATAAAGACAACACATAACCCTCCAATCACTAGACTACATGATTTTTCGTGTGAAGTACATATGCGCATGCATTAAATATGCAATAAAGTCGGTGTATTATTAATATAATATTAGTCATATTGTGATTGCATTAGTCAAATGTATAGTAAACATATAGTATTAATCATAATAGGATTAGGAATCAAACCTCATACGATATATGTTAGCAAATTATTAGTATATTATTAGTCGTATTAGTATAATAATAATTGTGTTATTATATTAGTCGTATTTGTATGATATTAGATGTTTAGTATATTATTAGTAAAATATTAGTCGTATTAATATATTATTATTATTATGATATTAGTCGTAATAATATTTTATTACTTGTATTAATATATTACTAGTACAATATTAACTGTATTAGTATTTTATTAGTCGTATTATCAGTCAAATTAATTTAGTATTAATTATATTGGTATAGTATAAGTTATACTTGAGTAGTATTAGTCTTATTAATATTAGTTGTTTTAGTATATTATTAGTCCTATTAGTATAGTATAAAGTGTATTAGTGTAATATATTAGTCGCATTAGTATACATAATTAACATAATATTACGTACTAGTATTAGCGTGTAGTTAATGCATAATGTTAGTATAATATCTGTTATGTAACTTTGCAACCGTTTGAAAGTCGGTATTAAATTTTGGGTATAGAAATGAAAAGTTAGTGTAATTTTAATGGAAAAATCTCATAACAAGTTTAATAGCCTTGCTTATTTTACTTCAATCATCTTATTTTCTTCATAAAATTCATTTCATTGCATGCCTTGTGGAGAGTGGTATTAACAGTTAACTATTAAGTGATAATGAAAAATTGTGAATAAAAAATTATTTTGATGATCGCACTTTTCATCACCACGAGAATGACATAATGGAGTATTTCACAAAAATCTACACTAAAAATCATTCTCATTACCACCATTTGATACGTTAATGTTGGAAATACTTCACATGTGAGACAAGATCCCACATCGATAAAATAGTGGGTTCTTGACTTGCATATATAATTGGTGAGCTACTCTTCCTACTACCATATGGTTTTGGGA
The DNA here is from genome assembly GCA_019425755.1 of Amaranthus cruentus. Classification (NCBI taxonomy): domain Eukaryota; kingdom Viridiplantae; phylum Streptophyta; class Magnoliopsida; order Caryophyllales; family Amaranthaceae; genus Amaranthus; species Amaranthus cruentus. The sequence continues at coordinate 29,257,482 of CM033450.1, read as the reverse complement.
AGCAATGAACCTCACCATATGGTTTTGGGAAGCAATGAACCTCACCAAGTGCATGTGCAAGTCAACGCTCTTGACCCATGGGTATGTGGGCCCGAGCCCACAGGTTTTCCGTGTTCACACGAGTGGGTCACGATGAGATTATGTGATAAATTATCACGGTGTGATAGTTAATACGATGAGGAAGCTGATGGAGAAAATCAGAAAAGATAGAATAAACCTGAGAAGCTAGAACCCCACAATAAGCAAAGGTGTATTCTAGCCATTTAGGTAATTTGAAACTCCTATGAGCCAAATTGCGATGATATGAAAGTGTAATACCCAACCATCCAGTTATAATACCTAATCCTAATGCCACCCAAACTGCTTTCCAAGTAAAGGTAAATGGAGCAAACAAAGCCAGTATATGCATTGCTCCCACATGACATAAATTCAAAATATCTAATGAATTCCATTCTTTTAACTTTCTTACAAACACATTTTTTGTTGGGTACTTCACTATAACATCAGACCACCATATTTTTTGGGTTTTTGATTCCAATTCCGGGACCGGAATCGTTGATGTTTTGGCCCTTATGCTTCTTATGTGCTTGTGGGTATGTGACGGGTCTGGATCTGGGTCTGGATACTGCAAATATTTGCAAATATGGTTGGGAAAATTATTTAATGTTATATGATTTGATAAGCTACATATTGGAATGACTGGTTTGGATGGGAAGGATAGTTTTGTTGTGTTTGGGTTATTGTGAGGAGGGGAAAGGCCACTTGTAAGAGATGGGTGTAGTTTGAAGTTTGGGGTTGATGCAATGATAGAAGTCATGATGTTTTGGGTGTATGCCAATGCAATTAAGTTGAGTGATTGTGTGTATTGAGTATTGACTATTGAAGAAGATGGTTTTATATATAATGAATATATAAGGATAGCTAAGTATCTCCACTCAAGTTTGAATTATATTGTGAGAATATAATAAGAAGTAAGAATATTATCGTTATTATATACGTATACTACAAAACTAAAAAATGTAGATAATCGCAATATGTTATATCAATAGTTGTCAATGTAGACTGTAATTGTATACAGTAAGAAGTGATATTATTGTTTTGAATTCACATGACCACAACATCTTATATCAATGGTTGTCAATATAGGCTGTAATTTTATATAATAAGAAGTAATATTATTGTTATTGAATTCACACAATGCACAAAACCACAATATGTTATATCAATATCAATATAGGCTGTAATTGTATACAATATGAACTAATATTATTGTTATTGAATTCACACAATACACAAAACCACAATATGTTAAATTAATAGTTGCCAATATAGGTTGTAGTTGTATAAAATATGAAGGAATATTATTGTTATTGAATTCTCACAATGCACAAAATCACAATATGTGATATCAATAGTTGTCAATGTAGGCCATAATTGTATGTAGTAAGAAGTAATATTATCGTTATTGAATTCACTCAATGTACAAAACCACAATGTTATATTAATAGTTTGCAATGTAGGCCATAATTGAAAATAATAAGTAATATTATAGTTATTAAATTAACACAATGCACAAAACCACAAAATGTTTTATAGATAGTTGTCAATGTAGGCCGTAATTATATGTAGTAAGAAGTAATATTGTTGCTATCGAATTCACACAATGCACAAAACCTCAATATGATGTATCAATAGCTGTCAATGTAGGAGGCCATATTAAAAATAACAAGAAGTAATATTATCATTGTTAAATTATATTAACACAATGCAAAAAACCACGAGATATTATATCAATAGTTGTCAACATAAGCCAGAATTGATCACCTTCATAGATTTAACTATATCATTCATTTTAGTAATCCATTCCATCCACAAAATAATAGATATTTCATAACGCCTACAATGCAAAGAAATCATATGAAATCTAGATTAAAAAATGACAATAATTGTAGCTGCAAATACCACTACAACAAAATTTGCTTTTAGTGAGATATATTTAGCGATATTTAATTTAAATGTCACACTACTAAATTTGTAGTAGTATATATAGATGATTTAATGACATTTATTAAACTTTTTAGCAGCATAATTATAAATGACACTAAAACTTTTTGCGACATAAGATCTAGAAACATTTCTCACAAATGTCACTATAGACTATAATGACAATTACACATGCCACCAAAGACTAAATAAAGTGTCGCTAAATCAATTTATAGTGGAACTTAAAATAAGAACCAATAATTATTACACTAAAAATATAAATCATAATGCCACTAAATCCAATGTCACTAAAATTAAATTTTATTATAGTGTACGTCTTATATGAGACCATCTCACCATAAGCAACCCAATATACATATATAAATTTACATAAAAAAAAAGACGAAAATGGTTTCAAAGGTTAACTAAATTCTTAACAATTTGTTAATCAATCACATAATTTAATTCAAAGCACTATAAATTATATTTAACTAAAAAATAATAACATTAACTAAAATTCAACATTAATTAGATTTTATTAGAGCTCTATTAAAAGTCACCGCCCTTTATAAATTAAATTTTTAATATTACTCTTAACTCACTTAGAATTCAATCTCTCAAACTTCTCTCTAAAAATGTTCTCAACCAAAATTCTAAATATTGAAATAATAAATTTGACGAATTCTAAATTCTAAATTCTAAATTTTTAATTTTCTACATAATAAATTTAAATCAATCTTAAATTTTAAATTATATCTTTATTGTCAAATATAGTATTACAGATTTTCATTTTTACATATTTTTTCTTTTATAAAAGTATAAATGACTCTTTACAAGTTAAACCAGTTATTTTGTTTAAAAAAAGAAGGCACGTGTATTGAATGCAGAAGCTAATTGTCCAATATGACAGCATATGTAACGAATTTGATTTTGGTAGACAAGACAATGAATGCATTTAATATTTCAACTTCAAGTAATGACAAAGTTCCCTCAGCTCACATGCGCATTATAATCCCTATGTCATGGTAGGATCACAATTCAATCCGAATTCGCCCCTGATTCGATTCGATCCAAGGTTTTTCATCTGACTCGACTCCGAGTTGGAAAAAAATCCGACTCCGAACTAGAGTCGGACTGGAGTTGGACCGCAAAAAAATTCGACAATCCGATCGACTCCGACTCGACCCGATTCGACCCGACATCCGACTCAAATTTTAATGCAATCTTTTATTTATTTTCATACAATAATACCAATTTTTGATTAAGTATGAATAATAACAACTTAAATGGGTGCCTTCCTAGAAAATCCCTAACATGTTAAAAATCAAATTTACTGGTGGATAAATTAAATAATAAACTAAAGTAGATATTATTCTAGGAAAATACTTCTATAAGTTGGTATTATTTATGGTTAATCAATAGTTGATATTATTGTAGGAAAATGAACAAAATGTTGTATTTTTGATGGTAATTTTTCCTATTTTATACTTGTATTTTAATCTGTTCATTTATCTTTATAATAATTTTATTTTATGTAATATTAGATAATCACCGTACAATACATTATTTTCTCATTTTAATGTAAAAAAAAATAAATTGAATATGTCAAGCATAATGTGGAAGGTAACATACTACTCCTATGTGAGATGTCTTTTAGTAGGTTTGATGTTAAATATTTTATTTGTCTTCTTTTTTGGCTAATTAGAATATATATTTTAGTTATTTCTTAATACACATTCTATAACTATTTGTATTTTTTAGTTATCTTTATAATAATAATAATAAAGTAATAGTCTATTGTAAATTGTATCTATAGTATAACTATTATTGAAGTTAAATCAATTTAGTGAAATTTTTATTTTTTTTCTTATGTATAAAATGATATACCTAAATATTAGTATATATGTGCAAGTTAAGTCGTAGGAGCTTACCTATAAATCTCACTTATATTATTAAACATATTTTCATAAAATATTATTAAAATAATTTAATTTTATTTTGAACCGCCCATTGGTAATGATATCCGTTAAGTATAGGTAACCAATCGTTACTTCTTTGCCAGCACTCTACCACGGTTAACATTGGCACCCGAGATCCTAACTTTTTACTTTTTTCTATTTCTACCATCAAACTTTTTGTATTAAAGGGGTCTTTAAGATTGTGCAAGACGATTGTACATGGCCTCATCTTGCTCTCACATATAAAAAGTTATTAAAAAAATACTATAGCAAATTTAACTTTTTGCGACATTAGATTTAGTGGCATTTAAGAAATGTCACTCATTCATATTTTAGTGTAATAATTATTGATTTTTATTTTAAGTTTTACTATAAAATGATTTAGCGATACTTTATTTGGTCTTTAGTGGCATATTTAATTGTAACTATGGTCTATAATGACATTTGTGAAAAATGTCACTAATGCTATGTCGCAAAAAACTTTATTGTGATTTTTTATTATGCTGCTAATAAAGGATATATTAAATGTCACTAAATCCTCCATATACACTATTAGAAATTTAAAATAGCGACATTTAAATTAAATGTCTGGTAAATATATCCCACTAAAACCTAATTATATTGAATTAAATTTATTAATAATATAAATATTCGTATTATAAATAAGGTGCAAAATAAAAAATTTAAATAACAACTTTAAATTTTTTAAGACCGCTTTGACTATAGTTATAACGGTTGTGGGAGAGTTGTTTGTGATCGTTGAGGAAAGTATCGTATTGAGAATATGATAAGGATGATGTACTAGTCCCTTTTTTGTCCATTCCCTTAACTCTGCTTTTACCAAACAATATTTAAATGCTAGCACAAATACTTTTTTAGTGGTCGCTATCGAATACTCCTTCTAATTCATTTGAGTTGTCTTATTTGGTTTCATTCATTTTGAGTTGTCTAATTTGGTTGGGCGCGAATATTAAGAGTGGGATGAGGTCCACCAAAAAGATGGTAATTAGGGTATTTAATTAATTGATTAAATTAATTGTAAAGGTGGTAGGTTGGGTGATCATTACTTGTGTGAACATGGTGTATTTAGGTACAAAAATCATTGACAAAAAAGAAAATAAAACAAGTGAATTGCTCATAAAAAAATGGGACAACTGAAATAAATTGGAGAGTAGTTAATAATACCTTCACTTACCGTAACGTGTTCCATTTTCATAAAATTTCCACATCTTATACCAAATACTTCTTTAGTGGTCGCTATCAAATACTACTTAATACTTGTGCCATTTTTAAGTTAATAAGTTGTGCAATCTCTTAGAAAACCACAGGAAGAGTATATAAATAGTATGTGAAAAAAACTTGTAAAAGTTTAATATTCCCATAATCTATATTGTATAGTATATTTATTGTGTATAATTATTTAATCTTTCAATTACAAATTGATACACCATTTTGCTATTTCATTTAAACATATTTTCTAACTCACACTGTTTATTAAATTTAACTGAGTATAATGTGTATAGTATTATTTTTACGTGGACTATGTTAATTTACAAGATTTATAACGAATTTAGTGTTTCACTTTCTTCCGAGTGCCCCTAGCTAGCACAACATTAAATGCATTATTGTTTTTTTTTTTTTAGGAAAAATGCATTATTGTTTTTAATTTATTGATGTAAAATGTTTAAAATTGCACACCACAGGCTCATTCATGAATCATGATATACGAATCAAAAGCAGCCCCACCGACGACAAGTTGCAATATTAATGGACAATTTATACTTATAATAAACTTAGTATTTCCACGCAAAATGAGGATTTCTGTGGAAAGAACTACTTCCTCCGTTCCGAAATACTCGCTACATTTCGATTTTGTGCACTATTCATCGTTCAAGCTTATTTTACATATTGCGACTAATGTGTAAGTAAAAATATAGTCAAGTTGGATCTTGTTTGAATCGTCTAATCGCATACTTTCATAATAATAAATTTTTATAATTTTTTGATAAGTGTAGTTTAAGATATTAATGATCAAAATTGTGCATTGAATTGCGTAAAAAAGTGAAATGTAGCAAGTATTATGAAACGAAGGAAGTATATATTAACTTGGTTGTTCGAATCATCGAATGTGACATAATTAATTACTTTGAGTACATAGAAGAGATTTGATAAATAATACTCCTTTTGTTTTCTATTCATGTTCACATGAGGAATGTTTACGGGAATTAAGAGAAGTGGAATCTTTTATATAGTGGAGATATTATTTTATTGAATAATAAATTTAATGGAGGAAAAGTGAGGACCACAAATATTTAAAAAGTATTTAAAGAAAGTTAGTATTCAGATTTTGTAAATCAGCATACAATTAGCAATAAAAGTGGGGGATAAAAGAAAGTCCATCAAAATGGAAGCATCACAAATATGCATAAACCTAAATAATCAAAATTTCCCCCTCATGACTCAATACAAAAAGATGCCTTCCTGAACATATCTTCATCGGGACTGCTTTTTGCTGTGCTCTCCTTTAGGGTATGAGTTGCCGCCGTCCTTTCCTCTCCAGACCCTGTCCATAGTTTCTATGAGCGGGATATACTGGGTAGGATGATGATGATGATGATTTAAAGAAAGTTAGTGGAAAAAATATAGGGACCACAACTAATTAAAAAATGTTTGTATGAAGTTGGTGGGAAACATGTGGGGACCATAAGGAATATAAAAATGTTAAAATGGAGTTAGTGGAAGATATGTGGGCCCATAATCATTATTAAAATATTAAAATGAAGATGGGTGAAGTTATTTTTGTCTAAAATTTGTGATATAAATGGAAAGATTCCTTATGAGAACAACAATTGAAACACCCCAAAATAAAAAGTGGGAACTTCTTTAAGGAACGAAGGGAGTACAATTATATTGCCAAAGTGAAAAACAAAATTATAACAAATTTTAATGTACATTGAGAAATTACATGTATTAAGAAAGAATGATTTGCCTAAGGTGTTCTCTAAAACGTAATTCCTAAAATAGTATTCTTTTAGGTAAGGAGTTTTACTAAGCTAAAATATTTGGTTTGGAAATCCTATCCTAACAATTAACTTAATAAATTTTAGCCATGTTGTTATTTATCTTGTATTTATTGTCTTACATTTTTGGATCTCTATGAATAATAATGTTATTGAGTGACTTGTATAATTACAAATCTGTCAAAGAAACTTTAATTCATATATTTAAACTTTTGAATTGGATAATAATGATGAGAAACTAGATATTTTTAATATATTTGAGTTTATTTGTAGAATCATACGATTCTACGATTCGATTCTACCGATTCGATTCTACCTCTCAAAACGATTCTAAGTAGAATCGCGATTTTAACAAGTTTAGATGTTACTATGCTATTTCAATAAGAATATAAAAATATGTTATTTGATGTTTAATTTGTTACTCAATCTGTCAATAAGAATATTAGTCAATTATCAATTGACTTTGTTAAGCAACTCATCAATTGTGAGAAAACGGATTACACTTTATTATCCATTTATAATGCACTCACATTTTATTGTGATTGACAGTAAACGAAGAAGATGGTAGCATTCACATCAAATTGCTACTGCACTTTATCAAAGCTTATTATTCACATCAAATTGCTACTTCTTTTTTTTGTTTTATCAAAGTTTGCATTTTTTAAAACAAAACATCACAAGGATAATGCTATCTTCATTTAGAGATAGCCTTGCACATTGCATATTTGTTAAACTGTTATATTTTTTTAGAGAATGTCTGTTGAATTTAGTAATGGTAAACGTGGGTTTTTGCTTGGTTTGACAGGTCTTTTTGGCTATAGTCATGGTAAAGTCACATAAGTGTTATGGCAACCACAACTGATTTGCAAACCAAGGATGGTAGTTTCGACAAACATCTTTATTGATTTTGACTTTTGAACTTGATTGAGATTTGGTTGTATGTAGAAGTATTTTTTGGACATTCGACTCTTTCTGTAAGACTTGTGGGATTTTTTTAAATTTGTTTAACGCATATATTTGCTTGACAAAACAACATTATCCTTTTGCAAGTTTGAAATTAACAAACCAAAAACATGTAGCTTAGTAAAACTATTTAACTATATGAACACCATTTTGTGAAAAGGTGTCAAAGCTAAGGATATATTATACGTGTAAGCGGCATGCAAGATCTTTTGAGAATTTATGATTATATCCGGTAAAAGTTAATTTGATCTGCTAATTTGATCTGTACCTAATTTAAAATTTAAAATAAGTTAATTTTAATTGAGAGTTTGAACCAATTAAATGAAGGGGTCGACAATTTATCTGTTTATTTGATAGATTAAGTTCAAAATTTTAAATCTTGTATAACTTTTAATTAAGCAAGTTACATTCATTCATACAACTTGTTAATTTATTAAAATTTATATAAGTATAAAATAAGTAATTCATAAACTAAAAGTTAAAAACTAATTAGACTTAAGAAGCACCTCAAAAAACCTTTTGAAATGTCTTAAATTTTACTATATATATGAACGCACTATTTGTTAAACAATCCATTAAATATATATTATATTAAAAATAAATTTTTTGTTTTTCGATCACCTAACTGAAAGATAGTTTTTCAATTTATGTCAAGAGGCTCTAACTAACCCTTCATACATGACCTGAATAATCAAATCAAATATATTTGTCCAATCTATGACCATCGATCACTTTTAATTTATACGCAAAACGATTTTATGATTAAATTGATCATGTGATGCTTCAATAGCCAACAAAGTCAGACGTATCTCCATATATTGTCCATATATTTATATCAAATGTTTCATTTTTTGATATTTTCTCATAGTTTAATTAAATGTCTCACAATTATTTTGATATATTTATATCAAATGTTTCATTTTATTATTTGGCAACTTTCTTTGAACTTATGTTCTTATGAGATTTAACTATTTATACAATCATTAAATTTTTACATCTTCGTATATAATCTCTTTCCCGTTTTCCTTAAAATTGGTGCATTAACTATTGGGACAATTGATTAAAGGAAAATTTACTTATAAATCTAACTTTTTTCATAATTTTTCTACAATAATCTCACCTATTGATTAACCATGAATAACCTTTATCTTCAATGTCCATTTCTTATTATTGTTATGGGTCAGGTTAAACCTTGGGCACAAGATTTTGACTAATATTCATTAACTATAAATGAATAGAATTGATTTATGTGACACTTTCTCGTATCTAATTAAATGACTTATATTTTTTTTGGATATTCACATTAATTGTTTCATTTTCCTATTTGCTAATTTTTTCTTAACTTATTTTTTCCTTCATTTTGTTTCTTGTTGATTAAACAATGAGATTTGCATTAACACACTAGAAAAATAAGGCAAATTACAAACTCTTTTGATATGACACTTTCATAAAGCGCGCATCAAAATTTCATTGGCTAAAAGGGAATAAATATCAAGTGTCACGCACGATATTTTATTTTTAAATAGATTACTGCAAAACTTGTTGATATTTTATAGTATTCATACAATATTGATATATTTTGCTATATAAATTATTTGTTCATTATAAAGTGGTTTTTACGCTATTGTTGTGAATTAAAAAAAGAAATTGTGTGAATAATGCATAGCAAATTGATGACTAAAAAGCATAAAAATCTTTACAAATGATGACTAAAAAGTGACACACATTGAAATAATATTGTACATATGACACCTTAATGTGTCGCAAAAAAATTATTTGTGATGAAAAAAAAGCACTATTAATCAAAATAGTGACTCGGTGTTACAAATGCAAAAAAAAGACACAAGTACAGATAACGTCGTAATAAGACAAATATTCTTACTTATAAACACATGCCTATTGAATTCTCTCCAGCTTTTACTGCCTCATGTTTCAATGCCAAACGTTTTTTGTGAACCTTGGTAGGAAGTTTAACATGAGTGGCTAAACCAAGAATTTGAAGAAGTTTTATCGCATACCAAGTGAAGTCAATTTGCCACCATTCCATGCCATGTCTAGCAGAGTATGGAAATGCATGATGGTTATTGTGCCAACCTTCCCCGGATGTAAGCAAAGCAACCCACCTAAAATATTCATACTTGTAAGTGTACAAAAGTAAATTCTTGCTATATAAACAAAAATATTATTAATTTTGATTAATTTGTTTGAAAATAAAAATAATAAATTACCAATTATTTTTTGATAAATCACCGGTACTCCAAGATTGATAACCCCATACATGAGCTGCAGAGTTCACTAAGAATGTGATGTGATGAGAACATATACTCCTTACACCCTGCATTGTATATTTTCATTTTATCTCAGACACTTTTCATAGATATTTGTGTTGTAAATGTAGAACCCCTTGAGCTAGAAGTGTAGATGTAACACATATATTTCTCATACTTGATATTAAATATTCTATTTTAAATGAGGGGTAGTTAAGATTCGAACTCGTGACCTTCTGTCACGCTGGCTCTGATAGCATGAAAGGAACGTGACCTTTTGTCACGCTGGCTTCTGATAGCATGAAAGGAACCAACTCAACCAAAAGCTTAAACTGATGGTTGAGGTCCCAATACTTTAATAAATTGTATACGAGCCCCATGAAATTCGAATAAATTGGATGAAAATAAATTGAGTTTGGGAATTGGGAATATAAAGTTTGCACAATATTACAAGCTTGAGTCGAATGGATTACTTACCATACCCCACACAAGGAAAGGATACCCTCCAAGACCATAAAGAAGTAATCCAAGTAAAAGTGAATGTAAAATATAAGTGCTTCTAATAAACCTGTAAAAGGGTTGCTTCTCCAAATCTTCTATGTTTTTTGTGTCACCAAACTGTCAAAAATATAGGAAAAAGGGTAACCAATAGATATTAAAGTATAATTAACACCACTATACCCTTTTTTTGACGTACCTATATAACCTTAATTATTTGTCCATGAATCAATATATCAGTTTATTTGTCCATTTAATTGTATTGTCCACCATCTGTTTTAGGAAAAATTGTTGTGAATAATCTAACCTATTTTCAATTACCTGCCAAAAATCCCATATTTAAAAATATATTAATAATCCAACCTTTGTTTTTTGTTTGTTGCCAATGGACCCTTTAGAGAATGACCTGTTATATCAAGTTACCTCTCATCCTCTCCTTCTTCATAATAATCTAACCTATTTTTCATTACCTGCTCTAACCTTTTGAATTTTTTACAATAATTCAACCTTTGTCTACATTTTGTTGCCAATGTACCCTTAACAATGCTAAATACTCAATTTCTCTTGGTACTACTAATCAACATATCTCATCAATACATGTTAAGTTTCTAATTTCTTTAATTTCTTTAACACATTTTCTCTTCAACTATTATCAAAAAATCCACAATTTTTAAAATATTCAATTTCCCTTTACCACTGATTTAAAGGATTACTTTACTTTGAAGAGAAATGAAAAACTTACAAATATTATTTTTTTTTATAATTATATTGATAATAAAATTTTACAGGTAAATTTCAACTTGATAAAAATAATATATAACAGGTGGACGGGTACTCAATGTATTTGGTGGCCATGACCCAATCCAGTTAAGGCGGGTCGGGATTATATTATTTTTTTAAAAAAATTGACCCGCTATTTAGGGTGTGGGTCAACGGGTCGGGTCTAAAGGGTCGACAAATCAGATCATGCGGGTCGGATTTTTGAACACACCTAGTTGATGGGATATGTGTGTAAAGACGATTACTATTTATGCAATGATCAACTTCATAAGCTGGGGAAATAACAACAATTTTATTTAGCTTTTTGAAAGGACCATTGGTAACAAACAGAAAGCAAATGTTTAAGGTTGGATTATTGTAAGAAATTTAAAAGGTGGGATTATTGACAAGTAATGGAAAATAGATTGGATTATTATAAAGAAGGAAGAAAATGAGAGGTAACCTGATATAGCAGTTCATTTCTTTGAAGGGCTCATTGGCAACAAACTAAAAGCAAATATTGGATTATTAAAAAAATTTCAAAAGATAAGATTATTGACAGATAATGGAATATAAATTGAACTATTCACAACAATTTTTCCTTAATTTTAAATTTTAATATACTTATTATTGGATTAAACTCTACAACATTAGGTCACATTTACGATTACATCTACCCGTAATTGGACTTTAAACCCTAAATTATATCAGGTGCTCTCTTGAGAGGCCGTCTTTTGTAAAGACAACTCTCAAAAGTTCAACCCAAATGTATATTTAGAGTTGTAACAATATATATTTAGAATTAGACTGGACTTTTGAAAATCGTCTTTACAAAAAACGGTCTCAAGTAAGAATTTTTGAAATTATATATGAGTACAAGTTAAGTAATCAATCAATAATCTTAAAGTTTAAATTTAAATTTGAACCTATCAAATTTTCGTACATTAAGTGCATACCTTAGGAAGAGTAATTAGTGAATCCATAGTTGGAGGCATGTGTGGGATTGTTATGCCTTCTAGTTCTTGGGATTTAGCATTGTCGACGGACTCTGAAGAAAGTCCTGAAGGCTATTTGTTGCAAACCCAAATTGAAACTAAGAATAAGTATAATTTAGACACCATAATTTGAGTCTTAATATTTAAAAATATGTTTTATAAAAAGTTATAAAAAAAATATTTAAAGTCTATACATTGATATAAATTCAACAAGTTGTAATATGGATTAATTTTAACTTTTATATATTCATGAAAAATTATATTTAAATTTACTTTCTTTTATAATATGAGATATTCCAAATAAGGCCTTCAATATATGAATCCAAAGAAGTAAACTTAAAAGTACTCCTTTCCTTTTTATTTGTCCATTTTACCTTTTGCACGCATTTTGTAGCAAATTTTAAGCCTTAATATCGCTAAGTACGCATCATAAAAAATTTATAAAAATTACATATTAAAAAAGCTTTACATCAAAACAAATCTACCAAGATCTCACATGAATATATATTATCATTAATATATATACTTAAAAAATTTAATTTAAATTTCTTTCTCTAAAAGTGGACAAACTTAAAGTGGAGAAGCAAAAAGGAACAGAGGGAGTACATATTATAATTATTATCATTATATGAAAAACAATCATTGAGCTTACTTAAGAGTTAAGAGGCATTATTTTTATAGTACTCGAATACTGTATAAAAGGACATTATTTTCTTTTCTGAGAACAACACATATCTAAAAAATACTATCTTCATTTTAATCTGGTTGTTCCATTTGATTTGGGCATAAATATTACTCCCTCCTATTCTTTTAATTAGTCCCATTTGATTTTTTACCAATTTTTAGGTGGATTAAATGGGACCACTTAAAAATGAGAGAGAAAGGATAGTAAGTGAATTGTTAGTGGTTTTTCATTAGATTTATTGTAATAAGTTAGTGTGAGTAAAAGTAATAAGGTTAAAAATACATACTATAAATAGAAATGAGACTAATAGAGTGACTTAACCCTATTTAAAAATGGGACTCATGGGCTCATGGCCGGTTCTTGGCATAGACGAGGTAGCCGACCGCCTAGGGCCCCTTAAAATAAGGGGCCTCAAATATTAAATGATGTTATTCAAGTCCGGTTTTGAGTAACACTTTTTAAGTGATTTTTTGTGAACTTTTTATATATTTGATTGAATTAATTTTAGAATATAATGTTAAAAATACATTTTGTCTTGAAATATTTTTCTTGAATTGGAATTTTTATTATCTTTCGATACCCATTTTGTATGTTATCGTCAACATAAAATAGGGCCTCCAAAATCTTTGCTCCGCCCCTGATGGGACTAATAGGGAGAATAGGTGGGAGTATAATAAAAGAAGAGGATCACCTAAAATAGTAGACTCATATGTAATATTGGATATTTTTAATATTAAGAAAACGAGGTTTCACCTACAATAGTAGACTCATATGCAACATTGGGTATTTTTAATATTAAAAAAATGAGAAAATCACCTAAAAGTGAATATCTTAAAATGAAAATTAAACAATAGAGATAAACTGTTCAAATAAAAAAATAGTACAACTAAAAAGAATTAAAGGGGTTTATATAGGAAATACAACAAAATATTACCATTCCAGAATTAGTAATAGCTTATCAAAAACCCAATTGATGTGGCTGAACCAAAATCCTTTTTTAGGAGTATGTGGATCTTTTTCAGTATCACAAAATTTATGATGGTACCGGTGTATATTCACCCAACTAATTGGATCCCCCTGAAAGTTATAAAATCAAATAATTAATTATACTGTCATATTGAAATATTATTTGGACTTGGTGTAACTTAAATCTATTTTATAACTATTACTAAAACAAAACACGCTTACATCATCACCTTTCAAAATTGCTTACGTGTCGTTTTCACGTTAAAAATTTTTCCTCCTAAATTAAATGATGATGTCATTGTTATTATAATCTTTGACTTTCTACTTTTTTATTTTGAATATATTATTTTTCTTATTAATTGTATTTTTTACTTTTTGGGTCAAATCATATTGAATGTATTAGCAAACTATATATTATATTTTATTTATTTTAATTATTTATAAAAAAAATTAATTTTTTTTATAAATGAATATTATTTAGTGTATTTGATATTTTGAGATAGTTAAAACATAATATACTTTTACTAGGATTTTTTTTTGTTATTTATACTCAGAAAATTTGATAAAACCGTGCATCGCACGGGCACTATCTAGTATAATATAAATCAAATTTTAAAACTCTTATTCCTACTCTCTTTCCTCTTTATTACATAGTATAAAGTAACTGGAAAAAATAAATTTTTGAAAAAATAATAATTTTATTTTATATATAATTTAATTTTTAATTTTAATTTTTGAATTTTTAAAATTTTTAATTTTTTAATTGTTAACTTTTACTTTTTTAAATTTTAATTGTTTTTTATTTTTTTGATTTAAATATTTTTAAATATTTTAAGCATGGAGTGGATTGGCTTGTAAACTTGTAAATATATAAGAGTAGAATAGAGTGAACTGGAGTTGGGTGAATTGTAAGAATGTAAGAGTGGAGTGGAACGGAATGTAAATATTGGTTCACACTAATATTAGCGTAGATTAAGTCCATTAGACTTTTTCACTCTCACATTTCATTATTATCTATCAATTAAAATTAATCCATCTATTATATGAGTTTAACGCAAATATATCTTTTTGTGCAAAATAAGGAAGGGAGAAAAAAAATAATAAATCGTATGCTCTATTGTGAAATGGTTGAAACATACGTGTAGGTGTAAATGAGATAACGACATAAGTCTTCGCTATTTACATTTAAATAAACAATAATTTTTTAGATCCTGAGTTTTTTTTGTTTTTTCAAAAAATGCATTTTAAAAATTCATGCAGTGACCTTGAACTTTCAACTTTTCCATAGAGTAGTTAAATGTTAAGTTTTTAGTTAAATTAAGTATTTAGTTCAATTGAATTTTGAAAGATGTGGTCAGTAAACGTACCCCAACGTTTGTTTTTTGAAAAAAATGTCATTACATTAGGTAAAAATAGCGTAAAATTAACCAAAAAAACTTATCTTTTGTCTACCACGTAAAAAAGTTGAAAGATTAAGGCCATTATGTAGA
Organism: Amaranthus cruentus; assembly: GCA_019425755.1. NCBI lineage: Eukaryota > Viridiplantae > Streptophyta > Magnoliopsida > Caryophyllales > Amaranthaceae > Amaranthus > Amaranthus cruentus. The sequence goes on along the minus strand of CM033450.1, from coordinate 29,241,898 downwards.
TCAAAAAACAAATTTGTCTACCACGCAAAAAAGTCCGAAATTCAAGATTAGCACATGAAATTTCCCTAAATTTTATTAATTTTACCTTTATCATTATAATTACTTATTATACCATATACTACAATTAACTTTTATAAATAAAGCGTTAAATAAAGAATAGTGTACACTATGTATATAGAGATGTTCATTCGGATGATCGGGTCAGTTCGGAAGAGTGTCATTCGATTCGGTTGAATTTTCGGGTCGGTTAATTTTCAGATGCGTGTTACGGCTGGTCACACTCGGGTTGGGTCGGTTTGTCACGGTTTGGTTGAAGATCAGTTATTCGAGCTATCGGTTTTGCATTAGTTTGGTGTCGGTTGAAATTCGAGTCGAGTGTCAATCGGTCTTGGGTTGTTGTCGGTTAATAATTGGTTCGGTTTAATCAGGTACAGATTAAGTCCGAGTATTTTTTTTCAAGTAGAATTCAGCTACGAGTTACTAAATACTATCGATCGAGTCAATGTCACTTTAACTTGCTAGTCATTTTTTAATTGATTACAAGATTCTCTTTACTTAAGGAAATAGTTAAAATGCAAATCAATTAGTGATTATTTCTTTGTTACTTTTACTTGTTTGACTATAAATTAAAATCAAGGTTCTATTATTTTTCATCTAATTTGATTAAAAATAGTTTAATAAGCATTGAGCATTGATTATTAACTCTAAATATATAAAACAATGTATTTTTAAATTTTAATTTATGAAGAAATCTATCACTTTATTAGATTAACTAATAGGATGATTGAATATGAGTTGATCATACTTCTATGTTAAAAATTGGTTCATGTTTACAGCAGTTGGATTAAACTTGGTTCGGGTTAAGTCGGTTTTAGCTGGGTCGAGTTCGGTTTCGAACATGATACAAGTTGGATGTGACTCGGTTCGATCACAATTAGGTTCGACTCATATAATCTCGGGTAACGCTTATATGTCAATTATAAAAATGGGTAGCAATTCGGGTTAGTTTTTCCATTTTCAGTCGTCAGACGGTTCGGGTAATGTCGGTTCAACAAGCATAAAAAAGAAACACATTTTCAGGACAAATAACTTTCGATTTCGGGTCGGATTTCAGGACGGGTAACATTTGAAGAGCTCTATACATACACAAAATATTGCATGTAGTCTCAATTAACAATAGGAGAAAGAATGACGTATAAAATATGCACATTATCTTTAATTTATCGACAAAAACACATAACGAACCTGAAAGGCAAGAACCCCACAATATGCAAAGATGTACTCGAGCCATTTAGGTAACTTGAAACTCCTATGTGCCAAATTGCGATGATATGAAAGTGTAATACCCAACCAACCAGTTACTAGACCTATAACCAAACCCACCAAAAATCTTTCCCAAGTGAAAGTAAATGGAGCAAAAAGAGCAAGTAAATGCATTCCTCCCATGTAACAAATATTCACAATGTCTAAAGAATTCCATTTTTTATAATTTCTGCCAAATACATTCTTTGGGTTATTTACTACAACATCCGACCACCATATTCTATGGGATTTTGATTCCAATTCCGGTACTGGAATCATTGATGTCTTTACCCAAGTGCTTCTTTTATTTATATTGTTGTGGGTTTTTGATGGAGCCTCCAAATAATATTTGGAATTAGGGTTTGGATAATTTGGTGTAAACCCATTTGTTAATCTACATTTTGGATTATTGTGATTAAGAGAATGGAATGTGAGAGATGGGTGTTGTTTAAAGTTTAAGGTTGATGCAATAAGAGCCATGCTTTTCTTTAGGTTTCTTATTTATCATCTTTTTTTGTGTGTGTTTTGAAGTGATTTATATTGAAGAAGGATGGTTAGTTTGCATAGTACTTCTTTCGTTCTTGTGAGAGACGGTCTCTTTGAGAGACCATCTCTAATTGGGCCGTCCATTATATATTTTTCAAAAATATTATAAGTAGACATTAAGAATGATGTAAGTTGACATTTAAAATATTACAAGTAGGCATTAAGGAATGATGTAAGTAGATATTAAGAATACGGTACGCAGACATTAATCTATAATGGGCTGGACTTGACTTGAGATATGTCACTCAAAGAGACGGTCTCTCAAGAGACTAGCTAGTTCTAAAATAGTTACAGTTATTGTCTTACTGACACTTTTATTGTCTAGGCTTATTTTATATGTTATAGCTATTGTGTAAAAAAATAGTCGAATAAGATTTCGTTTGAAACATCTAATCAAATATCTTCATAAAATTAACTTTTTTTAATTTTTGTACATAATTCAATATATTATATATGATAAAAACAACATATTGAATTGTATAAAAAGTCAAATATAACAACTACTCTTATAATGAAACGATTTGTTGGTTGGCTATTTTATTTGCTTTTGGTTTTTTGGTCAAATAGCTTAACAAATTGTCTAAAAATTGACTTTTATGTTGAAATTAAAATGCTATTATAAGTAGATTGATTTTTGATTTTTTTAAAAATGTTATTATTTATTTAATCAATACAAATAGCCAACTATCAAACATTTTTATAATAATTGACTTAACAACTTAAATTAGCAATTGAGAACTATTTTAAGATACGAAGAGAGTAATAGGCAACATTCAATTATCAAGCAACCAAATAAAACTACAATTTCGAATGAAAAACATGTGAATAATTATTTACACAATTGTTACGTAATACTCTCTCCTATTCGGCCTGAGTGTCTTATTTGACTAGACATATTTGTCAATTCACTAAATTCCAGCATTTTATATCTCTAATTTTTGTATTATTAAAAATTATAAAAAATTAATATTAATAATAATATTTGTATTAACACGAATCAAACAACATAGATCATGACTTGGCTTATACATTAAAAATAAGATACACCTTAAAAGTGATTAAAAAATATATAGTATATCAAAAATCAAGTGAAACAATTATACTGAATAAGAGTTAGTATTATATTCATCTCAAAAAAAAAAAAGTTAGTATTATATTCTTTCTTGGGTAAGGGCCATAAAATGCAGGTAAAATATTCCCCTGTTAGTAATGCTAGCAAACTTAACATAAACATTAACCAGATATAATTAAGAAAATAATTAGTGAATGTTTGAGAAACATGATTTCATTTGAAAATTTGAAATTAGCTTAAATTTTATTATTGGCAAATCAAAAATTTCCTAATTTGAATATGGATCAAATTTCACCATTGTTTTTAAAGTACGTAGTTAAAGTTGAAAATTTAAGAATGACTACCCAAACTTTGTCATTCTCAAATTCTTCATTTAATTTCATAATTGAAATCCATAATTTAAAATGAAATACTTGTTTCCAAACACTACATAGAGGATAGCCACCCTTCTTTGTTTTCTCTCTTCTCTCTCTAAAAACACTCCTAATATCTATAGTTAGTTTAGGGCTATCATCAATCTTTAAAGATTGATGGTAAGCCCCTAATTTCTCCCTTTTAAGTTTTTTTAATATGATTAGAATAAATTTTTGTCCTCTCCATATAAGAGAGTTGTTCTACCCATTCATTGGGTTGATTCTACCCATATATTGGATTTTGAAGTCTCTCCTTGTGAGAGTTTGGAGTTATGAATTTTGGTCTTTAGTTGATTTGTTGGTAGAGATTAATGCGATGATGCAACAGACACCAAATTTGCAATTATCATCAACTACATCAAATTCAATTCTATCTCAAGACTACAACAGATCGAAAGACCCCCTCGTAGAAGGCTGTATCAAACAGCGATGTAGAATAAGATATTCAGAATTGTCAAATCTCATACACAACGATCGTGGTTTTGTAATTTTTGAATTATATTTGGTATTAGTTGCTATGTACTTGCTAATTTTTATCTCTGATGTAGATGTCGTATGGCTCTTTATTAATGAATCAGATATTATTCAAAAAAAAAAAAACACTACATAGAGGACTTTGGCATAATGTGTTCAATCCTCAAGTAAATACTCCCTCGGTTCTTTTTTCTTCTCGTTTATTTTTTGCATAGTTTTTAAAGTAAATTTTAATTCTTAATATCTCTAAATACACATTATAAAAAATTCTAAAAAAATACTGTGATTTGTTAACTTCATAAATAACTGTTATTTACAAATCTTCTCTGAGTAAATAATGGTAAGACATGATCTTATTGATAACTATTGATAACTATATAAAGATCATTAATTTCATTGTCATTAATGGTATGGCCTCTCCAGTAATTTAACTCTCATAGAAATTGACATAAGTGTCAAAAGTATCTTTTTTTTTTTGAGTAATTTTGAAAACGATTTTGTATGTATATTATTTTAAATTAGCTAAATCAGGCCCAAAGTTGTATATCAAAAGATAGATAACTCCAAAACTAATTAATGTGAGTATCGTTAACAATATAATTTTTTTTAATTTTCCTATAACAATACCAATATTTGATTAATTATAAATGATACCAATAATTAGGGGTATTTTTCTCGAATAATATTCCTATTAATTGTTCTTTAATCATAAATTTACCTTTCTTTATTGTCAAATATCTAATAATATAAACAAAAGTTAGTAGTATTTTTTATGGTGAAACTTTGTATTTTTCACGGTAATTTGTCCTTAATTTTATCTCAAAATACTTTTAAAAATTGCAAAATGGAAGCGCATATCCTAACCAACTTTCAACTGAACTTTCCATGTATAATAATTGCTCGGTCTCTTTTAAAGATAAAAGACAATCTCAGTATCCTGCACATGAAGGTAGGGTCCGGGTGAAGGGTTTTATTTTTCTTGAAAGATACAGACAAATCATAACCGTTCCCCCAAAGAGGGAGAACAGAGAGATACACTGTTAAGAAACTCTCAATTGATACATGCGCCCAATAGAGGTCAAACGCTAAACCTTCTGCTCCACATGCAGATGCATTATCCATGGGCCACAAGCGCTTTTGGTCCGTCTCTTTTATAATGTCATAATTTTCTTTTGTAGAAATATAAAATAATTGATGTGCTTTTAATTATTATAGTATAAAAATGTCTAAGATTTTAAAAAGTTACATTTTTTAATACTCCCTTCAATTCTTTTTAGTTCTCCTATTTTTTTATTTAGGCAGTTCACCTCTATTGTCCCATTTTCATTTTAAGACATACACTTTTAGGTGGTCATCTCAATTTTTTAATATTAAAAATACTCAATGTTGCATATGAGTCTACTATTTTAAATGGTCCCCTTATTTTCATGATATTAAAAATATATTACACTGAGTCTACAATTTTAGGTGGTTTTTTCATTTTCTTAATATTTGTATCTAAACCAAATCAAACCACTAAATTTAATTGGTGGGAGTATGAGATAGAAGTCCTAGAAGTAGTATTCTTTTAGTAAAAGAAATTACATGTGAAGACTTTATACAAGAACCTTCTATGTAGTACTCCATTTAGGACCGAACATTTTATGATCATCCTACCCAGTGAATCCCGCTAATAGAAAATTATGGACAAGATCTAGGGAGAAAAGGACGACGGCAACTCATATCCATAAGGAGAGCGCGACCAAAAGAAGTCCCCAACTCAAGAAAGATTAGTACCGAACATTTGAAAGAGTAAAAAGGATATGAAATCTTTTTGCAAAATCATAGTTTTAATTATTGAAAATCTTTTTGTAACCTTGAACAAGCATAATATTGATACGTGTAGGTTACTTTTTAAAACAAGATTGGTAATGTCACATACTCATACTTCAATGGCCAGCAAAATCAGAAAAATCTTTGATGCCCATTTCCTTATTCCTTAATAGATCAATAAATATCTTTTTTATTTGAAGTTGGTTGGTGAATCTTTATTAAGTTGTAGGAATCAAATCTTTATTACAAGAATAAAAAGGAAATTTCTAGACAAATCCTTTAATCTCACTTTATTAGGCGTATAAAGTACTATTCTATATATGTTCTAAAAAAAAAAAAGAAATTATCTATATAGACTTTTATATATGAGTTCTTTATATGTACGTAAAATATTTTTAAATTGATTATATATAATATTTATTAGGAAAATTTACTTTTAAAAATTCGACCTTTTGCTTGTTCTCTTTTAAAAATTCCACCTCTCGATTGTTTTTTTTAAATTCGACCTATTGCCTCCGTTTTCTTTTAAAATGTATACTTCTCTAACTTACTTGAACAATCAATTAATTTTGAATTTTTAGAAAAAGAGAATGGGAAAATAGTTGAAATGATGGGAAAACAAAGATATTAATTCAATTTAAGTAATGGGACTCTTGAATTGACATAGGAAACATTTATTAGTACTTTTCATTTACAATTCGAGAAGGTGACAATAATAATTGTCAATTGATACTCCATGCAAAATTGTTAAAAAAAATAGTAATAAAGGTTGTTATATTGGCAAATTACTCTTAGTAAAATAAATTTAATAGGGTTAGGCTATAAGGATTTTAAGTTATTTTTGAAAAAAGTGTCAAAAAATAAATAATATAAATTCTTTTCTTCAAAAAAAAACCTAATAAAGTAAGTTTCGTCAAAAATTATCTTACAAAATTTTATCTTTTTCAAAGAGTATATATTAACGTTTTCCTTCATTTGACCGTCAAATATAACAGTTGACTGGTCAAAATCGAAAATTTTTCTTCCTCATGTTCAATTTCTATTCCAATTCAATTTACTTATTTTCTTCTTCCTCTACTTTTTACTCAAAATCGAAATTAAATTTGAAAAGAAATTGAAAGTGAGGAAGAATTTTTTTTTTATTTTGATCATTCAACCGTTATATTTGACGGTCAACTGAAGAAAAATGTTACTTGGTACTCCTTATAAAAATAAAAATTTTGTTAGATATTTTTTGGCAAAACTTATTTATTGGAACTTGTTGAATTTTTTTATTAGGTACTTTTTGATAATTTTCCCTTTATCTTTTTTGTTTTGTTTACTTAATTTATTGTTATTTATTTTATCTCATTGTAATGATTTATAAGGAATATCTGATAGAAAAAATACTCCCTCGAATTCTTTTTTATTGTCCAATTTTCTTATTTGGCAAATTCAAATCAATTGTCTCATTTTCTTAATTGTCAATGATTTTTTATCTAAAATACCCCATATACATAAGTAATGACCAAAATATCCTCACTTTTACTACTTACAATACCTCAACTACCACCTTTACAAATAATTTAATTAACTAAAATACCTCAATCTCCACCTTTTTTGTTGATCCCATCCCACTCTTATTAATATCCGTATCCAACCAAATGAGACAATTGAAGAGAATCGAAGGGAGTATGTTTTAGGATGTGACTTCCTTACTACGCATACAAGTTTGCACATATACTCCCTCCAATTCTATTTAAATGTCCTATTTGCTTGGACACGGTTAGGGGTGTTTAAAATCGGGTACCGGGTCGACTCGGATCCGGAAATCCGAGTACCCGATTTTTTGGGTATCTAAAATTGCGATCCGGTTCCGACCCGGAATCCGGATACCCGGTTTTGTTAAAATGTTTTTTTTTATATTTTAATTTTTTGTCGTTTTGTCGTTCAACCATATGTTTGTTTATCTCTATTTTTACTTAAAATGTTTTTTTATATAAAATTCAAATGCAAACTCTCGAAAAATCTTTAACTTAATTAGTCATAAAAGATTAATTAAGAAAATGAAAGAATAATATTATTGTTTATGGGTTTAAGTAAGAAAAATTATAAAATTCAAATACTAACTCTCCAAAAATAATCAATCTACGGTTAGCTTAAGAGATATCATGATCTTTTTATTTACGAAAAAAAGAAAAAAAATAATAATTAAATAAAACCGGATACCCAGTTTCCAAAAAGTCGTGACCCGGATCCGAATCCGGTATCCGGTTTTAAAACCGGGCACCCGACCCGGATTATCCGGTTTGCGAAAAAACCGGATAATCCAGATCGGAATTTTTGGAGCGGGTTATTATGAACACCCCTAGGCACGGTTATTAAGGATGGTGTGGGGTCCATTAAAAAGTGAGTAGTTGTGGTATTTTAAATGATTATATAATTAATTGTAAAGGTGATAATGGGGATATTTTGGACATTACTTGTGTGAACATGAGATTAACAAAAAAGAAAATATGACAATTGATATGAATTTACCAAATAACGAAATGTGACAACTAAATAGAATAGGAGGGAGTATCATTTATTAAGCATGTTATTATTAAAAAGCTAAATGAACAACAAAACGTGAAAATAAAAAGAACATAAAGAGATCATAAGAGACCTATTTAAAAAAAAATAAAAAATCAGAAGAGACGAACACACCTAATTGAGTATTTGAGTTTAGTTTTGCTATGAACAATATGGACACAGTAGACTTTAAGTCTTTAACTATATAACTCACTCAAATAAGGAGCCAACCTATCGATCAAAACTATATATATCTATTTATATTGTATGTTAACACAAATTCTTCAACTATAAAAAATTATTTTTAAAAAATTTAAAATTTTCACTAATCTCAATGGCAATAACAATAATGTATAACACGTCTGGTAACCACATTTATTTTATTTAGACCAAAATTCTAAGGGAAAATTTGATATTAAACGTACGAAATTTGCTTCATTTGCTTATAAACGTTCAAACTTTCGTTTATTTTTTAGAGGCATGAACTTTGGGGGTGATCCGCTGAGAAAGATACGGATGACTTATTACATGTTGAATTTTGATATCAAATTTCATGCTTAATATCAAATTTTCCAATTCTAAGGGTAAAAAGCAAATACTCAACAAATCAACAAATAATTTATCTCCATTAATATTGAACAAGATATCATAATGAAAATATAAAAATATTCAATATCATCGATTTATTTTAAAATATAAATATCAAATTGACATTTTTCTTAAGAAGTTAATAGTATATTTCAAAAAAAAAAAAAAAAAAGAAGTTAATAGTAAAAATAAATAATTAAACGCTCATCACTTTGCCTACCACTCAAATCCACACCATTTGTTGTGTTAGATGCTACTCCCTTATCACGATACGTGGATTTGGTACATACAAAAATAGTGTAGATCAAGTTTTAATACTCTTATTCTTACTGGCCCTTTTGATCTTTTCACTTTTTATTACATATCCCAAAGTAATTGGAAAAAAAACCTTTTTTATTAAAAAAAAATTTCATTTTTTTTAATTTTGATTTTTTATTTTAATTTTTAATTTAAAAATTTAAAAATTTTTAATTTTAAAATTTTAAAAATTTTTAATTTTAAAATTTTTAAAATTTTTTAAGAGTATGATGGAGTGTAAAATCATAAAATTAGGGTAGAATAAAGTAGAGTAGAGTAAGATGAAGTGTAAAAAAATAAGAGTGGAGTATATTAGTCCATGCTAATTTGGTACACAAATTCCTGTGAGAGACGGTCTCTTTGAGAGATCATCTCTAATTGGATGGACCCATTAAAGACCGTTCGTTACAAATCTTATAGAAGTAGAATACTCATGTACCCTATAGCTTGATTAAATTATAGAATACAAATCTTATCTTTGTAAATATCCTAGATATTTATTTGGAAATATGTTACAATGTTTTAGAATATTTTAAATGAGGATACGTGCCATAATCTTTACCCTCTGTTAACAAGATTTAAATATCTAAAAGTTGTTTAAAGCCTATAAATAGGTAGGTATTTGTACAATTCACTTTTGTAGTTAACTTCGTAAAAAAAGAAAATTTACCTGGAGCAATCTAATATTTTTATGATTTTCTTAGAATAATTTCATCTATTGATTAACTCATCGAATGGATTAGTTAACAAATAAAAAGTAAACTGAAAATTAATATAAATTAGATTACATAAAAAGTTTTGAATGATAAAAAAAATCAAAATTTTATTTATAACTTTTTTTGATATTTTTCTAAATATTTTTTTTAATTTATCTTTTATTTAAAATAAAACTTGTTATACCAGTTCAACGGGTTATATAAGTTTACGTAAATACCCCTAAGCTTGGAATTATTTATAAATAATCAATAGGTGGGATTACGGTTAAAAAATCGTGAAAAATTTTAATTATTCTAAATAATTTTAAAATTTTTCCTATAGAAATTAAATTTTAAGTGTATATATTTAAATATGAATATCGATGTGTTTTTGTTTTTCGATCATAAAAACAATATATTACTCTTTTTTTTCATTCATGTTACAACGTTGGGCTTATAGGTAAATATTTATATTAAAGTGATCTAATTAAATTAATGGTTTGGGCTTAAATGTATCAATAAGTTGTGGTCCTCAGATGTGTAGAAACTTGTTACAAATTTGTATTATGTATGAATATCAATGTGTTTTTGTTTTTCAATCATAAAAACAATACATTACTCTTTTTTTCAATCATAATATGTATTATGTATGTTACATATTTGTTTAGTAAACGAGTCTTAACATTTTATTTTGGATTAAAATAAAATGTATAAAAATTTGATATTGAATGAAAAATGGTTTTGTTGTAAGCATTTTTGTTAGTTCCATGTTCTCAATAAATTAATTCTGTTAATTTCATGTTTTTGATAGCTAATTTTGCTAATTTAATTTTTGTTACAAGTAATGCTATTTGATATTTCCATTAAGTATATGTAGAATAGTAAATATTAGAATCATAATAAAATAATGAATGTTAAACTTTCATAATATGTTTTACTCCATCACAAACTTTCTGATTAATAATCTCTCATGTTCAAATTACGATATTATAGGATGGAAAAAGTATACAACTATTTGATAAGTATATATAAAAAAAAAAAGACATTTCCAACATCCCGCACAAGCCAGGGTTCGAGTGAAGGCAAGGTTTCAGTTTTTTGAAAAATGCAGACAAATTATATCTGTTCCCCCAAGGAGAGAGTACAGAGAGATGCGTGCAGTCAAGAAACTCCTCAACTGATATCTGCACCCAGTAGGGGTCAAACCCCAAACCTGATAGAATTTAGAAAATGGGCCTAGGCAACCCAAATAAGGAGGAGAAGAAGTAGTCCACTCGTAAACCCAAAGAAGGTTCACTACTAAAACCAATTGGTAATAGTAGGAGTTACTCCTTGAGTATATAAAGTGATGCATACTTTTCTCTTTCTTCGATGTAGGACAACTCACATGTGGATAACATATGGGCACTTCAACAAAACCTTATGCTCCACATGCAGATATTTTATCCATTGAGCCACAAGATATATAATAAGATCTTGATCAAACGTTTAAACTTATGGTTATCACTTCAGTATATGTTACATCACATAAACGATCGCTATAATAATTGTAATTTCTCTATAGCAAATTACACAATTTCAAATTATGACAATAGTATAATGTCAACATTAAACCATGCTTATAATTTGTAATTTTTATATTCCCTCATTTCTAAAAGCCAAACGTTGTTTATGAGCTTTAATAGGAAGCTTAACATCCTTAGCTAAACCAAGAATTTGAAGAAGTTTAACGGTATACCAAGTCATATCAATTTGCCACCATTCTAAGCCATGCCTAGCTGAGTATTCAAAGGCATGATGGTTGTTGTGCCAACCTTCACCAAATGAAAGCAATGCCACCCACCTGTAACATTTGAAGGAAAGTGAATTAAGTGAAAAGACTATTGAACTTGTTTTATGAAATTGTAGGTTTAAAGAAAGAAAATTAATAATTACCAATTGTTACGGGATAAATCACCGGTATTCCAAGTCTGATTACCCCATACATGACAAGCAGAGTTCACGAACCAAGTTATATGATATACCCATATACTTCTTACACCCTGGAAAAATAAGCGTATATATTGTTTTATAATCATTTTAAGCTTATATAATTACATATTTCTTTTAAAAAGTGTCATATATATAAATAAAAATTTAGATTAAGAAAAATGAAACATGAAATATAAATATATATATATATATATATATATATATATATATATATATATATATATATATATATATTGTTTATTTATCTACTTTTTTCCTTTTTAAAGAGTTAGAGTCAAAGTCAAAATCAGCAACTCAATATCCCGCACAAGATAGAATTTGTGAGAAAAAAAATAGTGAGCAAATTATACCTGTACACTCTCTAAAAAATAGACAAGAAAAAAATGTGCGCATTCGGGATATCCCTCACGTCAAAACAAGAAGTAATAGTAAAAGGTTTATTTTTTTATAAAAAGGCTTATTGGTGATAGACTAGTAATTTATCCAACCTAAACTAGCCTCATGATTCATGTGGTATTATAGTCAAACAACCAATTTAATAAAGTGACACGATAAATGAGCCCCCATAAAATACATATGTTATGATCTCAAAACGAAATGTGGAAATGTGGAGGTCATAAATCACAATCCACTAATACAATGGAGTCACACATTTCATGTGCTAAATTAACATATTCCACTAGTAATGATGCATGCCTAACTCTTTGGGTTCATATTAGAATTATTTAAAGCAGATTCTACGATTCGATATTTACTCAATCTTATAAACAAATTTAATTGAATTCACTTAAAAATTAATTTAAAATTATAAATGTGAATACAAAATTTAATTTTGAACCGATTCGAAACATTCGACTCGAAATCGACCTGATAATCCAAATGAATACATCTCAATCATATTATGAAAAATTTATCATAAGAAAAGTATAAATTGATCAGGTGCTCTCTTGAGAGATCGTCTTATCGTCTTTTGTAAAGACGACTCTCAAAAGTCCAGCCCAAATCTATATTTAGGGTTGTAGCTTGTAAGTTGTAACAATATATATTTAGAATTAAATTGGGTTTTTGAGAGCCGTCTTTACAAAAGACGGTCTTAAATAAGAATTTGTGTAAATTGATATACTTACCATACCCCACACAAGGTAGGAAAATCCTCCTAAACCATAAAGAATTAGTCCAAGTAAAAATGGATGCAAAACATACGTGCTTCTCATAAATCTATAAAAAGGTTGCTTCTCAAGATCACCTACATTAGTTGGTTCACCACACTGTAAAAACATTACCAAAGATAATTAAATTGATTAATTAATTAAATTAAATATATATACAAATATTCTTAATTAAGATTTGTATGGAGTATAATTTAGTATGAAATAAAATAAAATATTACCCTTTGAACAATAGCCTTAGTATCAAATATCCAATTCATGTGGCTGAACCAAAATCCTTGAAGAGGGCTATGTGGGTCTTGTTCAGAATCACAATATTGATGATGGTATCTATGTGTGCTCACCCAGTCAATAGGATTACCCTGAATATTAATTCCAAACAATAAATTAACTTATTTTTCAGCATTTGAACTAATTTGCCATTTAATTTGTAGAGTTTTTTTTGGATTATACTAATTTGCCAAACAAAGTATAATTAAGGAGATAAACAAACTAACCCGTCAATTGGATTTATTAATTTTTGATTTTGTTATTATAGGTGATCTCTTGAGAAACGACTTTCAAAAGTCCAGCCCAAATCTATATTTAGAGTTGTAACAATATATATTTAGAATTGGACTTGGCTTTTAAGAGCCGTCTTCACAAAAGACGGTGTCAAGTAAGAATTTGTGTTTAGGTAAAGATTGATTATGAGACTTTTTATATTCTTGCATTTTCTCTAAATTATGGACCAATGAAATTGTTATTCATTTCATTAACCAATTAAAAAAACTTTTCAGTCCCACAAATTCTTGTAAGAGACGATTTCTTTATGAGATAATTCCTAATTTGGTCATTCCATTATCATCTTTAGGTTTGATTAAGTTTTAACGGGCCAAACTTGAAAAACGTCTGTTTATCATAATATTAAATATTTTAAAAAATAACGTCCAAAACGAAATACATAACCAATACTATGAAATAGATGAAATAGATGGAGTAGTATATATTCAATATTAGTTCTTACAACAATCATCAATTTTTCAATTTATCTGAAGACAAAATAACAATTTTTCACTTATAGTAATCGAGACTTAATTTGAGATAGAAGTATTTATCATTTATAACTGACAAAATTCTAATTCTACTATTTGCATGCTGATTTTGGACTAGTGTCAACTTAATATGTTTCACTGTCGTATTTGAAATAAACTAAAAAAAGTTATACTCTCTCCTATTCTATTTAGTTGTCATATTTCGTTATTTAACAAATTAATATCAATTGTCACATTTCCTTTTTTTGTCAATCTTTTTTTACTTAAATAGCTCATATTCACACAAGTAATGTCCATAATACCCACACTTTAACTACTTACAATATCCCCACTACCACCTTTACAATTAATATAATCATTTAAAATACCCCAACTACTCACTATTTAATGGACCTTACACCATCCTTAATAACCGTGTCCAAGCAAATGTGACATCTAAATAAAATTGGAGGGAGTATAATCAAGAAAGGTTTTGTATAATTTGTTTAGATACATATAATTTTTATAAATTTAGTTTTTTTTAATTAGCTGCAACAAAAATTATAATTCAATTAAAGCAAAGAGGAAGTATATTTAAACCTTTGATCTCATCATCTTAACTTTTTACATTATAATATATACATTCCTAAGGGCTGTATATAAGAAAAAAATTCAATGTACAGGCTTAAGTACCGTAAATATATTACCAGTTGTAATTACTTATTTTAACGAATTTACTCTTATATTACCAAACTTATAATTGTAAATGACACATATACACTTGGAATTTACATTGTTATTGCAATTTTATGGAATTGACCCAATTTTACATTTTCAAATTTAAAATTTGTCAAATATAGCATTTAGCCCAATTCAATAGTTGAAAATAAATTACAAGTTGTCAAACATACTTTTATGCCTCTTTAAATTAGTAACAAGGAGGAATTTGATGTTTCTTTAAGAAAAATTGCGTATTAATTGAATAACGAATAATGAGAATGTAAATTGTATGGTTAAAATTAAAAAAGTTACTTCCTCGTTCCATAATACTTGCTACATTTTGTTTTTGAACACTATTCATCGTTTAAGTTTATTTTATATATTGCGGCTAATATGTAAGTAATAATATAGTCAAGTGGAATCTTGTTTGAATCGTCTAATCGCATACTCTCATAATATAAACTTTTTATAATTTTTAAATGTGTATAATTCGACATATAAACGAACAAATTAGTACATTGGATTGCATAAAAAAGTTAAATGTAACAAGTATTATGGAACGGAGAAAGTATAATCTAAAAATAACATTACAAGAAAGTAACGTTTAAAAATAAAAATAATGAAAATAAGAGAAACGAAGTAAATAGTGAGACGGATCGGAGGGAGTATAACGAACCTGAAGAGCTAAAGCTCCACAATAAGCAAAGAAATACTCGAGCCATTTAGGTAATTTAAAACTCCTATGCGACAAATTACGATGATACGAAAGACAAATTCCAAACAAGCCAGTTGCAAAATATAGAGCCACAGCCACCCAAAATGCACCCCAATTAAAATAAAATGGTGCAAAAACAGCCAATACATGCATCATAACCACCACAATTAATGTTCCAATATCTAAGCCATTCCATTTCCTTCCTACAAACACATTATTTGGTTTCTTCACTTCAACATTTGACCACCATATTCTTTTACTTTTTTTTTCATTGTAATTTTTTGATTTATCTAAATTATATTTATTGCATATGGGAAATTTAGTATAATTTGAAATAATGTTGGGTTTTGAGATGGGTAGTTTGGATTTGAAGGATAGAGTTGTGGTTTGTGGGTTGTTTTTGTTTGGGGGAATGGAAATAAAAGATGGGTTTAGTTTTGTGTTTGGGGTTGATGCAATAAGAGCCATGAAAGTAAGGTTCTTTTTTTTTTTGGGGGGTTGGGTGTATATGTTTGTTTTTTAAGGGTGTTATAAGTCTTTTTGTGGCCGCAATTTTTGTAGGGGAAAGTTGAGGTGGTGTTTTGATTACTATTTTCTTTCCTCTGGTCTCTTTTAATTGTTGGAATAAGATTCTCCATTGATAAAATAGCGGATTGTTGACTTGAATATATAGTGGGTGAGCTAATCTTCCTACTGCGATATGATTTTGGGAAACAATGAACATCACCGAGTGTATGTGCAAGCCAACACTCTTAACCCGTGGGTTTGTGGGCCCGAGCCCACGGGATTCCCGTGTCCACACGAGTGGGCCACGGTGAGATTATGTGACGAATTGTCACGGCCTAATATTAATTACATCGTAACAAAGAAATTTTGCATACAGACCGAAAAATAAGAGAATATTGTTTAAATAATATTAAAAGAGAATTAAATATATAGAACATAATAAAAAATGTAAGAAATATATACATGTTGAAGTGTCCATGTGTTACTTACATGTGAGTTGTCCCACATCGGAGAAAGAGAAGAGTATGCATCACTTTGTATACTCAAGGAGTAACTCATACTATTACCAATTGGTTTTAATAATGAATTATTTCTTCTCCTTCTTGTTTGGGCTGCCCAGACCCATTTTCTTAATTCTATCGATACATAAAATAAAATTATAGTTAAAACAGAATAAAATGAAAAGTGCGATCAATTTATAGATTTGGAAGAGTAATGTGGATTGATAAGGATTGAAACAATTAGAGAAACTTTTTTGTTTAACACGAGTTTTGTTACAATACTAGTATTTCTTTATTGAATCTTGTTTACTTTTATGTTAGGATATAGGGGTTGTGAATTTGTGATTTCGATGATGTATTTTTTAGTGGTAAATTTATATTTAATTTCTATGTTACATAATCAGATATTAGGAGGAAGAGGTGAAATTAAACGTATAAAACTATATTATTATAAAAGAATTTAGTAATAATTGACTTTTTAAAGTCGAATTTAATGACCGTTAAATACTTTTAGAAAATCTATTTTTTATCAATGTCATACGTAATCAGTAATACTCCCTTCATTTCAAAAAAAAAAAAAATTAGTAATACTCCCTCCTATTCACTATTAATGTCACATTTGCTTTTTGCACTATATCCAATACATTTATTTAATCCTTAATATCTCTAATTTTACATAATTAAAAATTATGGAAAATTGATATAAATAATCCTTACATTGAGACGAATCAAACAAGATCCCACTTGAGTACGTTTTAACTTATAGATTAATAATAAAATGCAAATTAAGAATAAGTGATAAATAGTATCCAAAAAGCAAATGGAACGTTAATGGGAGTAAAATATATTAACCATGCACCACACTTGATATCAAAAGTCAAAACTATTAATGTTAGGTTTTTTGTGCGTTTAGCAAGTTAGGTTATTATTTATTAAGTAGATTGCCTCTAATTTTTTTAAAAAAATAGAGTGCCTCATACTTCCTCTATTATAAAAACTTATGATTATATTTAATTGCAATATATTATATAGAAAAATGTCATTTAACAATAACAAGTATAATAAAAAGAAAACTATTTCTAAGCTAACGTAAATTATAGGAGTATTAGAAATCAGGGGCGTATTTAGACCCAGGCTGGCATGGGCCATGGCCCAGATCATGAAAAAAAGTATTATATTAAACTGATGTTCAATGTTTGAACCCATGACTCTGCATTTTTAAAAAGGTGTTTTCAGCTAAATCATACTCCCTCCTATTCAATTAGATTGTCCACTTTGGGTTTGGATCGGATTTTAAGAAAAAATTATAGTGGGGTATTTTAAGTGATTATAATAATTGAAAAGGTGGTAGTGGGGTATTTTAAGTGATTATAATAATTGAAAAGGTGGTAGTGGGGTATTTTAAATGAATATAATAAGTGAAAAGGTGGTAGGTGGGGTATTATTAAATAATATAAGTTGGGATAGTTGGGGGTATTTAGGTAAAAAGTTTTGCCAAAAATAGAAAGTGGACAAGTAAAGAGACTTTACCAAATAAGGAAAGTGGACAATGTAATTGAATAGGAGGGAGTAACAATAAAAGGTCATATAATATTGGTTCAGGTAATAAATTTTTTCTATATTCGCCCCTACTACAAATAGATAGCAGATATGAACACTAATATTGTGTTTTTTTATCATTTATTTATGTAGTGGCGAGAGATTTTATTAGCCCAATTTTGTGTGGTTAATTCTAGTTCTCTTATCCAAAAGTTTTTACCTTTTGAAGTTAGCCACTACTATCAAACTCCACAAATCAGTTAGCACTATTGAACATATTTGACAAATGAGTGTTGATTGAAATTATTGATTAAAGTTGTTGATTGGTTTGACTAAGAAAAAATACTTATTGATAAATCGATTGTTTAATCTAGCTGTTTAAACCGGCGATTATGGAGATATTTAGTAAAAAAAAGTTTTGATGATTAATTGTTTATTAGAGAAAAAATAGGTTAAAAGTTAAAAGTCATAAGTAAGTGAAATAGCTATCAAAATTAACTTTTTAATTTTGACTTAAAGTGACTTTCAATCTGATTAAAATTCATTTATTAAACAATTTATTTGATGTTATGAACTAAGCTAATGGGGCAGGTCGGGTTGGGTTAAGAGCCCATTTGACCCGCTCCTACCCAACCCTTTAAAATAAATTTAAAATCTCAAATTATTCAAATGTAACCCCTTTATAATATTTAAAAGTAAAAGGTAAAATGAAAAATATCAAAAAAATTAAAATGACTAACAAAATTATACGAAACACTTTTTTTCTAAAATAACAATTTGTACATGTAATAGGTTACCGTGGTGATCACCTCTTAAATTTAAAATTATTTGTAATTATTCAAAAGTTAAAACTATTATATAAAATTATTATATATGAAATTATTCCAGATAAATTTTCTAAACTCCTTAAACGAAAAATTACAAAATTTTGGCCATCAACATTAGATAACACACCTCTTTTAAAAAAATAATTTTTATTTTTTCATTACGGAGAATTATTCCTTAAAAATAATACTATTTGTTATCCAACTATAAAATCTATCATTCCATCATCTTAGAATTGCATCAAAGAGGAATAAGCGTACTTTTAAGAAACTGTTAATAAATGAGGAGAGAGAATGAATTGTGTGGATGAAATTGAAAGAGAGTTACAATATATGAATGGAATTAAAATAAAGTGGTGGGTCATTGTACAAAAATAAAAATGATGTAAATTAAATGGGACAGACCAAAGTGAAAAATAATGCAAATTCAATAGAACGGGAGAGTAATTCTAAATCAAAAAAATATCTTAAATGAATGGAACTTCAAGATTAGATATTTGTAAACTTAATTATTGATATTTTGAAGAAGAATTAAAATCTTCCAATATTCCCATTTCAGATGAAGACTTGATTATTTGTCTTTATGTTTATCTCTTGCGGTTATTAAGAAATGGGAAGAGATATTTATCCATAGGTTGTGTGGTTGTTTCTTGTTCTCTTATCCAAAAGTTTCCACATTAAGTCTACCTTTTTAACAACATTCCATTTTTTAATAGAAAGTATCGAACACAAAATTAAACTTTTATTCGAAAATTAAGCTTATTGATTCAATGGCAACAACAACAGCTACAACCATTTTTGCAGTGTCAAATCAGCGTATTCCTGTTGGCAATGGCTGCACCAACACTTCATTACTAGGTATGTAATAGTTAGACTATATAACATATCTTGGAAACTATCGGTTTAAGTTTTTGGTTGAACTGATTCCTTAACCAGGGCCAGCCCTAGGTTTAGGGGCCGGGGCAAAAAATTATTTTTGGGTCCCTAAACTATTGTATATATAGAAAAGCAAACTTAGCATGAATTGAAAATTAAAATTTAATTTTTTGGGGACTGTGCGTAGGCACGCCATTTGCTTTGGGTCGGCCCTGTCCTTAACATGATACTAACATGAAAAAAAGTCACGATTTTAAATCTCATCTACCCCTCATTTTTAAGTAGATTGTTCTGGCCATAGGTATAAGAAGAGTTTGTGATGTTAAAAGCCGTTTTGTTTTGATTTGTTATTTGAAATTCGTGTCAGATCCCTGATATTTGAATTAATATGAGAAATGGTCTAAAGCTATGTTGCTCGAACTCTCAATAAAGATAGATGGATTATTTTTTGTTTTCAAGTTTAATTTGATGGTCAAATATGTTGGTCTTTAACATGGTACTGACATGACGAAAAAACACGAGTTTAAATCTTATCTGCCCCTAATTTCTCAATAGAATATTTCGGCCTGGGTATGTGCTGCTGAAAGGTTAGTTTGGTTTGTTACTTGGACATTCATTTTATTTTAAGTATATTTGACATGTTCTTGATAATTGAACATGATAATTATCATGAATTTATGATTTCTCATGTTCAAAGGCAAAGCGAAGAGTATATGTTCCTATAAGAAAACTTTTTTGTAAAAATTTAACCTTGGTAGGTTTAAATGTTCAAGCGACAATATTATAAGAAGACTCATCACCAACTGAGTTAGGCTTGACAGATGAACTATCAACAATTTGTTGATATATGAGACCTCTATTTTTTAGAGGCTTTAGGCGGTCTGAGACCATCTTAAATGGGCCTAAAACCACACTGCTAAATATTTTTAGCTGCAAGAGAAATAGTCTAAAGTTATGTTAATTCGGGTTCTAATTTTAACTTAGAAACTCGTATCAAATTCTTCATATTTAAATGATTATTAATTTATTATCAAGAATTCATGCTTTGTTACACGAGAAATGATCTAAACTTAAAGTTATGTTGCTCTAAATCTTAATATATAAACATAAATAGGATATTTGGACAATTTATTTTGAACCAAAAACATAGAAAGAATTTATAAATTTGCTAGTTAAATTTGATAATGAAACATGTATAGTCGCGTTAGATATCAGTTCTCGAGTTCGAGTAACAAAAATTTGAATATTAATACTTATAGAAGCTATATATAAGACCTTCAAAAGGGTGCAAAATAAAATATGATTTTGATAATGCAGGAAATAATTCGATTATTTGTCCGTTGCGCGAACATCCTTTGACAAGAAGTAGATCTATCAATATTAGAGACTATCAAGTTGGAGCTGTTGCTACAGCTGTTGTTGAAACAAGTCCTAAAGATGAGATCAAGGAGTATGTATTATAACTGTTATGAAAATTTGGTTTCATCGATTTTCTCGAGGTCAGGGTCTCATTAGTCGCAATCTCCTTATTTTCTTCGATAAGGGTATGGTATGCCGTATGCCGTCTTGTGTCCCTCATCCAGCTTTTATGAACGAGATACAACAAGACCCGTTGATTTAAAATGCCTTTATTAACCTAAATGATCCACAAATCATCCCTATGATGTGCAAAAACAACATATTATAGTTTCAGGCCCGTTTAGTAGTTGGTATTAGTAGATGGTAATGAGAACAATTTGTAGTGTAAATTTTTATGAAATGTATTATATGATTAAAAGTTTTTTTTCACAATTTTTCATTACCAACTAACACCACATTTTCATACGGTAGTGCATTGAAACGAATTTTGCGAAAAAAAAAATGATTGAAGTAGGACAAGCATGACCATTTGACTTGTCAAGTGATTTCATGATAAAATTACGCTAGTTTCCCATTATCATTTCCATTATTTAATACCCATTACTAAAGCATGTTCAAATTATGCTCACTTGTATCATATGTCATGTTTTCTCTTCGGATTTCTCACTATATCAACCTGATGTATATGAATTCTATGTGCACTTCCTCCCCTTGTAGGTTTGTATTACCTACATGGGCAGAATTTGAGCTCGGAATAGCTCCCGTCTATTGGAAAACTATGAACGGCCTACCTCCAACTGCAGTAATTTTCTTCATTACCCCTAAAAATTCCTGTTTTTTCGCTCAACATTCGTGTTCTTCACCTAACAAACACGGTTTTTTTTAATGGTAGGGAGAAAAACTCCGAATCTTTTACAATCCGGCTGCCACCAATCTCGAACCTAATGAAGATTTTGGAATCGGTTTTAATGGTATATTCTTTATCCCATTCTAAGCGATTTTGGTGTAGCTCGAGCTATGATTTTGATCTAATGTTTATGCCCTGATTCGGTAGGAGGATTTAATCAGCCGATTATGTGTAGTGGAGAACCAAGAGCAATGCTGAAGAAAGCGAGAGGAAAAGTTGATCCTCCGATCTATACGATTCAAATATGTATTCCTAAGCACGGTTTGTATCCTGCTTTTATCGATTCACCTATCGACTGTCGTGTAATCTGTGGGATATTACGTGCTTATATATATATCGTTTCGTGATTGTATCAGCAATGAACTTGATTTTCTCCTTCACCAACGGTAGAGACTGGGATGGTCCTTACAGATTGCAGTTTCAAATTCCCAAACCATTGCAAAACAAACCAGTCAGTTTCTTTAATGAGGTAAATGTTATCAACACTTTCTCATTCTCTACAGAAAAAAGATGAAACTTTTTCGGTCTGTTTTAGATGCATCGGAGATCAAGGGTCTTTCATAGGCTACACTTGCAAACCTTGCATAAACTAGAGGTGTTTAGCAGATTGGATTGGGCGGGTCAAAGCGCGTTTAGATCCAACCCACCTTGACCCACTAGAATTTCAAAAAGAAAAAGTTTTTTATTCTACTTTAAAGCCGTTGGGTTGACCCACCTATTTATATAATACTCTCTCCTATTTACAACTATTGTCCCATTTACTTTTTCACACTTGCCGAGACAATATTTTAACTCTTATTATAAAAAGTTGATATTAATAATTTTTGTATTGAGACGAATCAAACAAGATCCCACATGACATGACTATATTTTAACTTATAGATTAAGAGTAAAATACAAATTAAGAGTGATACGTGAATAGTTCCAAAAACAAATGGGACATTTGTTTTGAATTGGAGGGAGTATCATATAAAAATATTTTTAAAAAGTGGTAAAACCATTTTCACAACCAATTCATATAATTATCCGCCTTGCCCGGCCCGTTACACTAAGGCCCGATAATGCCTAGACCCCTTATTAACCCGACCCGCTAATGACCCCCTAAAATGTAATCCGACATTGGATCCTTTGGGTCAACCCGCCCCGTTGAACACCTGCACTTAATAGTAAGACGGTACCTTTGAACTAGGAGACCTAAGCTGCATTGCAGCGAAAACAGTGGGTGCATCATTTACTTGGGTTAAAATGTGAGAAATCAACATCAGTACATCAGTCTGCAACGGCTAGTAACATTTCTGATATTGGTTGTTCCTAAAAACTTGAAAAATGCAGGGGCTGGCAGAAGAGCTAAGCAAAGAGGGGGCTTGTGACAGGGCCATCTTTCCAGACACAGCAATTGTTATCACAAGGTGTGCCCTTGCTGGTAATCTGGCACTAGAAGGGGTAAGTATTAAGTAATGCTTTCTTAGTTCCACTATTTTGTAATTGTAATTGTAATTGTAAAAGAAGACGGTGTTCTAACTTCAGCTAATTGTGGTGTTTCTTGAAGGGTGACCGTTGCAGTTTGGATCTTGTACCCGGATGCACAGATCCAAGTTCTCCTTTGTACGACCCGCTAGCAAATGTTGATGATGGGTCGTGTCTCTTGGTGTCAGATAATGACGAGTGATTACTTTTTCGTACAATGTCTCATACACATATACTGTAAATATCAACGGCTAGTCTCTTGAGAGACGTTTTTCAATTTCAATTCATTAAAACTTATGTATATTTATATTATCTTTGATGTCTATTTATTATATTCTAATATCAACTCGCAATATCTTAAATGTCTACCTACATTATTTTTAATGTCTACCTATTCAAAAAATATATAATGAACCGGCTCAATTAGAGATTCTCATAAAGAGACCGTCTCTTATAAGAATTTGTGAAATATCAAAGCACATGAACCTATCTGTTTTTTTGATATATTTAAGGATCTTTAATCTTGGAGATAGAAATTCGAGTTTGATGACAAAAAATGGTCTATAACGACACTTGCTTCTATGTCGCTGTTTAAAATCATATTGAATTTATGCAAAAGATTAATAGAGTTGTGCTGTGGACTGAGCCATTCAGCCAATAACAACAATGTCAACTCTTTAATTCCAATATATGAGATCGGTTACATGAACCTATATAGAAAGATTGAAACAAATAAACAACTTTAACCCCAAAAAAAAGAAAAAAAAAAACTGAGTTAACTCAATTCCAAAAAAGAGTCTCCATGTCCGAGTCTATGTTCACAGTTATTAACAACGAACAAAAAAATTTGGTTAAAAAAGTCAAAATTATTTTTTTGCAGTTAATAACTACGAATAAAAAGAGACAACGTCATAACGTTGGAAGCGACAAAAAAAATAAGTCATGTTTTTTTCAGTCACTAACGGCCAACAAACAATATTTTGTTTTTATTTGTCCCTTCTAACGTTAGAACATTGTCTCCCTTACTGCGAACAAACAATTGACTGTTTTGACCGATTTATAGCAGAAGTTTTTTCCTAATCTATTCTAGTTTAACTAGACAACAGAACTAAGCACATCCAATCTCGGAATGTGTATAGATAAATCTTTCAAGAGATGGAACAAATGAAAAACGCTTCAAAAATATGGATGAAAGAACCCTCTGAATTAGGCATTAATCCACCATTTACAACTTAAATTTGATCTTAGATGAACCAGAACTCGAGTCACCCACCTTAATGTTACAATTTTGTGAGCGACTCTACTTGACCTACTCGTTCCCCGTGCATTCTCGCGCTTTATCTACTTTAACGGAGAGTACATTGTCGTTCCAGGGGTAGATGTCACTGAGATACCCCGGCTTTTCTCATACTTCCCCGCAAGAGAATCGAATAACATTCCCGCTCCAACACCAACAGCAAGATCAATGGTATAATGACCCCTTGTTCCTAGAAGCCTAATCACTTGCAAGACGTTAAGAAAATCAAACGTCCAAGCTAACTCGTTTCTTTGCATACGTCTCATGTCCATAGATGCTATCACAGAGCCCGCAACATGTCCAGAATAGAATAAAAAGAAAGAAACGTTTCCTACCGGAAAATCAGCTCCTGAACCCAAGAATTCCTGGCAATGGAAGTTAATAAATTATTACACTTGATATGCACCTTCGCACAATTGGACAATTTAAGCAAAAAACACGCTTTGAATTGAACATCACTAAAAAGGGTAAGATTGCGTATATCCGATCCCCAGACTTCCCCTAAGAAAAGCATTATACGTGTGGCTAAAGACTTCAGCAATTAGTGAACTACATCCAATCGTGTCCTACAAGAATAAATACTGTTAAGACTCAATTGATTGGAGGGAGTAAGAAACATATCCTCTTTGTTTACACTAATTCTTTATAGAGACCGTCTCACTATGAGACGACTTTAATTGGGTCTGCCCAAACTCTTAAAAGAAACTGTTGCCCTATACAATTCAAATTTCATAGTTTTGAAATGTTTTTTTACTAATGGGCTGCTTGTATGGGCTCGTCTCACAGTGAGACGATCTCATACAAGATTTGTTGGTTCGTTTATGCAATGTGTACAACAACATGAAAACAATGACAATATCATTAGCACGGGAAAAAATTGAATGTATGGTTATAAGACTACGAATAAACCAAACCATTTGAGAAAACCAAAAAACGAATGCAACTAGATGCTTAACATTTTTCTACAAGTTGCAAGTTGATGATAAAGATTCTTCCTTCCCCACAAAAAAAAAAACCTTATATTCATGGTCCCGTACTCCCGTTTGCCATTATGGCCAGTTGGGGCGGTTCAACTTTCCAAACAATAACAAGAAGAGCAATCCGAAATCAGAAGGCTTATCAAATATCGACCACATGAACTTTTTATAACATTTCGTTTCATCTTATAACAATGACAATAAAGACAGGTAAGAAGTACAATGCTGTGGGGCACTTAAAGAGGCTGCTACCAAATAACAAGTAAATGCACCTACCAACAGAAATGGGGGCTTTAAAGAGAGTTACAATAACTATAATTAGAATATTCCAGCTTCTCAGAGGGAGTTGGAAAATGCTATCAATATTCACTACCAAAAATAAAGAAAAGTAAAACAACAAAACTTAAATTGTACCCTTCCATGAACTTCCATCCCTCAGAAAATTTTCAATTTTTGCATCTTAAGGGATCCAAAGCATAGTGTAAAAACAAGGCCGCATCACATCTCATCGGCCGCGTTGTAAAGGTTTTGACCGATATTTAGACGTTACGATAAACGCATCACTCCCGTTACCGCATTTTTACAGCAATATTTTTTTTCCTCTCGCAATTCAGGTTCTACTTTTTGTACAGTTTTTATCTACTATAGCCCGTAAACAGCAGTCGAGTGCACAAAGCGTCACCACAGAGATGCAATGTTGGCAAATTTTATTATGTCATACAATTGATGAGTGATGACAAACAGGTAGCAGCAAACACAGAAGTAATCACAAGAGTTCAACTACCAACATGACTAATCACAACTTTATCTTTCCAATAGAATAACAAAGTAAAACGAGAGAGAAGGATTTTAAGGTGATTCTTTTCTTAAAAGGACAAAAGGGCACATGACATGTTTGACAAGAAATGTACCTGAGGCAAAGGTAGTTGAGTGGAGTAACCAAGAATTCCTCTACAAGTGAACATAAACAAGGCAGCAAGTCCAGGTCTCAATCTTCCTTCCACAAGAAATACCCACAATATATATACGGTTTGCATCCCCACAAACACCTATCATCATCAAAATCAATTAATTAATTTATTTAATAACCGGAAATTTAAGTAAACATTCATGTATATCCTAATCCCCAAGCTCCACACTACTAGGGGCGGATTTAGACCATAGCAATGTTGTCACTTGACAGCATTTGGTCTTGGCAGAGTTGCTTATATAGCTTATCTTTCACCCAGTTGACCAGTGTTCGAACCCTTTATAATGCGAAGGTTTTTTTAACTTGAATTCATTGACATCATTTGATTTTTTTCTGGATTCGCCACTGCACACTACCCTTTTATAAAACTACGCTACAAATTGACAATGAACAATGATAGATGTAAATTGTGGCGTAGCAGCATAAGAAAGAATATTGTACATTTTCCAAAAAAAAAAAAAAAAAAAAAAACTACACCAAGATGAATCAAGACAAGAGTTGTTCCAAACCTACCCTTTTAAAGTTCCAAGAATGAGCACTTCAATGTATGACAATGGAAATTATTACTACCTCCTCTTAAATGAGTACCATTATTTTCCTTCAATTATCACATCTCCTCCATGTCAAAATAACCCTCTAAAACTTTATTTTGTCACTTATCAATTTAGCTAATTATCATCTACTACTTCTACATCAATATCATAATTTACATCAATCTATTAGTCAATGCCATCAGAGATTTACACTAGATTTGGACAGGGGATAAGGGGAGGGAAAAGAGAGTAGCAATTCCGTCATTTGGATTACAATAGGAGAAGGGAGGTGCCCCAAAAGAAGGGAATCGAAAGGAAAACCCTAACACATTTTAAACAAAACAAATCCTTCCAACATCATTAAGATTTGAAAGACTCCCCTCCTATTAGGCCATGACAATTCGTCACATAATCTCATCGTGGCCCACTTGTGTGGACACGGGAAACCCGTGGGTTTGTGACGGGAAACCCGTGGGCTCGGGCCCACAAACCCACGGGTCAAGAGCGTTGACTTGCACATACACTTGGTGAGGTTCATTGCTTCCCAAAACCATATGGTTACAGGAAGAGTAGCTCACCAATTATATATGCAAGTCAACAAATCACTATTTTGTCGATGTGAGATCTTGTCTCATGTGAAGTATTTTCTAACACCCAGCCCTTCTTTCCAAAAAGGTTAGGGTCCGATATATCGATTAATCCTTTAGCTCATAGACTATTTATCGATAGCATACATCATCAACTTTATTAAAGCGTATTGAGCATCAAGTTTGACAAGGGTATGTGCTATGTCCATATTATTAGATCATACTATCATATATATTTACAATCATACTATCATGTAAAGGTGATAGATTATACTATCATATATTACCTCCAGGGCGGATTTAGACAATAGCAATGCTGTCACTTGAAAGCATTTAGTCTTGGCAGAGTAGGTTATGTAGCTTATCTTTCACCCAGTTGACCAGTGTTCGAACCCTTTATAATGCGAAGGCTTTTTAACTTGAATTCATTGACATCATTTGATTTTTTTCCTATTCACCACTTTCTGAATTCGCCACTGATTACCTCCCTTTCAATGACTTTGTCCTAATTAATTTTTAACATTGTTCACAATTCACTCTTAGATGTCAAAATTCTATTTACTTCGTCTCTAAGCGCCCAAATAAAATGGGATAAAGTCATTGAAATATAGAGAAATATAATAATCACTTTTATATCATCAACTTTATTCAATAATAACTACAAATTTTAAAGAGCTATATAACATATTTCGGCCTCAATCATTAACGTAATCTTTTGGTTAGAGTATATTAGATATCACGAGGCTTCAACCACTAAGCTTTTGATGGGATTAGTTCTTAACATATTTCAATAATGCATAAATTCATCAAATTAAACAAAAATCACAAGATAAATCAAGCAAAAGAATAAAGCAAAGTAAAGATACCGTATTAAGGGCGGCGAGTAGAGTATTGAGAGAAGGACTAGAAGTAAGGAGACGATTAAGCCAACGAGTAACGACAAATCCTACATCCAACGGCAGAGAACTACTTGGAACCATACGTAAAGTATACTCAACCCCCATAAAAAACAGCAACGTCACCCCAAAAAAACATGGCATTGGATGATTTTTCAGCGCACCAATGACATCACTGTATCCCCATTTCAAAAACGACGCCGTCTCAAGCATCCCTTTCACCCCCGTCTTCTTCCCCTTCATCGCCGTCATATCCCCACCACCGTGACCGTCCCCTTTACCGTTAACGAACTGATACCCGTTACCGTTACCGTTACCGTTACCGTTACCGTTAATAGATGGTTTCCTACTGCGGAGAGGAGAGTTTCCTTCCATTGTTGATGAAGATAAAGATAGAGATAAACATAGTGGAATGAGAGGGAAATGGGTATATATAGAAAGAAGGAAAGGGAATGGACGGAGATTACGAAGGAAGAGTCAAATGTTTGTGGGGTTGGAAGGAAAGGGAAAGGGAAAGGGAAAGGGAAAATGTGGTATACTCTGAGTAAATGCGAAATGTGTGTGAGCAGGAATGGATTGAGAAAATCTGATGAGCAGATCTGAAAGATGAGGATTTGTGATTTGGGTTTGAAGATGTGAACACCGGCAATTATAAAAGGGTGAGATTTGCACGAATATTTATGACTCTTTTATTCAACTAATGATATGATAATGAAAATTGAATTTGGGGTCGTGCTTTTGTGTGTGGTGTTCCATTATGCTACAGTGGTCTAAGTAAATAACGGTATTTATAATATTGATAGGTATTCCTATGTGGTTCAATTTTATGTTGTGGGTATTTTAAGATTTTAATTGATTTTTTTGTTTTGATCAAGTTATTGTTATATTTATTATGTCTTTTCATGATGATTTACAAATCACGGTGATTGATTAAGAATTTAGGCGCTTATGAATTGATTGTACCATGATGATATCGTCACATGCTAATAATTTTAATCTATTTAATGAAGTAGTTATTAGCATATATAGAGATATAACTTGTTATCACAAATTCTTGTTTAAGACAATCTCATCGTGAGTCATGTCTCGTACTTGGTTTAAATAGCTCAATAATAGAAACTTTTAGCTTATGGTATTCCTGTTTTGAGTTGTCTCATCGTGAGACTGTCTCATATAAAACCGTATGATGTTATTGTTACATTCAATTATTAAATAATTTATAGAAATAAGATATTTATTTTGTGTTTTTTAAAAATTGGCAAATGGTAGAAAAAAGTTACATTGCTTCAATGAGAAATGAATAACCAATTAAGAGTTGTATAGACATATTTTTGCACTTTTGTCATGGAAATAAGAAAGCTATGGTTTCATATTTACTATATTAAGAAATGAATTATAAAAAGGAAAATTTACTTTTAAAAATCCGACCTTTAGGTTGTTTTCTTCGAAAAATTCGACCTTTCGATTATTTTTGAAAAATTCGACATTTGCCCCCCATTGTCATCTAAAGAACATACCCCGTAAGTTAACCTGAAGAACCGGTTAACTTTCAATTTAAAAAAAGAGAAAATCAGAATTAATAAACCCTAAATTGCTATAAAGGGGTTCATCTTCTTCATTTTCCATTTCAACCATGGAAGCCATGCATTCTCCTCATCCAAATAAAAGTTCTTTACTTTATGATCTGAGATTTGGGATTAAATCTACAAACATCAAACAAACACTAAAGAACACCCAAAACTTGCAAAGATAAGCATAAATTACAAATGGGTACAAGTCAATGGTGATTAAATCTACAAACATCAAAGTTCTTTACTTTATGATTTGGGATTTTTGTCCTAATTTCTGTAGGACAACTAAACCCTTAAATTAAAGAACAATCAAAACAGTAAAGAACAATCAAACTTCAAAGAGCATCAAATTAGAAGAATAAACCCTTAAGTAAAGGGGGTTTTGTCCTTAAATTAAAGAACAACCAAAACAGTAAATCTACAGCTACGGTTACTCATATGTGATTAAATCTACAAACAATCAAATTTCTGTAGGACAACTAAACCCTTAAATTAAAGAAAAAGAATAAACCCTTAAATTAAAGGGGTTTTTGTCCTAATTTCTGTAGGACAACTACAACTATGGTTACTCAGATGGATTTTCAAGATTTGAAAGGAATAGTCGTGGTAGATTGAATGAAGATGAAGATGGGTTATTAGTGTACTGCTATGAGTGAAAAACACTGATATGGAAGGAGGGAAGTAAATGAGGGAAGGAGGGAAGTTAATGGGTTAGGTGGGTAATTTTTCAAAAATGCAGGTTCCCGGTCATTTTGAACTTTAGATGACAATGGGGGGCAAAGGTCGGATTTTTAGAAAAGAACAGCCCAAAGGTCGAATTTTTAAAAGTAAATTTTCCTTATAAAAATCAATCTTTTTCTACCATATAAGCTTAAAGATTGGGAGGAGAAATTTTTGCTTACAGTCATGTGTCAAGAGTTCTACCATATAAGCTTAAAGATTGGGAGGATAAATTTTTGCTTACAGTCTGACATGTGTCAAGAGTCAAGACTTACGGTCTGACATGTCTCAAGAGTCAAGACTGTTTCTTCTTTAATAATTTTTATAGATAGATGGACAAGTGGACTAGTAATCTAGTAGACTTCTTTTTTGAAGGAAGTAATCTAGTAGATGAGTACTGCTATGTGATTTTCAAGAAGAAAAAAAATATTGGTAATGAACGAAGAGAATAGATTATTATGGATGAAATTTTAAAAAATAGTTAAAATGTATGGATAAGATTAAAAGAAAGTGTAGTACTTCCTTCGTTCTGAAATACTCGCTACGTTTTGATTATGTGCAATATTCCTCGTTCAGGCTTATTTTATATATTGCGACTAATGTGTAAGTACAAATATAGTCTGGTGAGATCTTGTTTGAATCGTCTAATTGTATACTCTCATAATGTTAACTTTTTATAATTTTTAGAATTGTGTAATTCAACATATAAATAAACAAAATACTCCCTCCGAATTAGTTTAGATTTTCCATTTCCTTATTTGGCAAAACCATACCAATTGTCTCATTTCCTTTTTTGTCTATCCTTTTTTTTTACCTAAAATACCCCCACTTTTACTACTCTTAATACCCAACTACCACCTTTACCTCACTTTTCCAATTTCCAATACCTCAACTACCACCTTTACAATTAACTTAATCAATTAAAATACCCGACTACCACCTTTTTAGTGGACCTTACTCAACCCTTAAAATCCGTAAAATCCCAAATGAAACATCTAAACTGATTCGGAGGGAGTAACACATTAGAATACGGAAAAAGTATAATGTAGCAAGTATAATGGAACGAAGGAAATATTAAATAAAAAAATACTCCCTTCAATCCTATTTAGATGTACTATTTGCCTAAGCACGATTATTAAGGGCGATGTGGGATCCATTACAAAGTGAGTAATTGGGGTATTTTAAATGATTATATTAATTGTAAAGGTGGTATTGAGAGTATTGTAAGTAGCAAAAGTGAGGGTACTTTGGACATTACTTATGTGAACATCGGGTATTTAGATAAAAAAAGATTGATAAAAAAGAAAATGTGACAATTAATATAAATTTGCCAAATAAGAAAATGTAACAACTAAATAGAATCGAATGGAGTACAAAATAAATAAGACATAGTAAAATAACAATTAATGCAAAATGAGTATGACAAATGGAGATGTTTTAGTATTTGGTCCGGCCGTCCGGGTTTACGAAAGAGTAAATTGTAAACCGTGTAAACCGGAGCGAACCGCCCGCTTACTAAATTCATATCTGACCCCCGAAGAGTGAGGACCGGGGTTTTAGACTTCTGGTCGCACTTTATTTCCCCTTCCTACATCTTCAGTTGCTAATTCTCTCTCTACTATTTGCGCTCCCGATTCAATTGGTACGTTTTCTCTTCCCAATTCTATTTTAAATTGTCTGATTTTTTCAATTTAGTGATCTCTGTAACAGAAATTTGGTCAGATTGGTTCTAATTACTTACTTTGTTGCTATGATTTCTTGTAAATTATTGATTTCTGGCAGTGGAAATGTTTATTCATTATCATGTTACTTCCATGATTTTTGATGCTAATTTTTCGATTTTCTGTTAGAGAAATTGGTTGAACAATTCCAAATTCCATTGATGCACATAATGTGCTACGAATTTAGGTTTACAGATGACATTTTGTCGGTAGTTGCTGGTCTTTTGTTGAATGGAAATCTGCCTCAGATACTATAGCTTGATCCAGATTTGAATAGATCTATCTTATTAGTAATATTGATTTACAAATTCACAACAAAACATAATGATAATAAACTGCTAACAGTGTGTCTCTTTCTCTGTATAATTATTGGTTGTCAAATTCGTTTTTGTGTTGGCATTCGCGCTAACCTTTTAGTCATAAAGCTAAATGGAAGTGGCAATAATAAGCTAGTTGAGCGCTGAATTCATCTATGAATGAGATCAATCTGAATGAAAACTCGATTGCAACCTTTTCTGTAGTTGATATCTTGGTCTATTTGAGGTTGAGAAAATGATCCATTGCATTTTGTTCGATTCTGCTATGTTGTTCTTGTCTTCTTTTCCTAAACTACATGTTGCTAAAGTAATTTTTATTGTCTCGAATGAAGGGAATGGCGGGGACAGGAAGTTCAATGATGATCTCCTCTCTTTTGTTTACCGTGGTTCTCTCACTTGAAGTTATTTATAGAGGGAAGCTAGGATCATCTGAGTTATTCACCATTCTTGGAGGGTTCATTAGTTCTCTACTATTCCTTTTCTCCTTCGTTGTGAGTTTGGCATCTATTACTAATTAGCTGACTTAAGTTATGACAATTGTGAGACTTTTTGTATTGAATGTGACTTTAACTCACTTGGTTATCTGTTTTGTATTTGGTTGGCACAGTTCATTGGTAATTTCCAGGAGTCTTGTGGCATCAGGACTGGTTGGGGTGCTGGTAAGTTCAATTTTCTCTTTTGTAGCTTGAACTAAACAATAATTTTCTTAAATTAAATTTAAATTTTTGCTCGTGACCTTGCTTTGGACGTTGAAGAACATTAGAACAATGTTAGCTGTCGTAAGGAACCACGAGGAAATTAAGGATCAAAAAAAAAGAAAGTGTTTTTTGTTTGATGTGTCTACCTTAATTATTAGTTTGAGCTGCATGAACATATGCTTCATACTTTACTTTCATTTTTTCAATTTGTGGAGGTGGCTTATGTGGTTTGTGTATCTTAACTGCTTTTGGTAGTTGTGAATTTCTAACCAATTCCTGAGACAGTGATCTTTCAATGCCTCTTATATTGTTATATGTTCTTTATGATTGATATCATATTCTTCTTTAAAGAGTGATCTGTGTGTAGTAGTATGTTGTATGTATCTCTAATGAACGCCTAAGGTTTATGGACCAATTACTTCTTAATGGGAACAGCTAATTGTGTTGCATTTTACATTTTGATAGTATTTCAGTTTTGAGACTATTAATAGTTGTTTTTGAACATTTTCTTTGCATATTGTTCATGACGAGGAAAAATCGAAAATGATGGTGGGAATTCTTCAGGGTAGAGAAAGTTTTGCATAGGGTTTGAATGCTAAATGCAATGTTTGAGTAGATTCTGAAGTATTTGTGACATTTGCAGTTGATCATGCTTTTATATCTGCTGATCAAACTGTGATTTTTTTAACATAAATCACATCACTTCAAGAATATACTTCTATGTATTACTTTTCCATGTTATAGGGAGTGTTACTAAGCTTCTCTTATGTATTACCTTTGTTTTGCAGTTATATTTGCTGAGTTAGTTGCTCTTGTTGTTGCCAGTACTGTTCACCGAGTTTCTGTCACTACATGGTATGCCATTGATTCAACTTTTCTTGGAGTTTTTGTTTTATCATTTTTACCTACAAATATTGGGTGTACATGTTTATCTTGCTGTATATATGGTCAGTTTTCTCAAAGAGGAGTGCCATATATATTATAATTTATAAGGATTGAAAGGGGTATTTGTTTGGATTTGGAAACATAGAAATTAGGAAAATTACAAGTAAAGTCAAAAGTGAGACAAATTGTGGTCATTAAGGAATTTATGGGCACAACTTTTCAATATAACTACAAAAAAGTTTCATCATACTTCGTTTTCATCAAATTTAGAGTTAATTTGCCACATCCCTCTATCTAAATAATGTTCCCCCCTTTGTACCAAATCAATTAATTCAATACGGTTTTGAGTCTTTTGTCTTCATTTACTGGTTATTCTCGAGCCCATGTTCTTATTGGTTGCAACCTCCCCAGACCTAGGTCCTGATCATAGGGTACAATGACGATTATGAAGAGAAGGATGATTAGAATTTTGGGTCATTCTTTTTGCGTGTAGGGTTAAGGGTTTAAAAAT
This sequence comes from Amaranthus cruentus, assembly GCA_019425755.1. Taxonomy (NCBI): domain Eukaryota; kingdom Viridiplantae; phylum Streptophyta; class Magnoliopsida; order Caryophyllales; family Amaranthaceae; genus Amaranthus; species Amaranthus cruentus. The sequence goes on along the minus strand of CM033450.1, from coordinate 29,206,878 downwards.
TAGGAAAAGAAAGGGTTGGGTAATATAAATACATTAAAGTAGTTGCTTTTTAATTTACATAATGTAAATGCATTAAACTAGGTTAGGTTTAAAGGATTGGTGGGAGAAAACTCACTATTATTTGGGATGGCTTGAAATGGAGTATGGATCAATTGGGATTTGGGACTGATGGAGTACTACTTATAAGCTTGAATTCCGATGGGATGTTGACTTATCCGTTGTAGGCTTTGTAGCTAAAGTCAGAAAATTTGGTTGGTATATGAATCATTTCCATAACGGGTATGTCTTAAGGATCTGAATTTTATTTGGGTTTCAATTAGTAAGACCAAACATTGAACTTTTAGTATGCATCAATCTAATTTTGTATTGTTACCAATGTGAATTGAAACTTTTCTCTGACCTCATACCGTTTCACAAATTATATGGAGCTGTTTGAGAAGTGATTAGTGCGGTGCATTCATGTTACTGAATTACGTACATGCGAATTGCGATGAAACCTTTAACTTGTCAAATTTCATTGCAGCTTCCTGTTCTCTGTTGGATTGTTGTACGAGGTATACAAGCTTTCAGGTATGATGCAATCTAGAACTGAACTGAAAACCAAAAGACACTGAAAAAATGCTTGGGTTGGCCGACGCCTACAACACTGGCTACTCTTGGTATTACTTGTTCAACTAACGGGACTGCTTTGCAAACCCTTAGATTAGATACTCACTCTTAATAGGATTTGTGGTGTCAACAACTTTGTAGCAGCTGTTCTCACTGTTCTTATAGCAATGTCTTCGTATGTTATCAAAAGTTTTGCCTTTTATGGTCGCCCCCTTCACCCAAACATTGGAATTTGGAATTGAGCTTGAGTTATGTTCATCAAAGATATTAAGATTGATCATGCTGTATTGTTATTAGAGATCCTCTAATATTCGCCATATTTATCAAAGATATTATTATAGGATGGCTAATGCCTAAAGGCCTGAAAGTGGACGAACTAATATTTATTTTGATCTTATGTCTTCAATGTTTTTAATTCATATCCACAGATCTTATTACTGCTATTAATAAGAGTAGACAATGTACTCCATGTAGTAACAAACAGGTGTTCACATTTCTTACAGTTCTGAAAAGAAAAAAAAGGAAATTATCATTGGTGCCCCTGAGGTATGCGTTTTTACCAATGGTGTGCAGTTTTTTTTTCCAATGGTACCCCTAACGTTTTGAGGCAATTAGAACCGTGATACTTTTAAATTTTTTCCGTTAAAAATTTGTTAATTTTTCGAAATTAACCTAACTAGGGTTAGTTTCTTTCTTCTTCTTCTCTTTTTCCTTCCCTCTTCCGTCACTCCTTCCATGGCTGCCTTTCATCGCCATTCCACCCTCTTTCATTTGTAATTCAATTATGTGGAAGAAGTTCAAACCCAAATCTTTCCCAACTTCTATTTTTTCCTCATCATTCACAGTTTCACAAGAACCATGATCCTCATTTAGAAAATTAACATGATTTTCATTCTTACAAGGATCATTCTTTTCAATTCTACAAGATTCATCATCATCATGATTTTCATGAACAATTTCTCCAACAAAATTATCATGATTTTCATCATTATGCGAAACATTTATTTCTTCAAAATTTCTATATCTACCCACATCCAATTCATTAGAAGCATGAGGGTAACTCGCCGAGAATATTGAAGGAGGTTGATGATCATCAATTTCATCTTCTGAAATGGTGATTAATGTCTTGGATTTGGATTTTTTGGATTTGGGTTTCTTTAATTTATCGCGATTTTTGTGGAAGAGATCAATAAGAGATGTAGGAAACCCTGTTTCAACAAGTGAACCGCCATGTTTTAGAGGGTGTTTGAAGGTCTGCTACAAACCGGGAAATCCTATTTCCCTTTTTTTGTTTCTTCCAAACAGATGGCATATTTGATCAATTAATATATGAATTGCTCAATTCTGTAGGGTAATATTCATCCAAAGAAAGAAATTTTCCAGTTTGTACCGATTTTTTTTTGTATTTTTCGATTTTTCTGGGCATGATGTTGGAAGGTCCTTCATTTCCTTTTTCAAGGGATTTGTCTAATATGCTTGTGAGCAAGAAAGTAGTTGGATTTTTTATTTTTCTTGTATTAAATTCATGGGTATGCATTGGGGAAAGGGCTTCCATGGAAGGAGTGAAGGAAGAGAAAAGGGAAAAATAAAGGAGAAGAAACTAACTCTAGTTAAGTTAATTTCGAAAAATTAACAAATTATTAATGGAAAAATATAAAGTGTCACAATTTTAATTACCTCTAAACGTTAGGGGTACCATTGGAAAAAAGAACTGTGGACACCATTGACAAAAATGCATACCTCAGGAGAACCAAAACCAATGATAATTTCCAAACAAAAAAAAAAACTTACTAAAAAACCATTGCTTAAACACTTAACTATGACCAAGTAAATTACAAACCACAAGAACATTAGAAACATCGACCAACCATTAACTATAGCATCTATTGATCTCCAAATAGGTCATGTAACTCGACTTGAAAATTACTCTTACATAGAAGAGTAAACTCTAACAAGATTGGCAAGACGACTAAGCACAAACCAAAATCAATAAGATCGAAATCGAAATACTACAGTCAAACCGGCTTGATGAAAAAAGTGTACAACAGGAGTGCAAACAAAAAAACAACCAAATTTCAGTTGAGCAAACTCTATTTATCGGACTAGTATGCTTTCTATGAAGCCAAGCATTCTGATTGATCCGATTAAGCGAGACAATGAACCCCACAGTCGTGAACCCAATGCACGTCTCTTATACGTCGTTCTATGAAGCCGAAATAAGAGCAGCTCTAACAGCTCGAATTACGTCTGTAAGAGAGATGACCCCAAGAAGTGTACCATATTCATAATCATCGACCACCCACACCCGATGAACATGTCTTGTAGTAAGTTTATCAATGACTTCCAGTAGGGAGGAATCAGCATGACAAGTGACAAGCAACTTAGGAGAGTTCACCAAATCTGGAGCTCCATGGGAAGGATTTTCATAAACTCTCGCCATGAAATCCCTCACATTTAAGGGTAACCAAGATTGCATCAAATCAACTGGGCATCCTCTTAAATCTGTAGCTGAAAATGTTCCCACCAGTCTCCTTCCATATCCCTGCAATCACAAAGCATATCATCATCATCATCATCGTGCGCATCGTATCAACTCGAGGAGAAAAAAAGACAGCGCGATCCATACCCATATAAAATATCCTTAGAAAAGCATATATTTTGAAAATTACGGCTCGTTTGATAAATGGTATTAAACGGTGATAATAAGAATGAAAAATACGGTAATATTGATTGAAAAATGTCTCAACTACCTTGATCACCACTACCACCACTACTTGTCAATTTCAATCATCTCATCCTCTTTATAAAATTCATTCAAATTCTACCTAGATGCAATGAAAATTTATAAATAAATCTTTCAAAAAAAAAGAAAATTTGTTTGTAAAAAAAACTTTTTTGTTGATAAAATTTTTATCAGTTTTGATGAAATTTCATACTATAAATCATTTCTATTACCACAATTTAGTACCACTAACCAAACGGACTGTTAGAGAATTTTCACAGTAAAAAATATTAATTTACTCACATTAATCAGTTGGTTGTGGGCTTCCGGTGGAATATCGGAAGCTTCAACAATGGGGACAGCTTGAAGAGAAGCGTTTCGCAAGCACTTGATCGCGTCTATAGCTCGTGTGCTGTGAGTCACAGCTAGTACAGTATCTGTCACAGCTCCTGCACTCCTTACAGTGCTCACCATAAGGTCGCGTAACTCTTGATGCCCGTGAGCTTTAACGAACTTAACGACGTCCATTTGGGTTAACATTCGATAGCTTGATGACGATTCTACAAGTTCGACACCCGATATGTTCTCCATTTGGCTGTCTAATGGTACCATTGCTCGGTGGATTCCCTTACTAAACACTTCCATGCAATCTATGAGACTGCAGTATGTATATAGTCATTATGTCATTTTCATATGTTTATTGCCCTAGACTGCAGTATGGAACCATTGCTCGGTGGATAACAATTTTGTTAATGTCATTTTCATATGTACCCTTTAAACCTCTTATGTACCCTTTTCCAATTTTAAACTTATTTACGTTTATACTACCTCCTATTCATAGGGATTGGGACATTTGTTTTTTGACACTATTCACTCGGTACTATTAATCTATAGATTAATCTATAGATTAAAAGATAATCAAGTGAGATCTTATTTTTTTATTCGTCTCAAGGCAAAAGATTATTAATCTTCACTTTTTATAATATTTCGTTATTTGTTTGATTCGTCTCAAGGCAAAGATTATTAATATTCACTTTTTATAATTTTTATAATAGTTCGTTATGTAATTAATATTCACTTTTTATAATTTTTATAATATTTCGTTATGTATAATAAGAGATATTAAGCGAATAAGTGCGTAGGATAGTGATGAAAAAACAAATGCCCCAGAGGAATTCCGTAGGCATTAGAAATATTGTAAGTAGACAATTAAAATATTCCGAGTACTTAAAGTGCTTACTCTGTGGGCATTAACAGGCTTTATTAAAGATATAATAAGTAGACAATAAGAATATGGGAGTAGGCTAGTTGGCTAAGTTCTCGGTAGACATTAAGAATATTGTAAATAGGCATTAAACTAATGTTTTATTATAAGTATTAAGTAGGCATTACTAAGGTTTAATGGACTGAACATGAGAGACCGACCGTTTTTATTTGTACCCTTATATCTACATATAACCGACAAAGTCCACACACAATATAAAGAATTTCTTGCCAAATGTAACAATTGATGGAACAAATGTATATATCATCATCATTTTTGGAATCAAAAAAACATGAAATAATGCAAGACAAAAGCATAAAAATTAGTAAGAACAAGAATATAATATAGTACCTAGTATTAGGATGTAAAGTCCACAAACTCAAACCTTCAAGGCAATGACCAATAATAGTAGAAACAGAAACAGATAACTTCTTATCAATTTCACTTGAATGTTCATCACCATTTCCTCCATTAACAACTTCATTACTATCACCACCAATATGAGTCAATATATCCAACATAGTCACCATCCCTATGTAATGTTTTCTTACTGCACCACTTTTCTTATCAGTCTCCATTATCATGGACCCACCTGCCCCTATCCAGTGTCCTGGCGGAGCCGCCACCGGCACCGCCACCACACGGTGGGTCACCAACGTGTTCATTGTATCACCCAAGGTGGCTGTATAAGGCACCTCCACTAATCTCCTCTTTTCTAACACTAATTCTCTCACTTTTTTGTCTCTTATATTACTTCTCATCATCATCATTTGATCATGATCATCACTCTTTGATACTGTTTTCATTGTGTTGTCTCTTTGATTTGGTGTTATTATTTGCATTTTTTTCACTCTTTAATTTATTTTATTTATTTTTTCTTGGTTGAAATTTGGGAATTCATGTATTAGAGTACTTATATTATATCTCCAAGTTTTATAGAATGAATTAAATTATTGTTTTGAGTAAAGGAAAATGAGATTTGGATGAGTGTAAGTAAGGACGTGTCTATGCATGGCGGAGTTATGAGAATTTAGGAGGTACGTGGCTCATTTATATGTAATTTTTTTGGTGACACGCCAATCCCTTATCTTCTTTTATTTTGTCCCCAATCCCAATCAAAATCAATTTTTATATTGTTATAAATAATATTTTATTAAAAAATATTACTAAATGTTTCTGTGAAATTGCACTTATGAGTTAAAATTTTTAAAAGAGATCATCTCATGACGTTGATATAAAAAGTTTATCACAAATTTTTGTTATAGACCGTCAATAGCAAAGACGGGTAAATATGGGTCAGTCTATTTTGCAAAATAAGTAACTGATTAGTCATTAAACTTATTTTTAAATTAAAAATTATTAGGCTAGGCTGTTGAGAGAGTCGTCTTATCTCAGGAGACCTCCTGAAAATTTATATGCTAATAATTGTATTAGTATAATTAATCAGTATATAAGACTTTCTCCTATACTACTTATTTTTTTTCAAAAACTCTATTTATCTCATCAAGTTATTTTTTCTTTCTATTTATGTTGTTTTGTGCTATACTCTTAAGTACAAATTAATATTTTTTCTATTTCTTGGTTGCATTCAAGTACTATTATTCAAAATAATATATTTGAGAAAATAATGTAAAGTTTTGATACCGTATCGAACTTGCTTATAATATGATAATGTCATTTAAAAGTAAATATGAGGTATTTAAAGAGATAAATGAAAATCAACATGTAAAAAAGTATCATTTATTTCGTTTGATAGTCGAAAAAAAAAATTCAATATTTTCTTTTTCCGATAATTAAATGAATTGTGCGAGACATACTCATAGAAACTAAGTTAAAATGACATACAAAACGGGAAGCAATACCGAAAACTTCAGTGACCAACGGTGATACGGTCGGTAACGATAGATCAGGCACCACCTATTCTCAGTTGGTTGATATTACAGACCAATCAGCATTCAGCCACCACCAAATTTTAGTTGATAACTCCCCACCAATTTGCAACTAAATTCCGATATGGTTGCTATTTGCTAATTTCCGACCAAGGTTGATCACAAATTGTCGCTTGGTTTAAAATTAAAATAGGACAATTTCCATTAAATTTTCAGGCAGTCTCCTGAGAGATCGTTTTTCTGAAAGACGTCTCTCAGGCCCAATTCATTAAAGCTTATTGCCTATATTTACTCTACATTTTCCTTAATAAGTCAATTCAATTAGAGATGGTCTTTCAAAGAGACCGTCTCTCACAAGAATTTGTGTTAAATTTTTGATAACTAAATTTCGACCGAGGTTGGCCGAAAGATTACCCACCAACAAATTAATTAATGGGTGATCAATTTACAACTATTCACAAAATAAATACAAAAGGCACCAGCAGATGCTCATTACCAACCATGCAGCAACTACAAAAAGGCGACAACTGATCACCTGATTTTTCTGATCAGTCAATCACTCATCACATTATATTAGATGGAATTTTCTAAGCTAAATCAAAATCTATGTACACATAAAACACATTTGTGAGAACAAATTGAAGGCAGATTACATTTTTAGCTAAGCTTACTGTTTCTTATGTTGCGACCACGTAGGCAGCTTTCTTCCGTTGGCATTTGTTTCGTTTTTTGGCAGCGACGCAGCCTGATACTCAAAAGCTGAGACATCAAAATCAAGATCATCGTCCATACATTCATTGAACTCATCAATCTCTACGGGCTTGATTTCAGAATTTTTTTTGAATTTAGCGGCTCGTTTTTTTGATCTCGCTGTGCTTTCTGTGAAGTCTTCATAGTCATTAGAGGTTCGATTTGAAACCTCAGCTACCTCTCTTCTCCTTTTTATTGAATCTGAACTGTGACTACTACTGCTTTTGTTCTTATCTGTCTTCTTGTACTGCTTGATGAAAGCTTCAATAGTTTCCAACACGCGATCACCGTACTTGTTTACCTTTATGCTATATGAAAAAAATAGATGGTTAGAGGGCATGTGAAAATCCTGTTTTTCAAGCGGGATATGGGATTGATGATGATGATGACGACGACGTCATGATGATTAGAGGGCATGTGTGTAAGATTTCAGAATGAAATAATAGGAATTAGCTATTCATAAACAAAGAGAAAAAACAACCACTTGCAAGCGCAGGTGAGATTTCATACCAAATGGTAATGGGGCAACTATTTTCTCGAGCTTATAAGGTGGTGAACTGGTGATACTCTTGCTTCTCTAATGTGGAGAACTCAAACATGTGAGGACTTCAGGGAGTATACAACGTTCCCTGAGTATATTCAGGCAGCAAATGGGATTGAACCTTATCTCCCATTCAGCAAAACATTTATTCCACAATAGAATGAGAAATAGGATAACCGAAGATGATACATGAATATGATTGGCTAAAAAAGACCTTCAGAAAACAGCAAATGGGGACTGGGTATATCTCGCTAATATAAATACGTGGTCACACTCTGCACTCAAGGAACTCAAGTTTAATATGGATTTCAGGTTATTACAAGATAAGAGACTTGTCCCATATTGGTTTTATGGGCAACTGATGAGGTGTTTATAGAATGGGATTGTTCACCTACTGGAGTAGTCTATTGGGATGAGCTCTCATGTTCGATCTATAACAATTAACAATGGTATCAAAACTGACTCAAAGTGGTCGCCAAAGATAAACCAACCGTGACCAGCGATGATTAGACCTTATGGGAGTTCGAATGTAATGGATTTGACTACTTGAGGCCAGTACAAGATATGAATTGTCCCACATCAACTGCATGGTCCACTAACGAAGGGTTTGTGAATCAAATTGGGTCTCACACCTTCTGGACGAGTCCTTAATGTCTTAAATCAGAGAAAAAGGTGGATTTATTAAACAACTAAAAAACCTTACTTGCCAACGCCATTTATTTCTAGTAATTCCTCTTTAGTTCGAGGTACCCTCTTGCTGATCAGAATCAACGTCGTATTCCTGTTTCAACAAGTATTTCATCAATGTAACTTAACTGATATTATTTACAAATTACAAGGTCAGATAAATGCACAAACAGTAACTAGAAAAAAATTATTAGTGGGTTTCCAATTCCCATTCATCATAAAGCAATCTAAATAACTTTACCCAATTTGTATATAAGTTTGTTATCTATGAGTAGCATCACACAATGAAACAGAAAAAAAAAAAGAAAATTCAATAATGCAATAAAATAATATGAGTACAAGCTCTTTTGAAAAAGATGCGTACCCAAATATGTGATATGCCATGACCCTTTCCCCACTTTCTTTCATGAGGACAGATCTTAGCCTTTTGAGCTCATTAAATAATTTGGCTGAAAAATCCTGGGTAAAAATTATAACATGATCATTTACTGGCACAAACTCATGTTTCATGAGGTAAATTCGGAATGACGAGGTAGAAAGTTAGGTATACCAAGTCAACTTCTGATTCAGGTTTAAAACTGTGGCTTTCTGGAGGGCTTGCTTTCCCAGTACAGAACAAGGACTTTCTCGGTGTTGCCTCAGCTTTAGTTAATTTTAACGCTGAAGCTTTGGTGGTCGAAGGGAATCTGCAAGTTAGAATTGCCAGAATTCATCAAAGGCATCGCAATATATACAGGAGCTCCATACTTGGCTGAAGAGCAGAAAAGTTACAAACTACACTTCTACACTTCTACACTAATTGAATCCATTATAGTCAAAGATGTAATTGTGATTTCAGAAGGTTATGTTCATCACACAAGGTTATACCCTCAAGCAAATGAACTTCAACACATATGTGATGTGTGTAAGAAATTTTGGCTCGAAAAAGGTTGCGAAAAAAGAATTGTAACTATGACCATACCAAATATATTCACAGGTTTATGATGCATTCAAATCACAATTACATCTTTGACTATAAGATTTTAGAAGGTTATGTTCATCACACAAGTTAATACTTGTTATCAAGGTGAATGATTGAATTTAGAGGCAGACCTCAAAATCATCTTTCCATTGCCACAAAGATTTCTGTACTTGCATTCATTGACCTGAAAACAAGAAAATAATACATATATAACAAGTTAGATGAACATTGCAATCATTTATCTCAAATAAAGGAAAGCTTTTATAAGTAAATTAATGATTGTGAATATATAGATATCTAAATTGGTTGTCATGCCTTCAGAACTGATGAGACAGATCCATAGAGATCACTTTTTTTGACCTCTTCATAAAGAATGTTCTCAACAACGAGGTGACGAAGGACGCGAGATGCTTCACCCTTTGCCAAATTTTTTCCAGCTCCATGAAGCTTGAGAGTATTATGATTGTGCTTCTTTACCTGAATGTTCAAAACTATATGTGATTGACATTCCATAAACAAGGGAAAAAACACCACAATAAGGTAGTTAAGATGTATAAGCTATAATCAAAAAAATGTATAACTATTACATATTGGCTTAAAGAGCCCCTAAAAACTTCCAAGATATGAGCTGAGGAGAATTGTTGCTTTGTTGACTTCACCAGCTCCACCTGCAATGAACATCAAATTCATCATAAGGTAATTTTAACTGAGTGGATAAAGGATACAAAAAAAATCAAGAGGTTTCCTGACCAATTGCATAGCCACTTGGGTCACATCCTTCTCAACAGAATTTCTCATCTTAGAGCAATTGTCACACGTTTTTTTACAGTGTGAAGGATCAAAGTTTTCTCCAAAATGAGCAAGCTGAAGAAGACGTCTACAATCAACTTCGTTTTCACAATAGCTAACCTGGTAAAATCAGGATGGCTTATCAAACTTATTCAATAAAGACAAAAGAGTAAAGTGAAGTTTGCATCAGAAATCATAATACCATGCGTAGAAGATTCTCCATGTTAGTTTCAATAATCCCCCCAGAATTTGTCGAATTCATACGATTATGTGTAGAAGTGAATGGGCTCTGCTCAATAGTCCCTTGGCTTAACATGTGCTTCACACGAATCTGGACAAAAAATAAATTCCAAACTTTAAACAGAACTAGAAGAGGAGAAAACACACATATTTACCCCCATTATCATCATCATCATTACACCCAGTAAATCCAGCTCATAGAAAACACACATATCTACCTATTGATCTTAAATTGAAGTCAAATGGTAAACAAATTTATTTATTCACAGGGGATAAGAATAATAGTTTTCAAAGCAAAAGAAGTATACTCGGACTTACATAGTCGCTGTAACTGTAGAACAGCAAACAAGACGAACGTTGGCCATCTCTACCCGAACGACCACATTCCTGCATCATCATTAAGTCACAACTAAATGAATCTTGTTTAGTCAAATTCAGATACAGCACACCTTCAACACGAACACAATTGCCCAGTTATTTTAAAGACTAAACAAAAGCGCATGTGGTTCAGAATTTATAATTTCCAATAGTCCAATTAATTTTTGTATCTGCATTGATGTACTTAAGAAAGCTTTCAAGCGCTGCTGACTGCTGAGAATTAGTGCTTAAGATAGCAACAAAACTGTAGTCTGTAGTTTGTGGATATCTTTCTCACTTTGTCAGAATGTCAGTGCTGAAAGCTTTAACTTTAAAAAAGATTCAAGTTATAGCTTGCTAAAGTCATTAAGCAAATAGTAATATAGTCATTATTATCATACAACCTAAAGAATCAACGGGAAGGAAAAGTGGAAAACAGTTAAAGAAAAGGAGGGAAGGAAAGAAGTAACACCTGATGATAGCCTTCAATAGATTTTGGGATGGAATGATGAATCACAAATCGAACATCTGGTTTGTTGATGCCTATAGTTCAGTCATGGTAATATCATGTCAGATGTTGATTAATTAGAACTATGCTCAATGAAACTAATTAACAGAAAAGATTACCCATTCCAAAAGCCACAGTTGCACATATTATATTAATTTCATCTCTGCTCCATTGATTCTGAACATAAGCACGTTGAGCAGCTTCCATACTGCCATGGTAAAAAGCTGCTTTATGCCCGTACACCTGACATGAACAGCTCAATCATAATACTGATGGCATCTAAAAATAGGATGTAGTTTGCAATTTTAAAATAGCTGGAAAGGCAATTTCAGGAAACAAAAAAAAAAACGAATCTCTTACATTATTGGAAAATAAACATGCAGCACTCCAAAAGTGAACAATAAAATGCGTTCAACCTTTTCGGCCTCTAGCATAACAAAAACAAACATAAACTTCAAAAAAGAGGCAAACCTGTAGCTCTTCAGCAACCTTTTCACAATCCATTCTCGAAAGGCAATAAATGATACCACATTCATCATTATGATTTTCTCTAATGAAACTGTCAATTTCCTCCACACACTTTTTAGTTTTGGGGATAACTGAATACCTATACAAATACACATGTTATCATCATGACAATAAAAAAATTAAAGTCAAAGTTTGATACGTTCAAACAGTGCCAAGATGACAAATATTGAAAAAAACTTACGACAAATTTGAGCGGTTAAAACTTTGACGGAAAATTATGCAATTAGATAGCCCAAGCGCTTGCACAACATCTTCCTTGACAACAGCTGTTGCAGTAGCAGTTAAAGCCAGCACTGGAGTGGTTGGAAACTTCTGTTTCAAGATGCCAAGACTCTGGACACAATGCAACAAAACTATAACAAAAGCTCTGCAAATAATTAGCACGGGAACATTCATGATAACCGAGAACAAATACCTGATAATCAGGCCTGAAATCATGTCCCCATTGACTGACACAATGAGCTTCGTCAATAACAACCCTGGCTAGTAAATCAAGAGAATATAGCTTCTCCAAATGCCGCAGGAAATAGTCACTTCTGCACATTTACAAAATTGATCTTTCAGGCATTTGCAAGAGCAATTTGAACCCCACCCAAGTAAAATGAAGAAGCGGGGTATTGACATCAACCATACATCCAAATACAAGATTCAAATTCCATCCTATGCACAAAGTCTCACAGACAAATAATGTCAGAGAATAAACAGCAACAAAATCTAAGCAAACTTTATAAACTGAACTATTTGAGGTCATTACAAAGACCTTTTTGTAGCCGAATGGATTTCTCTCCTGTGTAGGTTTGCATCATAATTAGGAGAAGAAATTATAATGAAGCTTACTTTTCTGAAAAAAATCATCTCGCAACAGCTCCTCTTTATAGTGGATTCCCCGCAACTTTTCTCTCTATGATCTTCTAATCGAATATTGTTAGAAACCTTCTTGCTCACTCCTCAAATATTCTAATAGCATTCCAAGTGCTATGCCCAAATTTCCCTTTTGAACCTTTTGTGTCATGCATAGCACAAGTCTAAAGCACTGAGATTTTAACTTCTAGGTTCATTGCATAATACAGGACTCATTTGCAAACTTAAAAGAATTGTTAGCAAGCTATAAAACAAGGCTCATGTAATACTAGTCACCACATTGACACAATCATTTTTCAAAGAGAAGTGTCGTGTACTCGTGGTTTCCTATAAATGATTATCTAGGCTTTAAGATAGTTTCTAATTCTATTACAGAATAGACAATGGCCAAAAGGTCTTAACAAATTTTAACTAACATACAGTGTCCATCTATTACGCGGGAAGAAACAAAAACAAGATTTGGATATTGAGAATGTCAAAATGTTGAAACCTAATTTTCATACAATCAAGAAATGTTGAAGGCTTAAAGCACACTCAAAGGAATATGTCAATCATTTTGCTTCGAATTCTATCTTCCTTTTTACATCATCAGAGATATGAAAAGGGTTTCAAATTCAGTACATTATTTAAAAAGATGATAAAATGATATTTTGTGACTCTAAAGATTATTTTGGAGAGGTTTCTTCATCCAGACTCCAGTCAAAATGAACATGACCTTTATAAGAAACCTTTTTACTTTACAAATCCTCTAAGAGTGTCATAACAGATTTTGCTTGCTCTTGCAGCAATTATCAATAACACTAATTCTGGAAGCATGGGCCCTGATTGGGTGAAAATGAATAAAAAGCTTTTTTAAGCACCAGTTAACATACGTCATACACAAGAAAGCTAGGACTCACTTGGCAATTTTTTCGGGCGTAACATATAAAAGCTTATATTTGCAATTCTCTGAACAAAGTTCTCTGAGAATATCTTGTTGATCGCCCCATTCCATGTTAGCACTTAAGTAAGCAGCTGGTATATTTGCCTAAAAAACAAATAAACAATGAGAAAGAGATTTAGTTGCTACGAGTCATTTGAACATTGTTTGACAAGCAATGCATACTAGGGAGATGGAGACAAATAGCTCATGAAATTTTGAGAAGTAGTGCTTTTAATAACATATGATGGCAAGCTCCCCAGAGCACACACATTTCAATAGAAATGAGACAAGCATAAATTCATATTAAATATAACTATATCTTTGAAATCACAAATAAAAAAATAAAATAAAAAGGTTTCCTTAGGCCTGATTTTGCTCATTGCAAAATTATGATTCGGATTCTAGGTATTTTAGAGCACGCGATAATTTTTTAGAGCAAAACCTAATATAGATTGGTTGTCACTAAAGCACAACACTCTCCATAAGTATTTTAGAGCACGCCATAATTTTTTAGAGAAAAATTATGATTATGATGCTGTTCTTGTAGAAAATGAAATCACCTGCAAAAGATGCATAATCTGATCTTGGATGAGAGAAACAAGTGGCGATACTACTAGAGTTACTCCTGGACAGATCAATGCTGGAAGCTGCCAGAGAACAAAATCCAAGTTAAAGATACATTATGTACAGCAGCAAAAGAGAGGCAATATCAAAAGAAATAACATTCAAGTTCACTAGACAGGCATTGGGTGAGATTCTACAATTGTTTCATTGATTACATTTCATGGCCTTGTAAAAACACCTAATAAAGCTTTCACATGTAAATATAAGATAAAACCATAGAGGATAGGAACCTGATATGTCAGACTTTTTCCTCCCCCAGTAGGCATTAGCACAAAAACATCGTGACCACTCATAGTTGCATTAATAACTTCCCTTTGGTTAGGTCGAAATGAATGGTTACCAAACACCTTTTTGTTTTCAATCTGAAAGATTTCAACATAAAACAATTTAAACAACCATAAAGTAAATGAATATCCAAGTGGATGCAAGTATTTACCTCTAACTTCCTGGTCCAAGGAAAATCTCTGCTACTCCATTTCATGTCATTTGAACCTTCAATGTAATTAACATCATTAACCCTTGGTTTAAATGACTCTCTCTCGATAGGAGCTGATGAAAAATCACTCCTCCCCATAACAGAGTTACAACCATTATAGCCACTTGACTCATCAACGTTGCTCAACTGGTTGTCTAATCTCATTGGAATATTCACAAAGCCAGATGCGTGAGGTGTATCGTATCCATTCATCTGCTTAAAGTTAGCTTCAGGTGTATTGCAACCATTCACCAGATTAAAGTTTGTGTGAGGTGTACTGTATCCATTCATTGAATTAAAGTTTGCCTGAGGTGTATCATATCCATTCATCGACCGAAAGGTTGCCTGAGGTGTATCATATCCATTCATTGACCGAAAGGTGGCCTGAGGCATTTCATTGTAAAAACTATTCACATTTACTGATGATGCAGAAAGATGTGAATTTTGTCTCTCAACATTAATAGTGGAATTGCGGATTTGAGTCTCCAACAACTGAATTTGCTTATTTAGCTGCAACCTAAAAAAATTTCAGTATATGTGTAAACTATTTGAAGCATACAATCACATTATAAGCTTTTTAGAATTTTTACATAGCAAAATGATAATTGCCATTTGCATTATACATCGAAGATCCCAAGGCCACAAAAGGGGTCAAGAGAAGCATTTTTCAACACACCTGTCCTGGCGAAGCTTTTCCATCCTCTCAGGAGTTAAATCTAAATTGTCAAGCAATTCATTTGATATGACAATTAACATGTCTTTCATCTCTTGCAGATGATTGGCCCCATCTGGACAAAGACCCAGCTGTCATGCAGAAAATAGGCATCAATATAATGAAAATTTCCCATTTCTCACTTTTAAATAAGAACCTATTATCTTCCTTTCACATAGAGATCACTTATTTCCTATCCCAACCAATCATGAGAAGTACAAGAGGAATGCAGAAAAAACACACCTTACATCCGTGACTGCAATTACAAGACAATTCTGAAGGCAAAAGTGCTTCATCATTTCTTGCAGTACCAGGTTTAGGCTGACTATTTGACTGATAGTGCTCCATGATTATTTGGTCAACATCAATATTCTGAAAGCAGGCAAATTCATTCTAATGATAATTAGTATCCAAAAACAGATTATATATGAGAAAACAAAACCAAATAGTTTCCTATGGTGATTGTGGAAAAGATTTTATTTAGTCATCTCATATCCTTATTCATTCACAAGTTTGTTTTCATGTTTGACGGTAATGTCTAGCAAGTGTAACTGAGTAACTGAGTATGAGGCAACCAACAAAACACAATAATAGCATATTAGCATTTCAGTCTTCATGTTGGCTTACCAAACACCACATCAAAAGTGCCTCATTTTATAATATAGGGATGAATGAAACAACAGGTGTTCCGGAAACATCTACAATTAATAAAGCAATATCAAATTGTGTGAATTACCTCGAGTATTTCATCATCATTCATGGCATCAATAATTGCCTCATCTGACCCTTTTCCATCACTTGTGGACTTGGCATTAAGATGCCATGAGCCTTCGGAAACTGTTGTATGATAGCTGCGCACAACCGTTGCGTCACTTTGATTTTGGCCAATATTTTTCCCAACTTCAACAGCCTGACACATTGGAGTTGGGGCAACATAATACCTTGTGGTATCATGCACCTTGTTGTTGCTTAAAATAACTTGATTACGTTGTGGATTCACAGAAAGCTTCACACTGCTAGCATGTGAACTCTCTGACACCACACTTCTTACACCATTATGAGAGGCACTTATATTCTTCACTGGCTGAACGGTTTGCCCAGGCCTGACATAGTTTCTGCGACATAGTTGAAGGCTTGAAAGAGCTTTCCAGGCCTGCCAAAAATTAAAAAAAAATAGATGGTAATACCAATTTTCTAAGTGATCTTTTCCTAAAGCTTAGTAAAAACAATGAAGCAAGGAGAAAGTCTGGCACGCTCTCCACCTGCCTCCCCTGAAGATCAGCAAAGGTAATAAACCAAACTTCATACATGAGAACATTGTAGAGAAGGGGAAGAGTTGTTCCGAGTTAAGGATAAAAAGAATGTTACCTGTTCCACCAGTGATTTGTCAATACTCTGAATCTGGCAGCTCATCATCCTTCAAAGAAACACAAAAACTCATGAACATGACAAGCATACATAATTTTCAAGCCAAAAACAAATTTAAAAAAACACACAACTTCATTGTAACAAAACTGAAATATGGTTGATCCTAAGGTTTATAGATTGGAATTGTAGGTGATATTCTGAATTATATTTATAATGCTTTGTAAAATGGCTCGTTACTTCATTTGCACTTCTTACGTAAGTGAAGTTGCGGTTGCAGATGCCATTTACTACCTAGTATCACTTGGAAACAACCTCTTTATCATCACTAAAGGGGTTCTAAGATTGCGTACAGCTAACCCCCTATGCCCGTACTAGGTGGAAATGGCATTGGGATTTGAGGCGACGGAGTGAATGGAAAAAGGTACTCTTCCCCATCAATATAATGATTGAGATGAGTCAAATTATGACATCATCATGTAGCCCTAAAAAATAGCTACCACAGAATCATGTTTTAATGAAACCTTTCATGTGTACTTACTTTTATATTTGTCAAGGTCACAACTCACAAATTTAAAGCGGAGTAGACTGAACTGATTACAAGCAAACTATAGCTACTGTAGGATGTGGTTATTTTCCAAAGTATCCAAAAAATAAACATCATTCCATTAAAACAACGATGTATCATATACCTCTAGGCTCTAACTTAATAAACGTTGTAGGTTTGCAATCGATATCTGGACAAATGAACAATAAACACTAACAGGTTCACTGTTTTCATTATTCACATATCTTGACATCAATTTGCAAATCAATATATGTTATAGAGACACCCATCTTACCCTAACATCAGTTTCTTTTACCTTACACGTTTCCGCCTTTCAAACTATCCAAGAGTTCTAAGTTCTTATATTCAAAACAACAAAACATTCGACAATATAAACCCACGTTACACCAAATGATTGCAAAATCGTATTAAAACAACAATTATAGCAATTTACCTCCCTTCACTTGGCGGTTTTTGGGTCGGTAATGAATATAGAAAATTTGAGGTAAGGAACTTATTTTGCGTAGCAAAATTATTATGTGATTTCAAATGCTCTGCCCAATTAACTTTAGGAAGCTTCTTCGTCAATTCCTCCCTCGCAAATAAATTTTTGTCGCTGCATTACAGAAAAACAACAAATGACCGAAAAATTCCAACACCATTTTTCACTAAAACATAAATGACTTGCTAAAATGTACAGCAATTAAATTACCTCATAATTTATAAGCTTCTGCTTCTTTATAAATTAATATCTCCATCCAAGAAGCTAAACCTAGAAATATTAACACAGAATTACAAAATTGCACGGAAAAACGTCATTTATAAAACCCTAAACGCACAATTGGTAAACAACTCGATAAAAAAAACAATAAAATTTTATAAAAGTCACATTTTAGGAGTACCTCAAATTATAAACTTAAATTGATTGCTGCAGCAGCTGCACCTGATGTAGTTCATCAGATTGTTTGCAACAAATAGTGGTTTTTCGTCAAATTTGGTCGGTTCACGATTTCCCGATAGAACAAATAGTTGCAATACAAATAGTTTGAAATTTGTGCACAAATTAAAGGGTTTTTACAGTAGAAATGTGTGGGATTATACGACGGAAAGGGGAATTTGGAAAATCGTAGTAGAGGGGCAGAAGGAGAAAGGATAAAAGAGCGGGAATATGCAAATATTTTGACTACTGAATATTGAAAATTGGTTTCGGAAACTATTTCCCTCGTTTGCTCCTACTATTCTTGCTTATTGCTACAACTTTTTTTGTGAATCACAGTGTAATTTTACATTCTTTAGATTGTATGATGTGATATATTACTCAAATATTAAGAAAATATTGATATTAACTTTAGTAAAAGAAATTTTATATGGAAATTCAATATATATGAGAATGACACGTGGAATTTTACATTCTTTTTATTAGATTGTATGATGATTTAATATGGGAATGATACGTGGAATTTTACATTCTTGATATTAACTTTAGTAAAAAATTATTTATAGGGAAATTCAATATGGGAATGACACGTGGAATTTTACATTCTTTTTATTAGATTGTATTTATTTATTAGATTGTATGATGATTTAATATGGGAATGATACGTGGAATTTTACATTCTTGATATTAACTTTAGTAAAAAATTATTTATAGGGAAATTCAATATGGGAATGACACGTGGAATTTTACATTCTTTTTATTAGATTGTATTCTTTATAGGGAAATTCAATATGGGAATACACGTGGAATTTTACATTCTTTTTATTAGATTGTATGATGATGTATGATTGATATTAAACTTTAGTAAAAATTTCTTTATATGAAAATTCAATATGGGAATGACACGTGGAATTTTACATTCTTTTTATTAGATTGTATGATAATATGATTGAAGTTGATGTTATAATATAATCTATTGAAGTTAGTATTATAACCTATTACGGTTGATAATTGAATTTGATATTATAACCTATTTAAAATTGGTGTTATAACAAAATGAAGTTGATATCATAACCTATTAGAGTTAGTATTATAACTTACTATTAAAATTGGTATTTGAATTTGGCATTTTAACATATTAAATTGTTGTTTATACCAACTTTAATAGGTTATAATACCAACTCTAATAGGTTATAATATCAACTTTAATAAGTTATGACACCATCTCCAAATAGGTTATAATACAAACTCTAAATACCAACTTTAATACTCCCTCCGTTGCTTAAAGAAGTTCCCACTTTTCATTATGAGGTGTTTCTATTGTTGTTCCCATAAGGAATCTTTCCATTTATATCACAAATTTTGGACAAAAATGACCTCACTCATCCTCATTTTAATATTTTAATAATAATTATGGCCCACATATCTTCCACTAACTTCATTTTAACATTTTTATATTCTTTATGGTCCCCACATGTTTCCCACTAACTTCATAAAAATATTTTTTAATTAGTTGTGGTCTTCATATTTTTTCCACAAACTTTCTTTAAATACTTTTTTTAATATTTGTGGTCCCCACTTTTCCTCCATCAAATTTATTATTCAATAAAATAATATCTCCACTATCTAAAAGATTCTACTTTTCTTAATTCCCGTGAACATTCCTTATGGGAACATCAATAGGAAACGGAGGGAGTATGTTATAACCCAATTTCAAATATTAATTTTAATAGGCTATATAACACCTACTCCATATACCAATTTTATTGAGTTATAATACCAAATCTAATAGATTATGACCCCAACTTCATGAGATTATAACACCAACTCTAAGTAGAGTTACACAACACACGTTTTTTTGGTAGTTGTTTTTTAGTAATAATGGGCTGGCCCATTTGAGTTTTCATCTTAGGAGGGAGATTTAAATTAGATTTTTGAAATATTTATTGAAGATAAAATACATTTACGTGTAATTTTGTAATGTTTGTTATCATGCAAAGTTTTTAACAAGTATAATTTTTATAATGTTGTATTTAGAGATATTAAAGCTTATAATTTGTTTTGAAATACATGCAAAAAGTAAAGTTAACAGTGAAATAACTATAATAGTTTTCGTAATCAATTATACATTAGGAAAATTAATTATCTCCTTATTTCTCAATGGAAAATTTGACTATTAAAATCACCAATTTTTAGTGTTTTGTTTCTAAACGTTATTTTAACTTGATTTATGCTTTAAATTATAAGTTTCGTCTTTTTTCGTAAGTATTTTATTGTAGAGTGTAAATTACTTATCCTTTATGTCCTTGACTCTTTTGGTGTGCTAAAAAAATTAAACTAAAAGAACTCTCAATAGTTGCCCACGTAATATCGAAAATAACACATGATTATTATTAATTTATTTTAGTAGTTTCTCTTATTTGGGCTTTCATAATATTGTAACATATGAAAGCCTTAATAATTAAGAGCTTTCAAAAATTTTAGTCAACATGTAAGCTTTGGGAAACTTTAATCCATAAATAAGCGTCATTGGCTTCAAAACTAGGCTCGGTATAAAGACGTTGTTACTAACAACGAATTATGAGTACTGGATTAAACCTGGTCAAGGATAACATGTTGTTACTAACAGCGTACAATGGTCAAACGTGAGGTATAATCTTTAAAAAAAAAATTGAATTATTAGAAGGTTGAAATAAGTAAATGTGAGGTATAATTTTATGTAAATGTGATAGTTTATTTTATTTTGATTGTAATACGACATAATTTTAAGTAGGTTTGAAACAACAGGCGTGTGAGTGCATATACAATCAATGGTGGACATACTTTGGGATATGGTAGGTTTGTGGCCACACCATTATTCTACACATTTGTTTATATTGTAAAAGATTAAAAATGATAATTTTAGTAGAATTGCTTTGGTTTTTAGGGCTTACTAGACAAAATTTTATAGTTCGCTTCTAGTCAAGCAACATTCCGTAGATTCATACCCACCACATACATACTACTTATTATATCATGTTAAATTTTCACACTCATAGTTACCCATTTGAGTATGTATTAAAATTCATTCCTATGTAGTATGTACTATGGCTAATTATATACCAACACTGACTTATTATTAAACCTGACCCACTTTATATTTGATTAATGTTCGCGGTATAATAAATAATCTAAAAAAGTAACGTACTAGTATATGTAACAACATAATATTACACAATTATTTAAAAAATTGTGCAAAAAGTCAAATACATTGTAAAATGGAAAGTGGATTGAAATAAAAAAGGTGATGAGGTATTACCTATTAGAAATGCTCCAAAGTCTAATGGGAGAACTAAAATAGTACTCCATCCAAGTCTTTTGTATCGTCATATTTTCTTATTTGACAAATTTATATTAATTGTCACATTTCTTTTTTTATCAATCTATTTTTTACCTAAATATCTCATGTTCATACAAGTTATGTCCAAAATACCCCTTTTATTACATACAATACCCCAAATACCACCTTTACAATTAATGTAATCACTTAAAATATCCTAACTACTCACTTTTAGGCCGTTTTTATATCACCCTTAATAACCGTGCCCATATAAATGAGACAATAGAAAAAGACCGTAAGGAGTATGTTGATTGTTGACAATCATATAGGGATTGACTATTGAGGAAGTAAAATTACTTTTAGTATATAATGTGGATGTAGGGTGAGCCGGTGAGGAAAGTGGGGCGAGTATAACTATAAACCTTGTTCATTACACATTCACTACAAATGACCAATAAGACGTTTTCATACTCCCTTTGTTTTTTTTCCTTCAATTTAGTTTTTACATAATTTTTAAAGTAATTTTCAAGTCTCAATATCTCTAATTATGCATTATAACAAAATAATATAATGGGAAAGTATATATTAAGACGATTCGAATAAGATCTTACATGAAGATATTTAATCTTTAATACATCTCTCAAAAACCGTTAGGATGCGTTTGGAAACACACATTTCATTTCAAATTGTGGATTTCAATAATGAAAAATTTGAAATGACAAGGATTGGGGTGTCATTCTCAAATCCTCATTTTAATTAACTACTTTTACAACATTGGTGGATTTGGCTCAAATCTAAATTTAAATTCTTGTTATTGCCAAACACTAACTTTAAGTCAAATCCATATTTGCAAATGAAATCATCATTCCCAAACATACCATTATTCAATTTTCTCTCTCCTTACAATAAAATATTAAAATCTTCTAAATGAAAATAACATTAGAGAATGGAGTGGGTAATCTATAATCTATAACTATATTTATCATAATTAAAATAAAAATAAATGCATAATAAAACTAGTAAAATTTTATCCATCTTAATAAATTTGCCTCCTCTAAGGCCTTACCCTAAGTAAGAGAACAACTAATTTTTTAAGAGATCGTCTCTCAAAAATATAATCTCAAAACAAGAATGATGAAGCCTACATTCTTATTTTCTCTTTATTTTGTATCACTCATATGATTAATGCGTCTCTTAGAAATGCCGTCTCTCACAACAATTCGGCAATAGTATTACTTCCTCCGTTCCATAATACTTGCTACTGATAGTGACATTTCCCCACACATGTCACACTCAGTAGCAAGTATTATGAAACTGATGAAGTATATTATAGCCTTATAGGGTTGAAAAAGGGTGGACAATTAGTTTTGACTTTGGAGAGGTTAAATGACAATTGACAACTCAGGAATTCCTACTACTATTATTGAATCTTGATTAGTGTCCCACTAAGACTGTAACAGCAAATAGCAATTCAGGAAAGGAAATAATTAAAGCCCAAAACATTAAAAAAATGAAGAATACCAATTCAAGTTCAAACTTAAAGTTGTCAGCATTATAAATTTATAATCACAGCATCAACAAAAGACAAGAGAGAGAGAGAAACAACCAGTAAATTGAATTCAAAATCCACTAATATACTCCTTTTTTTTCTTGGAATTTTTCATTTTTTAAATTCTCATCTAACTTATCTACTAACCCTTATAGAGAAAAAAATTCCTTCTAAGACAAGTTTTTTCCTTTTGAGAAAAGGAGAATACCCAGAAGAAGAGTAACCTAGAAGAACAACTTTATTTTTTTAAGGGTTTTTTTTTTCTGGGTTTTTTCTATATGATTTATATGGATTTAAATTTCTTGGTGGGTTATTTTGAACTGAATTTTTCATAAATATCATTTGGGTTTTTCTTTTCTGGGTTTCTTCTATGTGATTTATATGGGTTTAAATTTCTTGGTGGGTTATTTGAACTGAATTTTTCATAATTGTTCATTTGGGTTTTCTTTTCTGGGTTTTTTCATCTGGTTTGATATGGGTTTGAATTTTTTGGTGGGTTTCATAAAAAAGTTTTAATTTTGAATTGTATTTTCCATAAATTGTTTCAAAAAAGTAGAAATTTTGGGTGAAATTTATCAAGATATGACTTTCGGGTCTCTACTTTGCTGTGGCAAGGGTTTTGATCGGTATGTATCTTTTTCCTTAATTTAATTTGTGTTTTTTTAGATTTTATTTATTTATTTTTTTGCAATTTTTTTTTGAAGTGCATGTTTTTTCTATTTATTCCCTTTGTTTAATTGGAAATTGTGCTTTATCAATCAGTTAGACAGATAGAGAATATAGCTAGGTTGATTTATGAGGAATTAATTTAATATATTATTAGTATATCTATTTCATCTTTTTGTTGTTTAGTGTTCCAAATGATGATCATAATTATTAAGACAATGCTTTAATTTCAGCTCAATTTAATTATACTATGACCGAGGGGAGGATTAGGTTAGAATCGAACCAATACCTTCCCCCTAAAGCTATACTTGCCCCGACCGAGCTCGATTATAATAACAATTATTTTGCTAATAAGTCTCGCTCAGGGACGACGGGAAAGAAGACCGACCAATACCCACATTACGAATCACGAGGAGGTTGTGATCGAAAAGAGTTATATATATATACACATCACAAAATTAACAAATACTAATAATTTTATTGTTGGAGCTTAATTTTTTTCAAAGAAGGCTACCTGAATTTGTTTGGTAGAACTGTACCTTGTCAAATTTATAATTTAGGAAAATTTACTTTTAAAATCCGACTTTTTGCTTGTTCTCTTTCAGAAATCTCATCTTTCCATTATTTTTTAAAAATCTCACCTTTTGCCTCCGTTTTCTTTTGTAGTACATCCCTCCCTAACTTACCTGAACAACCGGTTAGTTTTGAATTTTTTAAAAAAGAGAATGGGTAAATTACTTTTAAAAATCCGACCTTTTGTTTGTTCTCTTTTAAAAATCCGACATTTTACTTGTTCTCTTTTAAGAGAAAACAGAGACAAAAGATAAGATTTTTAAAAAATAATCGAAAGGTGGAATTTTTAAAAGAGAACAAGCAAAATGTCGGATTTTTAAAAGTAAATTTTCCTATAATTTATCAGGAAATAATACATGGTTTTGGAATATTTTAATATTGCCGACAAAGCTTGTGTCATGTGTGTGCTGTGTTTACAGATGTACTTTCTAGTTTAAGGAATGAAAAAAAGGATGTACTTGCTGTTTTATTTTCTTACAACAGTAGTGTGGAATGTTGGGTGACTGTGATTTCACCGTTTAAAGATCTAGTATATAGGAGAGTAGTGTGAAAGATGTTGCGGAAGAATAACCAACTATTAAGCCCTGTGTATACCTATAATTAGGTTTTTAGGTGTGATTAGGAGTGTAGATCATAATGCAGAAATGCACTAACGGTCGTGAACACGATAACAGACATGGTGTGGCTGTCATAACGCCAAATATCGGCCGATAACATGAGATATACTTTGGTACGACTCAAAGCATGAATGTTTTACACCTTTAGAATGCGGGAAATATCGGTTTGATACAACACGACTAATGCAATGAGGTGCGACCTTCTTTTGTATTGTGGTTTAGATTATATAGAATTAGAGAATGATGTCTAGTTCTAGTAAAATCATGCATAAACCAGTTAGGTAACCTTAAGCTATAGTTAATGATTTTGCTCTTTTGAAATTTTGAATTGTTAGATGGAGCAAATGATTTGAAAATTTGTCTTTTCCAGTAGCTAAGTACAAGTATGTAAACTCCAAAGTGTATAGTCTAGGAGCACATCGGGGCGAGTTTCATTTGTTCAAATGATTAATGGATTTGAAATGAAACCTAGAACGTATTTGCAGAATCTTAATGTCTGACATGATATTGATATCAGAGCTAAGTTATTTTCTAGGACAGTAGGAGCTTCGTCTGCAAACATAGTGTAAAAATGTGGTAATGGTTGCAATCACGATAACGAAAATGATTTAGTTATCACAGTGCCTATATTTCGGTCAAAACCATAAAGTATCCCTTGATACGGCCCAAAACGCGGTGTTTTTACACCTTTACAACGTAGAAATATTGGTTCGTTTAGTTTTGAAACCTTTACAACGCAGTCGATGCAATGCGTTGCAGCCCTGTTTTACTCTATGTCCCCAATCCCCATTTATGTTTTCCCTTTTAGTTAAAAAGTTGTTCCAAGAACTCATGCCTCTTTATCTCGGAAATAATTTTGACTCGAGTTTTTGCACAATCTTTTGCAGGAAAAAGAAGGAAGAAAACAAAGAAGCATGGAGGATATTTTCGTTGAAAGAATTACATTCAGCTACAAACAATTTTAACTACGATAACAAACTTGGCGAGGGTGGGTTTGGAAGTGTTTACTGGGGTCAACTTTGGGATGGTTCACAGGTAATGAATAACTTTTCTTTTGTGCTCTTTTACAGAATGCAAATAGCATTTGTGTGTAGAAGTATCATATATGTTTATGCTACGCATTGCCATAACTTTTAGCATGAATGTGTAAGAGTAAAAGTGTAAAGTGCACATTCAATCAACTTGAACTTCTATAGTCTAACTGCTCTTAGGTTGATGGGAAAGGGGTGGGAATGAAAAGTTTAGGAGGAAGAGAAGTAGCGGTAGAGGTTGTCATCTATTTTTCATTATTGGGTAGGCCAAATACGAGAGGAGGAAGGGTAGGACGTAGGATCATTAAACAACCTGGACTGTCGAATTTTAACCCTTATTAAAAGAGGGATTAAATGTTAGCACGATTGTGAAATCGTAGTTAGATAACTGTACGTAAACTGTTTTTTCTCTTCAAGGAATTCTTGATTTGGTTAAGATAGCGTTCGTTTGGAAGCTTTTGAACTTTATACTTTTGCAAAACATTGCGACAAAAAGGGATATTAGAATTGGGGAAGAAAAGATAATAAGAATTGACATATTGTTGAATACTTGGGAATATAAGCTGCTGCTCTAAATGATAGGAACTAGGAAGTATTGTTATCTAGCCCTTTTTATTGTAATTTTTTAATTCTATTTTATGTAAAGTTGCAAATGACGTTTAGGATATGTTTGGATGGAAGTAAATGAGGGGGGATTTGGAGGGATGACGTTTAGGATATATCTATCTGCTGCTTTTGCAATTTATATGGTGTAAATTAAAATATTATAATGAGGGTTGATGTCTGCAGATCGCGGTTAAAAGATTGAAGGTTTGGAGTGATAAAGCGGAAGTTGAGTTTTCTGCTGAAGTGGAGGTTTTAGCACGCGTTCGCCATAAAAATCTGTTAACTCTGCGTGGTTACTGTGTTGAAGGACAAGAACGGCTCATTGTGTATGATTTCATGCCAAATTCAAGCCTATTATCTCATTTGCACGGACAGCTTTCGGCCGAATGTCTGCTCGACTGGAAACGAAGAATGAACATCGCTATTGGATCGGCAGAGGGAATTCTGTATGTGATTCACTAATTTATCTTGACTAATCCCCATTTTCCCTTATCTCCACCGTCCTCACCCCTCTCAGCGACGAATCTAGGAGTTTAAAATATTTGAAATTGATTATAATAATCAGGGAAAAAACTGAGGGTGCTATGACAATTTTTACCTAGAATACCGGAAAATTGTAAAAAATAAACCAAATTTTGCTCGATCCGCTGAAAATAAACCCAACTGTTGATTATTTTTAAATAAACCCACCTATTCGATATAATTGCTGAAAATAAATCCAACTAATATTTGTTCCTAATTGCTTGATCATAAAGAAGCTTTGATGATGCTTATAAACAATAGGTGGGTTTATTTTTAACGGATCAAGCATAGGTTGGTTTATTATTGACTGTTTCCCTTTTTTTCTTACAATTTTTATTAAGAAATCCGGTATGATTCAGCATTTATGATGGGGCTTGGGCACCCAGGCCGCTTCATGTGTCCGCCGCTGCCCCACCAAACGCCAATTTTCTCTTTTAAACAATATCTTGCTTCAAATAATGCAGATACTTGCACCATCATATCACCCAACATATAATCCACCGAGACATCAAAGCTAGCAATGTGTTGCTCGACTCGGATTTCCAAGCTAAGGTTGCTGATTTCGGGTTTGCCAAACTTGTGCCCGATGGTGCAACCCATGTTACCACAAAGGTGAAAGGCACTCTAGGATACCTAGCCCCTGAATATGCCATGCTAGGGAAGGCATCTGAGAGCTGCGATGTATATAGTTATGGCGTACTACTGCTCGAAATTGTCAGCGGTAGAAGAGCTATTCAGAGGCTAAACCCGACTTCAAACGGTTCAATCATTGACTGGGCTATGCCCTTGGCTCGTGAGGGGAGGTTTAGAGGACTTGCAGATCCAAAACTCAACGGAAATTATGTGGAAGACGAGCTGAAACGATTAGTCCTGATTGCACTCATGTGTGCACAGAAACTACCCGAGAAAAGACCGACTATGCTCGAGGTGGTAGGGATGTTGAAGGGAGAATCAAAAGATAAAATGTCCGATTTAGAAGATAAATTGTTCATTAATTGGCAATCTAGTGACGACAAAGATGAGATCAGGGATCATAATGCAGACTCGACATCGGAGGAGAAGGACGTTGAACCCGAATCTAAAGATGCAGATTCTATATCAGAGGAGAAAGATGTAAAACTCGAATCTAAAGTCGCTGATTCTGGGTCCGAAGGCGCTCAGGAACGC
The DNA here is from genome assembly GCA_019425755.1 of Amaranthus cruentus. Classification (NCBI taxonomy): domain Eukaryota; kingdom Viridiplantae; phylum Streptophyta; class Magnoliopsida; order Caryophyllales; family Amaranthaceae; genus Amaranthus; species Amaranthus cruentus. The sequence continues at coordinate 29,178,540 of CM033450.1, read as the reverse complement.
TGAGATTACCAGAGTGAATATGTTGACGTTGCATCAAAACAATCGAGTATGTATATGGCCTCTTGCTTGCAAGTAGCACAGCATTTGGGATGCTGGGTGTTTTTCGGATGCGTGCAGCGTGTTTGTGCTGTATATCTTTGGTCTGGTTTTATTGTCGTTTTCGTTGTAGCAGGCTTGTATGATGAATTTTCCGACAATCTTTTCGGGGAATCCCTTGTCTTTAGTGTGTTTCGAGTTTTTGACGTTTATTACTTAGTGTGTGCTTGGTATGCATTATGCAGTGAGCTAGCAACTATGATTGAAACTGTATATGAGCTTTGTTAATATTCCATTTTGCCTATACAAAGTGTAATTTTTGGCCATGCCTCACTTTATTTTAGCTATATGGGTATTGTATCTGAATGTCAAGCTTTCACTTATCAGGAAGGTCAACATGGAAAATGATTCCCTGTATTGTATTAAGAATTATATTAAGAGCAAAGACCATTGATTGTGGTCTTTTGTTTATTGGCTGATTTAATTGACTTGTGCGACAACTATTAATAAATATATATGACAAAATTAATTCTTAAAACAACCCACACCAAAACATTGCAAAATAATAACTGATCATCTTGTATGAGACCATCGTACCATAAACATATATAACCAATTAATGTCTAATTAGTAATTAGTCACCTTGAAATTGCAAGTTATCACTTATTATAGACTAAATATTATGAGTCAGCCTAACAAAGATAATCTTACCATAAAACTGTCTTATTTTAGAATTTTTGAATAATAAAACATGTTGGTTGCTTGTTTTCAGTTCTCCAGCAATGAATTCTCGGTCATAGAAAAAAAAATGAGAGTTTATCACATGAATGGTACATTCTAAACAAGATTTAAACAAAATGCAAGAAAACAATGAGACGTCTATGAAAACTCAGAAAAATTTCCATATTATATTTACAGCTACAACAGGCCAACAGCAACAACCACAGTAAGGGTGCTAGATTCGCTCCTGTATTTTACACTTAATTGACAAAAAAGGTACAATTTGAAGACTAATTACTCAATTCCTCATTACATTAACTGTCGAATTAAAAGAAAACCAATCTTTTTGTTCATTGATGAAATGCTAAGGATCAAGTAAAAGTGTCTTCTCTGTCTCCTTCGATAGTATCGACATCCTCCATGTTGCTGAATTCTAAGTAATGAGTTGGACGATGTTCCTCATGGTAATACTCTTTGGGAGTTCCAAGCTTGACACCGTATTTCATGCTGACAGTATGCTTCACCCCCATAAAGTTGTAGTTCCAGGGACCGCTATCAGGAATCTAAGGAAACAAGAACCATAAGTAACAAGCCACTTAACAGAACAAAAACAAGAAGCTGGTAATCAAGATTTTATATCCCTTTTTTGCCATAATCTTACCATGTAGAAGCCAAGGAACCGATCACTTAGTAGCATCTGGACTTTTTCATAATGAGTAGGAAGATACCCATGCGGGTTACTACCAGTATCTTTGTTTGCACGTCCCCACTCATATCCTGATGGGGTGAGCTTGTAGGCGGTCAGTGAACATGAACCGGGAGTAAAACTGCAAGTAAGAATGATGCACTTTTCCCCATCCCATTGCTTATTGCTCTCCAAAACGCGAGCATGGCTTGTTACATCCTATGAATGAATTGATCGAAGTCAGACAGAGTTTACCCAACATAAACAGCATAGATGAAACGACAATAATCAAGGTCAAGTGCTATGAAGTCAAAGAAGGTACCTGCGGTGAGAGCTGAGGAAGTTCATTTGGTTGCGTATGCATCCACCCCAAGGGTTCCAAGTCATTCAAGAAATCATGCTCTGGCAGTTGGGAGGGAAGATTAACATGCTGATGAGTACCCCATTGTGGTGGCATAGCAATACATCGAATTTCTTTCACCTGAGGATTGTCCGGTGGACTAATACCATACAAGTACCCTGCAATCTGTGTTCTCAAATCTGCTACACAGATGAACTTTTTCAGAATATTCTTCGGCATAATGTAGGTATATCCAGTCTCCTGTTATTTCAAAAAGACAGTACGTCAATCGTTAACATTATTCTTTTGAAAGAATGGCAAAACCATCTGCTGCACAACCAAAAGGCATATGCAAGATAATCTCAAAAGAATATCCAATAGTAGGAAGATAACACAAACCTTTATGTCCTCAGAGTTGACATAAATATGATTTACACGCAAATAGAGATTAGTAGCAGAAATTGCTCTGACACGCCAATCTGTCTTGGAGCCAAAAGCTGCCTGCTCATACGGACTCGTGGTAGTGACAATTAATTCCTCACCATGCACATTGACAGTTTTTGTTGTGACTGCTTGCAGCTGACTAGAAGCCTTGGCCTGGAAAGAATATAAACAGAAGACACAAATTAGAGAGATGTTAAGAAAATCATCCAGACAGAACGAGAAAAGTGTCGCAGCAAATTTTCATCAACACAGAAATTTCACTGAGGCTCACCTGCTTCTCAATCTCAGCAATCTGCTGTCTCTGCTGGGATGGAGGAGTAATCTCAGCCCCGAGAATGATATCACGAATCTCAGACTGAGTCAAGGCTGAAGTGTTCACATTGTTTTTCTTGGCATAATCAGAAAGTATAAGATCTCTCAGAGCAACCTCAACCTGCATAGGAACAACAAATCTTTAGTCTTAATTACATGTAACCACTGATGAAAAATTATGCTGCCTGGGGCCTTAATAGTCGATAATCCAACACCTCTGTAGGATATATTACTAACATCATATAAAAAAGCCACTTGTAAAAATATGATTGATACAGAGATGGTATTCGAGGCCATAAAACAAATAACGATTACCTTCATCCATTGATCATCAGAGAGAGAAGGCCATATATGATGAGCTTCAGTGATAACAGTCCTATCAGGCTTCAGCAACATCTTTGCTTTTTCATTGTTCACATGAAGTGCCCGGAGTATGAGGATGAGCCGAGAGAATGCGGTATAAGAAGATATACTTTTCAGCCAATCATCATAAATGTTAAACAAAACCATTTGTGGTTCTGTTGCCTTTAAAATGAGATCACCAAATTTCTCTATCTTTAAGCAGGCTTGGAAAGGAAGCTGCAGTTCACTTCCTTTGATAACTATGTTAGGGAAATCAAGCAAATGCACTTCCAAAGGATCCAACATTCCTTTACGAGTCACAATGATCTGCTTTGGTTGTTCTTCAACAGGTAAAGATCGAACAAGAGCGGCAACTTCTTCAGCAGTTTTCCACTTGGCCAGCTGACCCAGACGTTTCTGTCCGGCCCACACACTTGTGTGAATGACCTGTAAAAGACAACACAACACTGTCATCTCATATAAAAACAAGAATATCAGTGCTAGTCAATAAAATTAACACATCCAAAAGAAATACTACACTCATAGTTCATACCTTCAGAAACAGTTGCCCGGTTCTGGGATTAAATATGAATATAGCACCATTGATAGGTTTTGTTGTGAGATTTCCTTCAAACGTCTTATGAATTGTCACACGATAGACGTTAGTATCGTCAACAAACCATATAATCTGATTGCTGAATATCTCTCCGTAGTTTTGGGATGACAAATAAGGCTCAGTAGGTTCAGAAGAGTACAGCTGCAGACCTTTCCTTATACGCTCCCTCAGAACATAAAGAGCGGGATTTGACTGCAATAAACAAACTTCTTATCAGAACAAAAAACAAAAATGAGAAATGAACACCACATGCAAAAAAAGAACATACATACCTTCATGATTTTATTCATAGCTTGGGCAAGCAGAGGTTTGGATCCAGGGAACCAGTTACCAAAAGCCGAATGCAAGTTGTAAGCCAGATCGAGTCCAATCATAACACCCATGGGTGACGGATATATAGACATATTATCTGTCGTGTAGTCCAAGAACTTTGCTCTGGTGTATCGCTCAATATCATGAGAATCATAATCTCCCCAACGGAGTTGAACATCTATCCAATACTTATTGCTGGCCTTCTGGTCAAATACATCTTTTGTCTCTGCCACCAAACTTGGTTTTGACATTGGCCACCTATGAGCAGCAAACAGAAGTATGTCTGCACAAGAACTGTTCATCTTATAACTTTTCCGAGGATGGATTGTTTCTTTTTGCACCGTCTCAATTTCTAAAGCATCCAGCTCCTGGTCCAGAACTTGGCAAAGATCCATGACAACACTTTCATGGATCTTCTGCCATAAGTGAGCACGAAATATCTGAATGAGAGATATCTTCAAAGTTGGAATTTTTCCATGCATAAAAATTCCAGTCAAATCAAGCTGCACTTGGAAACCCACATAGACATTGGCACGATTTATAGTAGGAGACCACCAGAGTGTGAACCTCCGATTAGGAATCTGGTTCAAACCAGATCTTTGAGCATTCGTAAGTTTTTTATACTTCATGGACTCCTCAAAACCAGATGCTTTCTCCCAAAAGAGACCCTCCCATGTCGGGAAGTACGTTCCCTTGAACAAAGTATGCTCCAGAATTCCTTCTACACCTCCAAGTGCCTGAATTACATCAGTTCTGTAATTATTCAAATTCCAAAGTTTTCCGTCATGCCGCTGATGTGTCCACCAGAATGGATTTTGTTTCAAAACCTGATATTGCTTGAAATCAGTGCGAACTCTCCAACCTTTATCATATGCCAAAGTATGACGATCCTTCTGAAACAAAGTATTAATTCGAGGTATACCACGATCCCAAGAATCTTCCAAATCTTCCAAGGTTAGGCGCCGATTTTGGGATTGTGCTTCTTGCCTCTTCAGTGCATACTCTGCCCAAACACGCTGTGAATCAATGAACTCACTCTCCCACGGCTGGATGTATCTGTAAAGATTAGGAATCAACTGGTCCTCTTCATGGCTCATACCACTCCTGAAGTGTGTCACGCCAACATCAGTCTGTTTACTGTATCGAAGGTCACTTTGTGGAATCAGAATGTGACCCATTGACAGCATTCCAAGACCTCCAATTTCCTTCGGTGTGTAAAAGATGACAGGAGGAAACCTGCTAGGCATTTTGGAGTTCAACCCAATCTTAATACGAGTTTGGATTTTGTTCTCACACTTCACTAGCAAGTCCAACAGCTCCTGAGTATGCACAGTGGCCTCACGGAAGTAAGTCATGAGGCCAATGAGGGCGGTGTTCCATTTGTTCACAATCTTAGTAAAGGTTGTAGAACCAGAAGACATAAGGATCTGTCGCACACGATTCTCAAAAACTTTCATATGTTCATCATCAACCCTCAAGAACGCAACAGCAGTTCGTTCTTTAGTCTGCTCGTTCTGCAAGTTCCAGACCCCATCCTTCGTGTTGCTAAATGCCTCTTGTGTCATCCTAATTTTAGGCAAGATCCGCACTTCAAACCCGCACATACTAAATAGTAAATTAGGATTGTCCTTGCTATAGACCGATACAAAACTGTTCTCCCACTCTAAAGTTGTGATGCTCCGGGGAAGACGATTCTTCATGTCCCAGAAAACACTTCTACCCAAATTGACATCGTGCTTCATGAGCCTCATGCGAGCATCTCTGGGCCAGCACTTCTTGTTGTTGTAACCAACCATATTCTCATTATTGGGATCAGGATGCTCAGTAAGATACCGCTGAATAAGATCTCGGGCCTCTTCGTGAGTGAAGCGAAATAATATATGCACCTTATCTATATAACGAGAATACAGCCGAATAGGATGCCTAGTTTCAACCTTTGTATCCCAGAAAGTCATGAATTCATTTGGCATCTGTGGGGGACCAGCAATTTCACTAGCTCGGGTCAATCCCAGAAGAAGAAGATCAAGAACAAGACCATAATATTGTACAACAAAGGAAGCAAACTGAAGACCACGTATCAGTCCATAAGAGTTGGTATGACTCATATCCTTGTAAGACAGAACCACATTGTTTTTGGCAGTAACGTAATCAGCAATATTGTGGTCAAGAATCAAACGTAAAAGTCTGTTAAGCATAGTCAGATCAATCTTCTCAAAGAACTTCTCAAATTTAGTCTGCAGCATCACCACACACTGCCCATCACCTGTATCCCAAATACCTTGCAGGTTATTAATACCTTGGCACCATTTGTACACCAAGAGAGGAGGTGGTTCAGTATCTGCCGGTTTCACCCAATTTGGGAACAAATGCCTCTTGTCCCCTTCATACCACAGATACTGATCAAGATAAGCATCTGTAATCTTTTCAAGAGGCTCAATCTCATAAACAGGAATGAGATAACTATAAAGATCCATAAACTCAATGCCAACTTCTTTAAAGGCGCGCTGAGTGAGCAGATGTCGCTTAATTCTTGACAACGCCTCATGTGGGTTATCATACGCCTGCTCGATAAGACCCAATTCTTCTCTCTGCTGCTGGTTTAATCTAACAGCAACACTGTATGATTCTTTCAACCTCTCCAAAGCAAGAATAAGAAGTTTGGTATCATGCTTATATGAAAGAGGTGGGAATGGTATGGGAGAAAATTTCCTGGATTCCAGCCAATGCACAGTGGTGGTGTAGATAGCCACAGCTTCTTCAGGTGTAACATATGGTCCATCCTTCAGATAATTGTGTTGGCGTTCTTGCTCCGCTTTCAGCCATAAACGAGTCAACCTCCCAAGATTCTTACGACAAACTGTCTTATCCACAGTGGCACCTCTTCTAATACGTTCACGGTTATAATGAGCAACATTCGTCCACCAATCTGCTTTTGCCTTCACATAACGAAGGATCATATTTTCAATAGGGACAGGCAGACCAGGAACCTTCCAGGGGATATTTGCTTTCCAACAACGCCATGCTTCACTCAGATGCTGCAATATGGTTCTCGCCTTATTTTGCTTGATACCCTCTGGCATTGCATCCAAGACATCATGCATAACAGCAGCTCGAAGCTCCAAATCAAAGTGACTTTCAACACGCTGCTTGGTGACTGTTTTGGCTACTCCTTTCGAATGTCGACCTTCAAACTGTCTAGCAAGTAGGTTGCCCAGCCACCTCTCCAGCAATGGCACTATACCACGAAGGAAGAATAGCCAGACCCTCCACATTGGTGCCCAGAAACCACATCCAGGTCCCTTCCCAACTGGACCAGTATTGAAACGATAATAAATTAGGTGCTTCAAGTCCTTGCACATTCTGATCTGTCTCATGAGCCTGTACTTGTAACGGTACATTCCTGTCAACTGTCCAACATGTGAAAATATGTATTGCAAGCCATCTGCTAGTTGAAAGGCATCAACATTACCCAATCGGAACTGCACATTGGCATCAACTACAAGCTTTGTCAAACGTAGAATTTCACGGCACAGGTGAAATGCATTCCCAAAACGTGACTTCTTACGTTCCTTGGTAGTAAGTGTCTTCACAGGCTTCAGATTGAAATTATAATCAAGATGTAGATAGTTCAGATTTTTCCTGTGAATCAGTAAATTCAACATGTTGTACCCTTGCCTGCAAACCTGCAGACCAACTTCGACCCAATCGAGTTCAGTACTCTGGAAGAACTTGGTAGCTGCAAGAGATCTAAACAGATGTTTCTTCTTTTGAGCTTTTGGAGGCCTATGATGCAGCTCATTCAGCACAAAACATTTCAGCAACTTCTGATAGCTGACTCGAACCTTGACAGGATATGAGGGCGGGCTGCAGAACAAGTAACACTAGTGAACATTCATCACAAGAGAACGGACTAGCTAACAAAACCTAACGATAAAAAAGAACACTTACCAATGCTCCTTGTACCATTCTGAAACAAGAGGAATATCTTCAGCACGTCTTGTCCGACCAGACCTCATGTTAAAAGGCCTTGGAGCAAACAGCAATGATATACCAGCAGCAGTAGTATCAGTATAAAGTTGAGTGTCAATCAGCAAAGGCTCTACACCTTCAGGGAGCTCAAACTCATCATCGTCTTCTTCTTCATAGGCTTTCTTATCCCGACGGTCCTTGGGAGCAGAGGTTATTGGGTGAATCAATGGGTCATAATAAAACGCCGGAAGATCAGGGTCCTCTGTCTTTATATACATAATCATCGGTGTGTGGTAAATGCCAAGCCTTACTTTTCTGGGTCTGTTGTTGTACAAATGTGGAAAAGCGATTCTATACTCTGTACGAAGTGGTGACCGGATAATCAGTTTGTTGATGTCGTTAAACTCATTCCAGTCCTCATCACCCTTCTCCATGTCACGGTACAAGGGCTCAAACTTCGGGCCACCTACAAATGTTATATATGAGTAAACTCATCACAAACCGGTAAACAACTATGAATAAGCAATATTCAGTGGCATAAGTATCTCAAAACGAAGAGTGGGCACCGGTAACGTATTGGTATAATGAGGGAATAAAAAAATGTTAAATATTATGTATAGGGCATATCAATTTCATCGCTCAAAAGCTCCAAGAAAGCATAAATATAAGATTGGAAATTCATAATATGAGTTCAAACTGACTCCTATAAGATGCCTTCAGCTATAATATGCAAACAAAGAGCTGAGCTGATGAACTTGGCAGAACATCCATAACAGCACAACTTTATAAGCCAAAAGGCTTCATGTTGAACTATAATCCCGGAGTAAAAATGAAGCTACAGCTCCCAACACAACATTGACACAGGAGGGAGCTTCCCCATCTACTTCAATAGCAAGAGCAAGGAAAAAGCACCCAAACCTAGTTTAAACCATCTAGAGAAGAGACATACATCAAAACGTCATTTTGCAAGCAAACCCATGGATAATTATTTACATACCTATAGAGTATAGACTATTCAAGAATGGCTCTGCAAACCCCCTCCCAAAAGAAATCCAAACAAACGAAAATTTACTTGCACCGTACCAAATAATTAACACAGAAAACCAGATTATTCTATGGCTGTGTAATATACTCATTGCTGAATGCATGCAATAAAGACAAAGTACAGTTTCTATTCTGCCACTTGACAGCACCTCCATGGCATATGACATCAAGTAAAAGTCAAATGCATGCAACATGTCATGAACTCCCAAGATTTCCGAACAGTGCCAAGCCTTCATTACAATAAAAGATAAACTTACATAAAAAAGAACATGTGAATATAATAACTGACTAGATGACTGTGACATACCAGGTATGCACATGTTCAAAGCTTTTGCAGTGAAAAATGATTCCATGTCGAACAAATAGAAGTAATTCCGGTCCACCATATCAGAAAGCAATTGTCCAGCAAACCTAAATAGAGTTGCCATAATAGGCAATGAAAGATGCCATCTTCTATAACTTGGACCATTGATAAGTTTCGTTTTTACAAGTGGTTTGTGATCAAAGAACCACGTATACACAGCAGAATCTTCTTCCTCATCTAACTCTAGTTGAATTGGTTCCAACGGATCCACATCTAAAACATTATCAGCATAATCCAATGGAGGTTCCTCATCATCAAAAGGTGGAAACCGCATTCTTTTGAAGTGCCGACGGTCTCTCTTTTCTCTTCTCATCATAATCCACATTGTACCCCATTGAGCCAAATAAATAGGTTCAACAACCCACGGTATTTCATTTACAAATGTGATTGCTCCAGTAATATGATATAGAACTTTGACATCACGAACCTGCATACATATAGATGATGGTGGGTCAATATCAAATACTATATCATAATCACTAATCAACTATCAACTAGATTAAAATAGGCATTGTTTAGCCCAAATAATAAAAGGCATCATAAAAGCTCTCTTTTTAACTTATTATATATTATATATTATATCATAATCACTAATTATCTTTGGGTATCATTATCATCCATGCTATCAATAATGTATTGTTAAGAAATTTCAACTATTTAACTACCCATGATTATAAAAACTACCCTATTTTCATAATTCATTCAACGCAAATCTGAAGAACCTACAGAGAGGACATTGGATTTCATGAAAAGTACCTGTTCCCAAGGCATTGGCATATTCTCAAGAAGCTTGTAGACAGCATGGGGAACAAACTTCAAGGCCCCAAGGTATACGCGCTTATCATGACGGTATTTCTTCGACGACATGTCACCATGATCACTGAAATACAAGAACAAAAATCACCAGATCACATAAGCAAGGATTATCACAAAAAAACCTGGGAGAAAATTCATCCAGAAACTAATAACATGAATACAAATAATTCAAAGATATACTATAGGGCATAGGCTACAACAAGAACAAAATTCAGCGTTATTCCAGCAGCAGAACACTCGTAAGTCATAACACAAAGGTAAGTCTGGTTCTATACAAAAAGAAAATTTTCCATAGATATACTATAGGGCATAGGCTACAAGAAGAAAATTAGAAACCTAATTTTTATTGCTAACCCAAATAATATCAAGGAAACTCTTATGCTATGTTTAACAAGAGCAAAAATGCTCTTTTCTAATTAAAAATAAGTTTTTCACCTCTCACCTCCGTAAAACTGAAAGTAAAACAATCATTTCAGAAAAGCTACAGGAAGAAGAACTCATACAAACCCGACTCAAAAAACATGAAACATGAAACATGAATTTCCAACACTTAGAATATAATGACTAAGCTTATACACATGAATGCTCAACTCCTTCGTTTATATTAGAGGATAAACTGAAGTACAAAAAGCACATAAGACTATGTCATGTATAATCTCTGCTTATAGTTCAAAACTGTTCGCGAACCTTTATTCCCCCTAATTTCACCTATGAACGGATTTATTTAAAGTTAATGTAGGATTAAACTTAACTTAATTTTAACCATCATCATTTAAAATAAAATGAACTAATATGAACACATAATTACTAAGCTACACTGGACTTCAATATGATCTCAAGATTTCAAAACTTCGTTATTCAAACGAATACCACTATTACTCAGATCAGCACAAATCTTGAAGTTCCAAATAAATTATCTGAAATAAAAATTAAAAAAAAAAGAAGCAAATCCACAAATAACACACCGAATAATCTTTCAAATAAACCCTGTAAATCGAATGAAGACCACTTTAACTCAAACTAACATAAATCTTAAGCTTCCAAACTAATAACCTATAGAAAATAAACAAATCCATGGATAACTCACCGAATAATCTTGCGAACATGTTCAGGAGGCATATCTTCCTTCTGAGTTTCAACAAATCCAAACTTCCGCTTATCACCATAACGTTTAGAATTCAGCTGCATCCATTTCCTTGCTTTCTCTTCAAGCCTAGCTTCAGCATCAGCAGGAGATTCCTGCTGCGGTGGTTGTTGCGGAGGTGGTTGAAGCACAGTGTACGAAGGTTGCATCGCCGGCGGCGGAGGTATCGAAGTCCCAGGCGCCGGCGGTGGCGCCATAGGATTATTACCGTTCCACATCTTTAACTACAAAACCCTAAACCCTATACTTAATCCAAACCCTGACAGGGAGAAAAACTAGGATAGTAAGTGAAGATTGAAGATGAATTTGAGAGGCAGAGAAGAAATTGGGGAAATGTTAGGGTTTATTACAGAGTGTTGTAGAAGAAGGTAAGATAGAACGATTTGTTTTTTGGGTTTCCCTCGGGAGGGAGAAATGAAAGAACTGATGGATGGAAGTGAATGGAGTGAGGCTTATAGTCGTGTGGGAAGGCGGTAGAAGGGGCAAGTAAACCGACCTGTTTGGCAGTATCAATTTGGGTCGGGTTGAATGAATCATAATGAATTGGGCTTGACTCGGGTTGACCCATTTGAATGTGAAAAATGCAATAAAATACACAAAAACTTGGACGAGACCGTCCTACTCTAAGACGAGATCTGGGTTGTACAATTCATATTTTATACAATGATGATTTGATTAGGTTTTAATTACGCTTTTATTTTGCTCAATCATGCTTTTACTTTGCTCAGTTTTGCATTCAATTTTATAATATGTATATTGAATTACATTAATGTAGTTCATACAGGTATATTTTTATAGTATTCAGTTTCATTGTTAATTTATTCAATTCTCATTTTATACTATTCAATTCATGATTAATGTAGTTCATACAGGTATTCAGTTTTTATAGTATTCAGTTTCATTGTTAATTTATTCAATTCTCATTTTATAATATTCAGTTTCATGATTAATGTAGTTCATACAGGTATGATTAAATTGAAATTGATATCTTTAAGGTCAAAACTAATACCTTTATAATTATAATTGAAAATTGCCCAGAAGATGGAATCAAAGAGAGAAAGCATGTAATTGGGTCGGCCCACTCTTGTCTCAACTTGAGACGGTCTCGCCAAAGACCAGCTGATAAAATAAGCTTTTTTGAAATCGGAAAATTTTAATTTCAAAATAATGCATTTGTGTTGAAGCCTAAAAGTTAAGGTTTGTTCGTTATTACTAACAAAGGACAAAAGATTGACAATGATGTACATTGGAAAGAACAAAAATATGTTAGTTCCTTGTAATCAACAACGAACCATCAAATGACTTTTTTTGTCCTTATAAATTATATATTGTTTTTCTTTTGTTATCTGTTAGTAATAACGAATAGAAAATTTTAAGCTATTTCTTTGTTCGTTGTTTGTAATAGGAAACAAATACATGACCTCAGCTTTAGCACAAAAACGCTTATTTGAACATTAATATTTTTCGAACCTTATTTTGAGATTTTTTAAAAATAAATTTATTGTTTTCAAATTTCTTATAATAATAGCCTATAATCTTAAAGTGTCTACTTACAATATTAAAGTGATCAGTTAAAAAAATATACTATTACATAAATTCGTCTCACGGTGAAATAATCTCATACCAGACTGGTAGAAATATAACTATCATCAACAGTACCTTAGAAATAAATATAAACACAATTAACACATAAATAAATTCGATATCGTAATGGTTAAATTTCTACAAGTCGTATGACCTTTGGCTTTGGAATCCCTATGTTTTTGATTGCTATCAAACGCAATCAATTTTGATATTTCTATGAACTATGAAGTTTAAATTTTAACGATAGTTAAACCAAACAAGCTACTTATTGGTGTATGATTACAATTAGAGATGTACAATAAAATACAAAAATACTTCTTAGGTTTTCAATTTTAATTCACATTTGAAATAATTTTTTAAAGAATTGTTTTTTTTAAAGAATTGTTATCAATGTGCATCAACACACGGTAGACTAATTATTTTTTTTATAGGATAGACTAAGAAAATAAAAGAGCCAAATGAGATAGATTACTGAATTTCATATGAAAAGGACAATAATTATTTTTTTAACTGATATAAAATCTAATTCTCGTAATGGTTGGTTTTCTCAGAGACCGTCTCTTTAAGATACATCTTTCAGGTCCAATCCATTAAAATTTAATGTTTACTTACGATAATTTTAATGCCTACTTACATCCTCCTTTATGCGTATTTACAATATCTTTAATGCATACTTATAATATTCTTAACGCCTATCTACATCATCCTTAATGCCTACATATTATATCTTTAATACCTACTTACAATATCATTAATGTCCATCAAATAAATGTATTGTACTTACATTATCTACACTGCCTACTTAAAACATTCTTAATACATACCGAGTAACTTATTTTATATTTTTCTATATGGATCGGTCTAATTAGAGTATTATCTCAAAAAGACTGTCCCTCACAAGAATATATAGTTTTGTACTCTCTCCAATCCCATTTCCTTATTGGGTAAGTTCACCTCAAATGTCCCATTTCTATTTTTAGTCATGATTTTTTAACCTAAGTACCCTATGTTCACACAAGTAATGATCAAAGTACCCCGCTTTTATTGCTCACAATACCTCAACCACCACCTTTATAATTAATTTAATCAATTAAAATATCCAACTATCACTTTTTTAATGGACTCCATCTCACTCTTAATATCCGTGTCAAACCAAATGGGACAATAGATGTGAATTGGAGGGTGTAATATTATACTTCCTCCGTTCCATAATACTCGCAACATTTTCCATTTTGGAAAATTTCATATTACTTGCTATATTTACTTTTTAGTAAAAAACCAATCATTTAAAGTTATACCTACTTCTATTTTTATCCTACTTTATATCTAATTACTCCTATTTTTCTTTTTCATTTTTCAACAAATAATATTAAAAAATTACAAAAAAACAACTTTTCACATACCGCTCATTAATGCACAGTAAATTTTTAATTTTTGTGCCAATGCAATGGTAGCAAGTAAATCAGAACGGAGGAAGTAGTTTAAATGTTTAACACAAGTGACAACAAAGAGAGAAAAAAAAAAAAGAATGGTGTAAAATAAGCGGCTCAATTTTTCACACATGGGCACATACATTGATACACCACACTCGTGCTTGTTTTCTGGGTTCTTCCTCTGCACCAATTTCAATCTCCATAATCCAAAAACGCATAATCCACAAAACAAACTCAAATACAAGTATACAACCATTCCTCCATATCCATTCAATGGAGACATGAACAAACAATCAAATGCTTGATACTTGTATTACCATTATTCCCTAATTAATCATAAATCCTATAAATAAACCTAAAAATAAGTTATCCAAAAAATGGCGGCCACACATTTCTATCATCTCTCACCTTCGTTTTCTGTCACACATTCCGACCGTTTTTTGTCGCCGTCAATAAGCTTCTCATCGTCCACCAATGGCGTCGGAAGTTGCAGTATTCTTAGTTTGAAGTCCAATTGCAATTCTATATTTATTACGTTGCCGATTAATCGGAGTAGTGTTGATTTTAGTAAGAAAAAGAGGTTCAGCTCGAGGTTTATAGTAAGAGCGGCTTCGTCGGATTATTATTCTACATTAGGAGTCCCTAAGTCTGCTTCTGTTAAGGAAATTAAAGCTGCTTATCGGAAATTAGCTCGTCAGGTAGTTTTATTTTTCTGGTTAAATGTTTTGTGTTTGTAGTTTTAATATCGTGATATTGAAAATAAAAAAACTCGGCATTTTTGGTTGATAGGTAGACAATGGTAAAAAACGTTATGCATTCATGTTTTCTGCACTTTGCTGAATGTTTTGTTTGGTACTTTGGTTTCAAATGAATTATTACGAAGTTCAATGTACAATAGTTATGAAAGTATTAGTATGATTATTACAACCTCTTTACAAATTATGACTAGAATCTCCAACAACAGCAAGATTGCTTCACAAAGAAATAGCGTAAGCTAGGAAGGTGTATTATTTTAAGGGACTTGATACTGATATGTGGGCGTGCAAGCACTTTCCTATAGAGTTTTTTTGTCCCACATAGGTACTTGGACGAATGAATATAATAGAGGCACAAAAAATCCCACGATGATCAAGAAAGTTGCACAATAGGATTTGGTTGTAGATGAATAAGAAAATCTGCTATCCCAAGAGTAAGCCAGAAGCTTAGAATATAGATTTTGAGAGTAATATGAATTTTGTGTATTGTTTTAATAACTTTAATTAATGACTAATGCCCTCTATTCATAGAGAAATATGGCCTTCATTCAATCCCTCTGAATACCATCATAAACACTTTCAAATTGCCTAAGAAATGCCATCAAACATCACAGCCATTCAACATATGTATCAGAAATGAGCTTGCTGAAACGAGCACCCTGTGTGCTCAAACGAATACGCCATGCTCTAAATGGTCCAGAAGCTATTGGAACCCCAAAGCAGCATTTGCTCAAACGATTGCTCGTAGGTGCTTGGACAAGCATTCGGCTCTTGTAACATTCGGTTTCTGTTTTTTTCTGTTTGCTCGACCCAGTGACCTTTGCTCAGATGAGCACTTTGCTAACGAGGCCGTAGTGAATATTTCTAACTATACTCTAAATGCCCAACACGAACTTCACGTGGATGATCAACTTCTATGTTTATTTTCCTCAACTTAAATACTAAGGGGTCGTTTGTTTTGTGGAAATTGGGGAACGAGACTTGGGAATCAGGCAGCTAAGGCATGATTAAACTGACTTAAGTCCCAAAGAAAGGGTGTATAGCTCTTAAGTTATGCAAATCGATTAATAACATAGTGTAAAAATGCGGTAACAATTGCGATGATGGTAACAGAATGGTGATGGGGTAACATGAGTGATGTGGTTATTGTAACTTCTAATTTCGGTCAAATCATAAGATATTACTTGGTACGGCCCAAAACGTGGTTTTGCACCGTTACTACGCGGTCGATGCGATGGGATGCAACCTTGTTTTTACGCTATAAGTCTTTACAATGATTGTTTTTAAAAACTGAGCAGTAACATGAAATGGAAGGACTGGAATATTGAGAATAAATTGTCCTGATGTAAATTAATTTGTTGATGCTGGTTATAGTTATTACTCCCAAAATAGATTATATATGTGCTGTGTTTGATTTTTTTTTTTGTAACTTCCCAATAAGATTGCTGTGCAGGTTAAGTAATGTGATTGGTGTGAATTGGCTTTAATAGTGTTGAAAAATTGACAAGTAATTTTACTTTATTCAAGAATTAGTTTCTGAATTTGGAATCAGATTAGGACTTCTAAGATGCAAATTTACATTATTGACTTGATAGATCATACGTTGCTGGAGGATATGATATTGTGGTTGATCTATTGCTCGAGTGTTTGGAGTGTCATATTAGGGTGTGTTTGAATGCGTGTTACAAACACTAATAAATCTATAGAGCTCATATGTTTGTTTGTGTCCCTTGTACCGAATCGTAGAACCTTTTTTATGAAGTCATAATGTTGCATCTAAATCCTAACACTAATAGGATTCAGGGAAATGCTGATAATTCCCCTTTTATCGAGTCCATAGTAGTATGAGAGAAAATGATCTTCAAAGCAGTATGTCTTCAATAAGTGAGTGAGATTGTAGAAGTAATCACAAAGGGGATACCCATGAACAAAAGGAGGCCAAGGACAAAGAAACTTATGTTAACAAACTATCATGAGACCAAATTATCTACAATATTCAGGAACTTCATAAGTTGCTCAGAGACTAAAACCTAACTCTTGCAACACAAAGCCTAAAAATGTGAAAACTAAATTCTTGACAATGGAATGTTATATCTTCAATATCCATTATCTTTCCAAGCACACAATCTTACTGTGATTTGTGAGTTAACCATCTTCAGCGTGTTTCTTCATACTTCTTTTCTAGCTACTAGAACATGTCAAAACTATGTTGCTTGGACTCATACAACCATGATGGACATAAATACATGTGTCCAACATCCCAACTTGGCTATTTTATTAAAAGATCCTAAAATTTGAAACCAAATTGAATGTTGAACCATCTCATCCTAAACAAGGCTTAAGCTAAGTGTGAAAGAGAGAATCCAGGAGAAACAAACAGAATATGACTAATGGCTCTATCACCTTAAGGCACAAGCTCCAATAGTTTTCAAGGAGTTATGTCCGTGAGCTAAACTTGACTGATTCACTTTAATATCGTATTTGCTTTGCACAGTGATGTGGTTATTTATAGTCGCTGTGTGAACTGGGGATATAATGTTGAGGAGATTATCATACATTATCATGAATTTTACGGATTATTTGATACCTATTTATTAGGACATAGATGTTGGGGAGAGCTGTTCTGTTATGCAGTCTCTTTTTCTGTCATAATTTAGCTTCTGATTCGGGAATTTGTTTTACTGTTCAAGTATCATCCGGATGTCAACAAGGAACCTGGTGCAACAGAAAAGTTCAAGGAGATTAGTGCTGCATATGAGGTATGTGAAAAAGTAAAGCAAGATTTATTTGCTTTGTATGTGATCGGTTATTGAATGTTCTATGGTAAGGTGAAATCACATCCTTTTTAAGCTGTTATATGCTAGGTATATTGCTTGTGAATGTCACTTTGTCATTTGTGATCAATCAAGTTTGTTTGTACTCTGCAAGTTTGGCACTTGGTATAGGAAGTTATGTTTTAGGGTATCTTAGAAAACAATATGATCCGTATATGTTTAATTATGTTTGCTTTCATGTTTTACAAGGTACTAAGTGCTGGTGGATGTGATAAAGTAACATTATTTGGGGTCATTGGTTTATTGATTTGCATGGAACGACTTAGCATATCGTATATTGACTTTTTGATGTTCCTCAATTTCTTGTAATATCTGTTTTACAATAACCTGGCATATGTTTATTAGTTGCTAGTTAGTGCAGGTGATTCATGTTGCATTTAGGTAATCCACTATACCAAGGGAAGACTGAGCTAGTTATTTTTTTGGTTGAAATCATACTATTTAGATATTTAAGGAGGAATTATAACTCTTTATAATTGCTTTCACTTAAGTAAATATGTTTTATCAAATATAATTCTGTTGCTTATTTATGATGTGAAAAAAATTGAGATTGTAATTTTGATATGTCCTTACTCCTTAATTCGATGGGCAAATGATTTTTTGTTCTTTGGTTTAGGATTTCTTATGAACTATATTATAATGACTCATGAAAACATGTGCTCTTTTTATTTATGTGAAGTTGCTTATGATGTTTGGCTACCAAGTGTCAATCGGAAGCAACCTTTTTGTTTACAAGGGTAAGGTTGTATACAACCGACCTTCCCAAACCCCTTAGGTGGGAGCCACTTAATGACATTGGGCTAATGAAATTTATGTATTTTGTATCAAAAAGGTTTATTTGTTATGTTAAAAAACCGGAAATTGATGAA
Organism: Amaranthus cruentus; assembly: GCA_019425755.1. Classification (NCBI taxonomy): domain Eukaryota; kingdom Viridiplantae; phylum Streptophyta; class Magnoliopsida; order Caryophyllales; family Amaranthaceae; genus Amaranthus; species Amaranthus cruentus. The sequence goes on along the minus strand of CM033450.1, from coordinate 29,159,921 downwards.
GCCATTTGGAAATTTTTGTATGCCTATTTTTTGGTATAAAACGTCGCTATCGATCCAGGTCTGATTGAAGGTATTGTAGCCGTAGCTAACATCAGTTGCATGGTGTAGATTGAGTGATTGACCCTTGTCCTTCATGCTTGGATTCTAAGTCTTAGGCACTTAGCTGTGTATGGCATGTAGCCTACCGCCTTCCCTGACCTCTAAGACATTGATTTTTTCTCATTGAATGCTGTAATGAGCCAAGTAAGCACTTAACTGTGTTCTGATGTTTTGTATTAGAAGTCATCGAGCATGTGTAGGTTTCTCTGATGTCATCATGTCATCCGCTTGTGTAATGCTCAAACATGGTAGGATTTTGTCATTGTGGATTCTTTTTGTATGTGTCATCACTTATGGTATCTGTGGAACCTTTAGACCTTCATACTACATTTGGAACGCTGAAGTATAATACTGTCAGGTGTTATCAGATGACAAAAAGAGGGCATTGTATGATCAATATGGTGAGGATGGACTGAAAAGTACAGTAGGAGGAGCTGGTGCTTATACGGTATTGCTAGTTTTTTGATTTGCTCTTTATATTTCTATTGTTTCCATCACAATATCTGATCTCTGTTGTCCTCCCCACCCCTCATCTTCCTAATAGACGAATCCATTTGATTTGTTTGAAACCTTTTTCGGAGCAAGTATGGGTGGATTTCCTGGGACAGACTCGGCATTTGGAACACGTCGTCGGACTGTCACAAAAGGTGAAGATATACGGTGAGTCTTGTACCATATTTTGCAGCTTATACAATTATTCTGATTTTTTATTTGAATTGATTTGTTGAGGCCTTTCTCTTGCTGAGCCTGATCCTTAATGTTAGTGTCAAGATGTCCATATGGTAAAATTCTAGTTCTTATTTGGTGCGTGGAATACCATTTCTCCACTGCATTGTATAAGAAGTTGACTCGTGATTTTAAAGTGTTTCAGTTATGACATGACTTTAAAATTTTCCGAGGCTATATTTGGGGTGGAGAAAGAGTTTGAACTTTCACATTTAGAAACATGTGAGGCATGTGCTGGGACTGGAGCAAAAGTAGGCTCTAAGATGAGAATATGCTCGACATGTGGAGGGAGGGGTCAAGTGATGCGAACTGAGCAGACGCCGTTTGGCATGTTCTCCCAGGTCAGTTGATTCTAACTTCTTTGATTATGGTACTTTGTTTAGAATCAATTTCATAGCTCTATTCTTATGTTTTACCTTTAGTATCATGGCTAAACTGTTGCTCCATTGTACTAGTTATATTAAGAAGCTCTATGAACAGTTGCTCATATTTCTTGTTAAATGGATTTCATACTCGACAAACGACAATGTATAATATTGTAGTTGCAATAGCTCTTCATGTTGTTCCCTCCGAGTGCACCTTTTAATTTTGTCTCCATGGGTGACCAATTGATCACTTTTTTTGGTGTTTGGTCCATAGCTTCCCCCCGGATGTCCTTTGAAAATTTTCTTTTGTTTTAGAAAGCAACTTTCATCTCCGTCTGTTATAGAACAGGAATTGTTAGTTAATATTTGGCGAAAAGCACTAAAATTTAACTGTTCTGTTAGAAATGTACAGTTGTATACTTAAAACCTGGGAGAATTCTCTGTTGATTTGATCTGTAGAAATGACCATGCAAATTGGGTGAATATTTAACACCAATTGGGTTTTGCCCTTTGACACTTATCTTTGCCATTGGTTAAGGACTAGATGTCTAGAAATAAGCACTATGATTTCGTACAATCAAAGAATTTGGCCTTGTTTCTATGTCACTGGAGTTTAAATTTTTGGTCGTTGCTGGTGTACAAGAATCTTGAATCCAATGACACCTTCCATGGCATTGGCCGAAGTCTGCAGATTTAAGTTAGTGAGACCTAGACTGCTATTCTCCGCTTAGACAGAAACAAAATTGTGTTAGGAACAGGAGTAAAGAGGGGGCGGAAGAAGGCATGGAAGTAATTGGCCCAATTTAGAGTTTAGACCTTTTATTGAAAGTTGAAACAGATCTTGATCATTTTGAGAAAGATTTTAGACACAAACCTACTTGTCACTTAACTTTGGCTTCCTCACCTCCTTCTCCACAAAATAACTAAACTATTTACCTGATCTCACTGTTTTTAATACTTTTGAGTTTTTTTGGAATAACTTTAAAAAATGTTTATCACTTGTGAATTTGTCCTTAAATTACAGTAATATTTATGAATATCTTGGCACATAGTATATTTTCTCTAAAGCATCCTGGGAACTGTACGCTTGAATCTAGAATCTTGATCCTTGTTCTCTAGTTTGAGTGGCAGACAAATTTTGACATCAAGCTGAAGTGCTGAACTATTGATAAGCATTAAGCAGTAGTATATTCTGAAGTTATAAATTCTCCAGACCCTGCTCTTTATGCTAGATTCTACTTAATGTATGCTTTGTTGTTCTCCAAAGTGTTACTATTTTTAATGTTGTGTCACCATACCTTTAGTACAGTGGTTTGAAAATATTCTTCTGATGAGATATTATGTGTTTAGAATTTTGCTCACTTATCTGCCTATTTAGAATTCACCTTGTAGAGTCTGTTAATTTAGCATTTTCAATTCTTGTACAGGCAATTATTTATCTGTATTTCTATGTTTTTTGTCTGATTTGAATATAATGTCCCGGAATCTTGGTTATAACTTATGATAAAGTTAAGTCGTTTTCATTCCGTTCAGTCTGATGTTTGGACCACATCTTATTATTGGTTTCAACGTCCCTTAGGTTTCTGTTTGCCCTACTTGTGGTGGTAATGGTGAAGTTATTGCTGAATATTGTCGCAAATGTGCTGGTGAGGGGCGAGTCCGTGTTAAAAAGGATATCAAAGTCAAAGTTCCTGCTGGGGTGAGCAAGGGTAGCATTCTGCGGGTTGCTGGGGAGGGTGATGCTGCACCAAAAGGGTATGGTATTTACTGTAGCTTTCAATCGGATCCCTTTAAATTTTTGTGTTGACAGAGTTTTGTTTGATTGTTAGGGGTCCACCTGGAGATCTTTATGTTTACCTTGATGTTGAAGAGATACCTGATATTCAAAGAGATGGTATAAATCTTCGTTCATCAATCACAATTAGCTACATAGATGCCATACTTGGGACTGTTGTGAAGGTAAGCTTACCATTTTGTCTTCTTGCATTATTTTGGATGAAAACCTGCTGAAATATCACATATTCACTTGATGCATCATTAGTTTTTGTACTTACGCTGTGAAGTAATTGCAAGTTGGGTTGGTAACCTTCAAGGGGTGTGGGCTGGAATTGTTATATATTGATGCTCTATAATCTATAATTCTATATATTTTTTGATTTTTATTGGAGTGATGGCACTCAAAACAGGTCAAATTTTTACTGAAATATGATTATCTCCGTGATAATACATAGCTAGGACAACATTTTCCAAGAATTTTGCAACTAGTTTTCTAAGTTTTAATACATGCCTATTATTCTCTCGGTATCCTACAAAATGATTTCTACTGTAGATTTTGGCGTTGTCAGATAATATTATAAGAGTTACTGTTTAGTAATCGTCATCTTCTCTATTACAGGTTAAGACTGTCGAAGGCACCATTGATTTGGAGGTTCCACCCGGTACTCAACCAGGAGACGTCCTTGTTCTTGCAAAGAAGGGCGCACCTAAATTGAACAAACCCTCCATACGTGGTGATCACTTATTTTCAGTAAAAGTTACTATACCAAAGCGCATCAGGTGGGAGCATTATTTGTTTCAGTCTCCTTATGTTTTTTTATATAAGAAACTGAAAATTGTGATGGTGATTATTGATCTTCGTGTTGGCCTATTCATGCTATCTTTGATAAATAATGACAATTTAGTAAATCACCATGTGACCCACCCCCTTTTGCAAAGATCCTTACTCGAAATTAACTCTGTAAGATTGGATATTACAAATGTTGTCCATACAAAGCCTCAAACCTGCAACCTCAAGCATTGATCAAGAGAACTTGCATCTCCCTAGGATTAATTGGATGATGATAATCCACTAGGATCATATGGATTCTCTTGAAATTTAAGATGGCATTGTTTATTATATATGGGAACCATATGTTCATGTTGCATTGATATAAATTAGTATTAAGAATGGAATGATCAAAGATCAAACGCACTAAAATGGTTCTATGTGTAAACTGATCACAGTAGTGTCCACTGTCCAGTGCTTGCTAAGTGCAGGAGAGACATTAGCTCTAGGGATCAAGCTGGCCATTCATAGCATCTATAAATTGTCAGTACGTCCTTTGTCAATTCTTGAAAAAATTATGGATAGTCATCAGATTATTTGAGAATCGAACTTTTAAGATTAAATTGTAATCCAAAAAAACTGTTTTGTAAGTGGGGTTTCATATTGGCATTTTTTGTATGTGATAATGAGTTATGCACTAGTGGTTTGTTTATATTATACCTTCAATTGGAGGAAAACATGTCCTATAGTAATCTAAGATTTTAGGTAAATGTATTTTTTCCCATTCATGCTTAAATCTATAAAATCAGTGACCAAGTGAGATTAAGTACCACCTACACCTATATCATCATCAAACCTCTCTCTACAAGCCTTCAATTTTATTTTCTTTTATATGGGAGCTTAAAGTTGTCAGAAATGGTTATGGCTGAAGCGTCAACATAAATTACTCATAAGTCTTATGTAACACTCAGGAAATCTAGCTAACAGTTGAGTTCTCACAAAAGGATTTTTATATACTTAGGTAGCTGTAAGGGATTATAAAATAAAGCAAGAAATCTGTGAGAAATGGCGAGTTCCTTCAGAATAGGGAATTCTAGAACTGGATGCATTAAGCATACCCTTGATTCTTTTCCTTAACTAATTTTTTGCTTTGAAATTTGGCACCAAAAACTTGAGGGCAGGGGGCGGGTTGAGATAGAAAAGCAAAATTTTCACCATTTAGGCAAATCAAAAATATATGCCCTTATGTATACAGCATAGTACTGTTACATGATCAGAAAGCAATTAAGGTACTCCCATTTTGTTACATTCAGGCCACTAATGTTTATTTGCTTTTCTTTCCACAAATTCCTTCAATAACTTGTGTTTGTTGGTAGTAGTTAATTACTACATGAGCCATAATAATTTGTTAGGCTGTTCAGAATATTGATTCCATATACTCACTCTCATATATAGGTCTTCGCAAATGTTAGAACCTTTTACTCACTCTCATATATAGATCTTCACAAATGTTCCAACTAATTGACCCTTAGTAGCTAACATCATCATCAAGTTTATGAGAAGTGCTCAGTAGTTCATTGTATTCTGAAACCACAGAACAATAATTTTTGGTCCCATCGAAAATAAAGGAATCTCTTATTTATGAAAAAAAAACTACGTAAGTGAAGTATGGTCTTCACATTTTTATCTGAGAAAACACCTCCAAATGGAGGCTCAATTCTCTAAAATATCCCCAAGTAAAAGAATCATAAAGTACGACATTTTGTTTCTAAATTTATACTCAAAGAAAAATTTTGTTTTGAGTATAAATTTAAGAACAAAATGTATAGAGATCGTTAGCATATCCAACCACAGTCTCCTTTCAGTAACATAATTAGTATCTTCCAGCCCTACAACCAACTAGCATCCCGCACCAAGCCAATCAAGTTTTCATCCCCATATTAATATTTATAGAGATCGTTACTTTGTTTTGGCGCCGTAAAGGAGAAGGATGATCAAATCATTATTCATCAAAGTCAAGCTTTCCATTTGACACACTTGACACCATGAAGGAAAAACATGGCTACTGTTGAAAACAAGCAGAGGGGCATCCGATGAGACTTAGGGTTTCCAAATTTGATTGTAAGGTTTTGGAATGTCAAACCAAAATTTCTTCTTGACATATTTTGTGGGCCTACCAAATTGGAGGTTTGTTAACAAAGGAAAATTACGTAATTAAGATGAATATGGGAGTTGGTTTAACAAAGAAGAATTAGGTTCTTAAAGTTGTATACTAGAGTTGCATAACAATTAATTATATGAGAAAGGTAAGATTTGGCTTTTAGTAAATTATTGTGCTGATTGTTTACTTGGAACATGTTATGAAGATAAAGCCCCCATTTAGAACCTAGGGGTTGTGTTGGGCAAATACTTCGGAAAAGTTTGTCCCAATCCTTTCACGTTATAGTGATAAAGCCAATTGTTAGAATATTTTCCATTCTCACCAGCCAGTGTCAACTTTTATAATGTCATTCATTACTTTTAGTCCATGAATGAAGCTCTCAGATGAAGTGGCTTTTAAATTTTGCAAACGAGGATCAGGCATTTATGATAATGTCATCAAATCTCATATATTGTATTGAGGCTAGAGTGGTGAAAAGGTCTCTTTCTCTTACATAGTATGGAAGTAGGCATAAAGAAATTGTTGTTAGGAGCTTTGGACATATGTCAAGACTCAAGGATATCATAATAAACCATAGTAAGCAAAAAAGAAAAAAGATACTAGCAAAAAAATTTTAATTAGTTTTGAATGATCCTACCAACGATCCTAGCTGATCTTAGCCGATTCTTACAATCCCACCAATGTTCCCACTTGATTCCAATTCCACTAACAATCCTAGTCATTGGGTCCGATCTGGGTCGTAGAATCGTACGATTCTACAATCTAGAACACGATTTTAACAACAATGCTGGTGACTTTATTTAACGAATAGCTCCGTTGAAAAGAAGCCTTGCAAAGTCTCATGACCCTCTTCCCCTTTTCCCCAGGGATGCCGGGGCTTGAATCTATCATGTGATCCAACAAGGAGAATTTTGTGATGCTTTTTTGTTACTTTGTCTTTGAAGTAGGAACGCTTAATTATATATGCATGCACTTATTTCAGTGCCCGAGAACGTGAATTGCTGGAAGAACTTTCTGTCCTAAGTACCACTAAAATGAGCCGAGCACGTCCTCGCCCTCAACCTCGACCAGCAGGTACGAAAATATTTTCTTATCTTAAAGCTACAGAATGTTACTGGTCGTAATATCTTGTTTGGACAGAAAAGGGGAGGGGTCAAAGTAGAGGTATCTGATACGTGCAGCCTTGTACTGCTGTAATAATAAGGCTTTTTTGGCCATGATTAACTCACTACTGCACAACCCAAAAAGGAAAAAAAGTAAGCCTGTTTAGTGATACATTTGATTTAGTTCTATTTTCTTTCTTTGACGAGAAAAAACGAAGTAGTTTAAGAGTCTTTCCTAACTTGAAACTTAGAATCTTCTTTAATCAAGTATATTGATTTTTGATTATTATTCTATTTTTTATAAGCATACAGAATGTACAAACAAAATTTGCTTACATAAAGGGAGATGCTACAAATAATAATTTGGTGCTAATGTGCCTCTTTTGTAAAGTTGAAGTGACAGAGACTCAAACAAGTAAAGACACTGAAGAAAGCGAGGAATCTGGAGATCAGAGTGATGACCCATGGAAGAAATTAAAAGATTTTGCGGGGTACATTCTCTTGGCCTTGCAACCTCATGTTTTTTCAGTGATCTTTTGTTCTCTGCACATTTGCCTGTAAATCTTAATTATCATGGTTGTCTTGTCAATAACTGCTATATTAAGTTTTAAGTTACCAATGCATCTAACCTGCTTTGGTGGTGAAAAGGCATATATCAGTGGATTTCCTCGAAAAAGTGAATTTCAATATGAATGCTAAAGCCTTACGATTTCCACAGTCTTGATCCCAAATGAGGGGATCTGCTGCAAAAGCCAAAAGTCTCTGTTCTAAAATAGTCTACAATTTTTGTTCCCCCTCACTTTACTTATGTCTAATGTTTTATAGTCATTTAGACCCAATTTGCTTCATACCATTCTTCAGTGCAGCCAGCCAAGTCATATTTGGTCTTTTTCTGCTATTTTCTTTCTTTTATGTATTCTTGATAAAAAAGTGACAAAAAGTTTTTTTTGGCATTGGAAAATCTGATCTGATACAAGCTCCTATTCTTTCTCGAGTCGAGGGACTCTTTGGCCGCGCTCTCCTTATGGCTATGCCGCCGTCTTTCCCTCCTAGACCCTGACCATAGTTTTCTATGGGCGGAATGCACTGGGTATGATGATGATGATGATACAAGCTCCTATTTGCTTATTATTTTGTTTGGGTATTGTTTTAGTTTCGAGGCCAATGCAATACTTCTACTGGATTTTAATTCCCACAACATTTGGTCTTAAAAGCAATCAAAAAAAGGGTCAAAAATCTTCCCTATTACCCAATACGGGCCCATCTTTTTTCCTATTTAACCCCATTAGGCCATTACCTACAAAAAATAGACCCATCTTCATCCAACTGGGTATGAAGTGGCTTGGCCGCTTGCATTTCTGAAGAATAATGACAGGGAAGATATATTGTATAAGTTGGGGAGTGTATTCTCAGATAAAATTGTAATCTTTACTTTTATCTTTTGTACATTATGCATCATTAAGACATCTAACTGGATTAATCAATGCTTGTCGCAGGTCTGTTGCAAATGGTGCTCTAAAATGGATCAGAGATAACTTATAATTGTAATCTCCAAAAACAACTTCAGACACGTTCTACTGTGAGCATGCATTTCGATACGCCTCGAAGAAAGCAGTTGAGTAAGCGAACATATTGGTTGCTTTACCGAAGATTAATTCTCTGTGCTTCGGGCAATTTTTTGATTCTTTTGCGCAGTTTGTAAAGGGCTAGTAGCCTGAGATTTGAGAAGGTTACTTTTTTTTTACTTACCATAGAATGTAATGCGCAAATGTATAATGTTAGACCTTATGCAACAGATGATTTGATTTGAAATACATTGGTTGATCATATGAAGATTCTATCTGCTTTAAGAAATGCCCTAAAATTTACATCCGATCCCCCATATCGCGCTTAAGGGGTAGCCATTTCGAAAAAATTATTACCCACAATAATTAAAATTTAATTTGCTGCAACAATGTTGCAGTTATTACCTAATTTCATGAATATGTAAGATTAGGGAAATTCAGGTATGATCTCTGCAACGACAAGCTGCCTGCGATTTTAGTTCTTTTGGTTAAGAAGCTAGAGGCTTGAGGATGGGGAATCTTATTACTACTTATAATGAGAAGAAATTACTCACTTTGTCTTTTAAGTTCACTATGGGGTTTTTGGCTTGTGGGAATGAGACTTCGCGAGACTTTTAAGATGAAGACTTTGAAGAGAAAAAGTCTCACCCCAAAGACCACCAGACATTTATCATGAAGACTTTTCTATTTTAGTCTCATTCCCTTCAAACAAACTAAGACTTAGACTTTGTTTTGAAAAAATAAAGTCACATTCCCTTCCTCAAAATTCCTCATGCCATAAGTTCACTAGATTATCTATTTTCAGCTGTGCTTGTTACATTGTCACATTTTTATTTTTGGTTATATTTTCGGCTTCCCACACCCTCTCAATCTTGACGTAAACTCATTATGACACTTCATTTTATTAACATATTTCTTTCATTTACTTTTATTTTGTCTTATGTTTTTGCTATTGTGTACACATCACTTTTTAAATAAAATTACAAAATGCAGCTAATTTAAAAGTAGTTATATTATAGGATATGTTAAGTTAAAAGTATATGAGATTAAATAAGAAAGTAGGTTTTCATATTTTATTTTTCTTAATTTTTGGGTTTTATGAGTTGGCTCTAGTTTGACAATATTTTTTTTATTTGATTGGAAAGGTAGCTTAAAAGTAGGAAATCAAATTCGAAACAACAAGGTTCACAATCTAGTTCGAATCCTCATTAAGCCAAACCTCATCATATGTGTTAAATGCCACCCATTTAGCAAATCTATGAGCAACATTGTTACCCTCTCTAACACAATTTTCCAAAAGTTAGATGTAATTAGTAATGTTTATTGTTTAGTCATTTTTAGTGTAAAAGAACACTTAAAATTCATTTAATATTTTAAAAACTTTGTTATTATTTTTAAAAAAATACATATACCTCTTCTTTGTTGTATTTTTATTGTCTTATTTTTATTAATTGACAAACATAATAAGATATAAAGTAACCTTATAATCAATATTTTAATGAAACTAACACACCAAGCAAATACTATAATAATAATCCCGGTAAATTAAGCAAACCAAGTACATTGATTTAGATCATGTAATATGTTTATCAAAGTCATATAATATTGTAGCAGTTTTAAAACTTTAATATCTCACAACAAATGAAAAAACTCAATAATTTTCTCAATCAATAATACATAAAATTGTCCCTTATGAAAATCATATATAAGTAATTAACATCAAATTATAAGAAACTACCTAATCTATACACCTTGTTTTTGAAAAACTACTTTATCTAATTTTTTTTTACAAAAAACTACCTAATACTAACATAAATGTTTGCAAATGACTACCTTTTAAGTAATCACGTGCCACAGGCGTGTTGTTCAAAGTGTTAAACTAACGGTCAACTAATGATATTCGTTAAAATGTAGTCATTTGCAAACATTTGTGTTAAATTAGGTAGTTTTTTGCAAAAAATTTTAGATAAGACAGTTTTATTTTTTAAAAAAATGTATAGATTATATAGTTTCTTATAATTTTTTCTTAAAAAATAACTCAAACTAGATGCTCTATTCATGCCTATTCGAAATGTGAATCATAGTATTCATTCTTATGGAAATGGGAATGAAAAACAAGAAATACTTTTTCTCGAAATATGGACAAACGGCAGTTTAACCCCGAAAGAAGCACTTTATGAAGCCTCCCGGAATTGAGACAACCTGGCGAACTGAAACATCTTAGTAGCCAGAGGAAAAGAAAGCAAAAGCGATTCCCGTAGTAGCGGCGAGCGAAATGGGAGCAGCCTAAACCGTGAAAACGGGGTTGTGGGAGAGCAATACAAGCGTCGTGCTGCTAGGCGAATCTGTGGAGTGCGGTACACAGGATGGTGAAAGTCCAGTAGCCGAAAGTATCACTAGCAAGTAAGCTAAAAGTCCAACTCAATATATGTTATTCATATAATCATATTATGGTCAAGAGTATATTTTAACACAATTAATTAATCAATTTTTTCCTTTTATTATTTTTTTAAAAATACAATTACACTAACTAGATATAAAAGCTTACTTACAATATTTTTAATAAATTAATCTAATTAAAAATTATTTCTAATTGATCTCTTTATTTAACAATAATTTGGGGTTTTTTATGCGTTACAGGGTAATAGCCCATATATAATTGTCATTATTCACTATGAAATGGCATCCTAAACATTCTAAATTTCTAATTGATCTCTTTATTTTCTCAAAGTCTTAAACTCTTACTTTGGCCTCAATACTGCAAATCCCCAAATTCTAGGGTTACGAATTCATCATCATCTACAAGACGACGTAATCCTAACTTCAGATTTTTCGATTCAGCGAAAATGGTGTTAGCGCAATTAGGTGGGAGCATTTCGCGTGCTCTTCAGCAGATGAGCAATGCGACAATCATTGATGAGAAAGTTCTCAATGAATGTCTCAATGAGATCACTCGTGCCCTTTTGCAAGCCGATGTTCAATTTAAACTTGTTAGAGATATGACCACTAATATTAAGAAGATTGTAAATCTTGACGATCTTGCAGCTGGTCATAATAAACGTCGCATTATTCAACAGGTAATTTTCTGGTTTTCGATTGTCAATTTTAGGGTTTTGTTGTTTTTGGTGTATTAGATGTATATGGTTGGTTTTAACGTATTGATCTTTGGAATTTGGTAGATTGATTGCATATTTACTGCAGTGTAAATAATTTTATTGGCAATCGCGTATAAGTAATACAAGCAGTAAATTTGTAGGGCTATATTGGTATCATTCTTCATTGGGTTTTTCTAATTGCTAAACCCTACGAATTGCAAGCGAAAAAAAATTAATACTTTGGGTTTAATTTTGCAAAATAGATAGCGAATTGGGAATTTATACAAATTAGTTTACGCTCACCCCTCTGTTATTTCATGAGTTTGTAGTCTTAAATTTTAGGAGCTTGAAGGAAGTGCAGCTTTGTTGCGTAGATTTTGTTTGGTTGAAATTTTGAGATTTTGTGTTGAATTATCCTTTTGCATTGAATTATGTGTTGGTCCAGTTTATGTGAAGTTGGACATAGTCTCTGTTGTTATAAGGGTTACACTACACACATTGGACCCCTTAATTCCACTTGGGTGGGAGGCACTTATTGTTCGCTTGAGCGGGAGTCGCTTATTGACATTGGGTTGATGCATATTTGTTGACATTGTATCATCTTGCATTAAAACTGCTGTTTGGTTGGTATAGTATATGAGATGAATGGTTAGAAAAAGACGCTTGTTGTTTAGTTGAAGGCAATTGTAATTTTGTTAGGTTTATATTCCTCTATAGGGAAAGATTTGATTGCAAACTTATGTAGCCCCATTGCACACTAAAGTGGCCTTCGCCTAGGTGCATGGTAGGGATTGATTTATAAGCTTGCTTCAAAGATTACATTTTGCAGGTTTGCTTTTTCTGGAGTCGACTAATTAGTTTGTGTTTCTTAGGCTGTATTTAATGAGCTTTGCAAAATGTTGGATGCTGGAAAGCCATCTTTTACTCCAAAGAAAGGAAAACCAAGCATTGTCATGTTTGTTGGTCTGCAAGGTATTTCTGTCCTTAATATATAGCTTCGGGCAAACCCTAATGATCTTGTTAGTTTTATTACATGAAACTATTAACTGCAAGTAGGGAGTAAGCTAGAGTTTAGCCTTTTAGATATTTTGTTTGGCTGGAGGATTTGGAGGGAAAGAAGATAGGAGAAAACAGGGGAGCTCTCCTTATTTTAAAATAAAGATATAATTTTTTTAAAGATCAAATCTCTCGAAGCATGCGTCTTGTGAAAATTTGGAATGAAAATGGTTTCCATTTCCATTCCTTCTTTTGCCTCCTGTTTTCTTGTCTAAGCTCTATGTAAAGGAGGATTTTACCTTTCTCTCTTTTTCTTCTATTTGATTTGATTTGATAATGTCGTCGAGTAATGATTATGCTGTGTGCTTGAATTATAGGGTCTGGAAAGACAACTACATGTACAAAATATGCTTATTATCATCAGAAAAAGGGTTGGAAACCAGCTCTGGTTTGTGCTGATACTTTTAGGGCAGGTGCTTATGATCAGTTGAAGCAAAATGCTAATAAAGCTAAGATTCCTTTTTTTGGAAGGTATTGTGAATTTTTTTTCTTTCTTGTTTTGAATATGATGGCCTATTGTTTGTAAATGGGTGAAGTTGCTGGGAAGAGAAGATCTTTTGTTGGGTTTCGTGGGGTAGGGAGAGAGAAAAAAAAGTTGAAGAATTCTTCTGAGAATGAGAACAGAAGAGATAAGTATTTCCTATGGTTGAAGGGAGTTTGACACTTTTAACTTAATTGATGCCTATCTAATCTGATAAGGCAGATTGATTGTTGTCGAGTTTGAATCAGAATGTAGGCTAGTGAGAAGGAACACGGTATGTATAAAATTGATTTGAAATTGTGAAGAATCTACCTCATTTTTGATGTGTCTAATTCTTAAGTTAATCTCTCTTCTTGTCTTTAGCTTATTTTTATTATCATGTCCTTGTTTTTTAGAATCTCTGTTTGTTTTTTCTTTTTACATAAATACTCATGAATGTTTTTTTTTTCTTGGAGGGGGACCGAAAAATACACTTTGTGATGGTGTTATGAGCTAAGAGGTAGATTTTGACTGTCGTGTGGCTTGCATAGAGGATAAGGGGGATGAAATATAGACGAATTGAAATTGCTAATAGTGAGCACACCAACCACTCCTCCCTCTTCCCTCGATAAAGATAGAACAAAAGAATTGAGACCAAATAAGGGAACTTTGGCTTTTAAATTTTCAAAGTTCAAGTGATGTGGTCTGTTAATCACGCACAATGCTTAATCGTCGTATAATTGATTTCTTTCTTTTTATTTTTCGAATATTTCTCTCCATTTTATCCTCATTGTTGCAAGTACTAATGTCAATAATATGTCAAATAATAGGGAATAAATATGTGCATTTATGGCAGTCATTAGCGTAATTATAGAATTTAGAAATCTTCATGACATTTAAATTTCAAGTAATGAGTGCAAGTCATGAGAATATTTGGTACTTTTACCTCATGCTGATTAACAAGAAATAACAAGGTACATAATGCAGTTTAGACAGAAGTTGACAAATTTATGTACTTTTTATAGAATCTACATCTTTGTTGCTTCAATGTTTTTGATATATCTATTATCCGGTAAAACTAGCCTATCAGATCGACATATTATGCAATGTGTAGAGTTAAAGTCCCTTTTTTGATAGTTGGATTTAGTTTGCAATCTTTACTTTCTCTAAGATTCCATTGTATCATGACGCTTAAATTCTTTTGATATTTTGGTAACTAGGTATCAAAATTTAAACACGAGCAAGAATGTATTTTTGGAGGCCATTGTTTATATCCATTGATAATTATGTTCTACATTAACAGTTACACGGAATCAGACCCAGTGAAGATTGCTGTTGATGGTGTAGATACATTTAAAAAAGAATCATATGATCTCATTATCATTGATACTAGTGGACGCCACAAGCAAGAGGCTTCTCTATTCGAAGAAATGCGACAAGTTGCTGAGGCAACGGTAATCCTTTTTTTTTTTTATAATTTAAAATCTTTGGATTTGGATTTGTTTGTTATTGTATGCAACTATGCATTTATTTGTTAGTGAAGGAAGATGAACCTTGCTCATTTTATGTGTTTTGTTTCAGAAACCAGACCTTGTCATTTTTGTCATGGATAGTAGTATTGGTCAAGCTGCATTTGATCAAGCTCAAGCTTTTAAGCAAAGTGTTGCAGTTGGAGCTGTGATTATTACTAAAATGGACGGTCATGCAAAGGGAGGTGGTGCTCTTAGTGCGTAAGTATTGTGGTATTAGAAAAGTATATATGTTTCTAGAGCTATCCTTTTTTTTCTCCCCATCAATGCCAAGTAGAAGAGATTGTGTTTGTGAACGGTTTCATGGAAGAGCTTGGAGCAAGCATGCCTTTCGCATGACTTATCAGGTGTAGTTATACTGATGGTGTAAGGAGTCATTTTTATTGGATGTTGTTGTAGTTGTGAAAATTCTTATCTTAACTGTTTATTTTCGATTAATCTAAAGTTATTCTTACAAACTCGGGGCTTAACTCGAGTGTACCATTGCATATGGTATCAGCAAGAGTTTATGGGTGCTACGAGCAAAATTTTGTTCGAGCAATTTAAAACAGTAAAAGAAATAACGGATAACAGTTTGACAGTGCATCAGAGAGTAGCAGGTCATATTTCATTTTTTTCTTCTCCTTTTCTATTCTACTCTATAAATCACATCAAATATTGTAGGCCAAGTTAATGCAATGATGGAGCATATTGAACGAGTTATTGGTGCAATTTTGGAGGCCAAGTTGGATCAACAATTCAAGTTGCCAAAATTGAAGTTAATTAAGTTTTTTTGGAGGGCTAGCGAAAGCAACACGTACTGTTAGTGAAGTGAAGGCCAATTTTAATAACTATTATATAATAAGAGATGGGAACCATTCCTATTGTGAGAATTATTGGTTAGCCTAGTGGTTGGAGGCTTTTTCTTCTACCCTTGCACAAGGGTTTTAAGTCTCAATAGTTAACACCCCTCCCCCTATTGCCTGCAAGGGGATCCACCCTACACTCGAAAAAAAAGTACCATCTCTTTGATCACATCGAACTTTGCAATTGAAGAGAATAGAGATTGAGTTATTGTTAGTTTTTAGGGGAAAATCTTTGAAAGACGTGGGGGATGATGGGTTTATGAAAGAGTAGGAAACTTATTGTCGTTGGATAGAGAATGCTCGTATCACGTAAAGAAGCTTGTATTACTCATGATAAGTCATAACAATATTTGTAAAACTATTTTTTTCTTTATCGTGCGGGATTATTTATTGTTTGAGCTCGATCATGAGATTATCGATAAATGTCCATGATGTACTGCATACGCTAACCTACCATGATTTGTTTATTACATTTTCGATAAGGATCATCTTTCTCAGAACAACTTTTTCTTAGAATTCATAGGATGTTGACACGGTGGTGCTTTTAGGTTGCCTTTTCTTATTTGAAGTCTTTATGCTTGATTAGAGTTGTTGATATGTTGAAAAGGTGCTTTATAATTCTCTATTCTCTTAGTCTGTAAGTTCTTGATGTAAATTCATGATGTAATTGCCGTGCAGTGTGGCTGCGACCAAGAGTCCTGTGATTTTCATTGGAACAGGAGAGCACATGGATGAGTTTGAGGTTTTTGATGTCAAACCATTTGTTAGCCGCCTCTTGGGTATGTTCCCCATCCTCGTATTTTGTACTTGTTTATTCTGTATATTTTTGCTGTAACTGTTTGATTGCTCTGACATACCGTTTCTTTCTTTCCATAAGGTATGGGTGACTGGTCAGGGTTCATGGATAAGATACATGAAGTGGTTCCCATGGACCAGCAGCCTGAACTTTTGCAGAAATTATCTGAGGGGAATTTTACTCTCAGAATCATGTATGAGCAGTTTCAGCATATCATGAAGATGGGTCCTATTGG
Source organism: Amaranthus cruentus (assembly GCA_019425755.1). Classification (NCBI taxonomy): domain Eukaryota; kingdom Viridiplantae; phylum Streptophyta; class Magnoliopsida; order Caryophyllales; family Amaranthaceae; genus Amaranthus; species Amaranthus cruentus. The sequence goes on along the minus strand of CM033450.1, from coordinate 29,143,341 downwards.
TCAGGTATGCTGTAGCCGTCTCTGTAACTTGACGTTTGTATGTCAACTCTAGGCATGGCTCTGATTGCACCGGTAATTTGTATTCTTATATGTTTACCTTTGTTGGCTGGCTGGTGACTTGATCTTTTTCTCTTCCTCAGCTAATACAATCTCCCCGGCCCCCCCTTGATTGATTCTCACATTTATTTTCTCACTGTTCTTTCTATGGCTTGATTTCATATTGCAAAATCACCTCTACCTTCTAATTGTCTATTGATCCAATCACTAAAGTTCCAGTCTTCTGAGCTGCAATGCGCTGATCAACTGTCTGGTGCCTGACTTTTTATCATCTATTATAGTACTCTTATTTCTACTCTCAACGGTAGCAAGTTAGACACTTCAATCTTCATCATGCTATGTTTACTTTCCCTATCTACCTCATCTCCACATCTCTGTGGTGCTTTGTGTTTCATGTCTGCTTGTCCCTTCCATTTATGATTATTTCCCCCCTGATCTAAGTTTTAGTCCATTGTTGGCGACGGTAGGTAGCTGCTTTGAGTTTTGAGCACCTTTTAAGCAGTTTTCTAATAGGTTTTTTAATGCTAGGTTTTCTCGATGCTTCCTGGATTCAGTTCTGAGTTAATGCCCAAAGGTCAAGAAAAAGAGAGCCAAGCAAAGATCAAACGCTATATGACGATGATGGATTCAATGACAGATGAAGGTAAGTGGGTTTTAGGATGTTCCATTTTGGCTTTAAAAAGTGACTTTATATCTAAATTTATAATATTGGATGAATTGTGATTAATAATTAGGTTTGTAATTGTTTGTATTTTGATTGCTTTTGTGTTTCATATTTGAATTGTCTGGTGTACAATAAAGCTTGATTTATGATTGTGAACAAACAAATTTTACTTTGTGTTTGCCTTAAAATCGTAACAGGTTAATGTGGAGACATCAATTCTAACCCTAGACATTGTAATAAAGGTCTTTAATTTGGTACACTATTGTTATTTAACTTTAAATTTGGCACAATTCTCGAAACATGAAGTGATCCAATTTCCCTGGGCAAGGCATTCTTTAGATGAAAACTGTGTTTTTGCTTTATTTTGCCAATGTTTCTAGAAGTTTTTATTGGGCTAAAGTATGTGAAGCTTAATCCCTTCACTCCTATTTTTTAGAGGTGTTATAGAAGAGCTGTATATATGTTTCTGAATATATACAGCTCTTCTATAACACCTCTAATGTTTTTGAATCAAAATGAAGAGCTGTATATATGTTGATGATGGGTGGGGGGTGACTTCTTGTGTATTGTTTCTTTTGATTAAACTACTCATGCACCTTAATGTCTGCACGTCTGTTGTCTTCTAAAAGAAGGGATGATTTTTTGTGTGTGCTCGATCAAACTTAAAACTGAAGCAATACTTGAAGACTAATGATCTAGAAAGTAACTATTACTTTTATCCTATTTTACTCGGACTCTTCATTTTGCTTCACTTACCAGTGTCCGATCCTGATCCTTAGACATTGGTATGACACTTAGACATTTCACTTTAGGTGTATAATTGAATATTTAAACTTATTCGACACTTGGACACGTACCAGTATCCAACATTAGTACCCGAGTCCAAATAACATAGGTTCCGTTATAGTTTTTTGTTATTTGTATATTTAGGGTGGAGTCTGTTAAGAAAATACTTCCTCTTGTTTCCTGGACAACTTTTGAAAATAGTTTTCTTGGTTTATATATTTGATCTTGATGTTGCAGAGTTGGACAGCTCAAACCCAAAGATTATGAACGAATCACGAATTTTGCGTATCGCTCGTGGATCTGGCCGTCTTGTTAGAGAAGTTATGGATATGATGGAGGAATATAAACGTCTTGCCAAGATCTGGAGCAAGATGAAGGGACTTAAGATTCCTAAGAAGGGAGATATGAGTGCCTTGTCACGTAACATGAATGCACAGCATATGAGCAAGGTTCTTCCTCCGCAGATGTTGAAGCAGATAGGAGGTACCGGTGGTTTGCAGAACTTGATGAAACAATTGGGAAATATGGGTTCGGCTAAAGACATGATGGGTATGTTTGGCGGCGGAGATAAGTAATCACTCCCTTTCAAATGTGTTCGTTGTTATTAGCTTCTGCTGGCATGAATTTTTTCGGCTATATCTACGAAAATTCCAACTTGCTTTCTCCGGCTACTTTCCAGAGTTACAGCCAAATATTCGCGAAGCTTGCTCTTTGATCTCTCGTTGCTGTAAAGTACATTGATAGGTTTCTATTTTTGTTTGTTTTTATTGTAAACTATTTAGTAAATTACTATCTCAAGACTCAAGCTCATACTTCAGAATTGTAAACAATTAGTAATCTATCCACCGGGTAAATCATCTGTTACTAATAGACATTAATAAATCTTACCTACAAATTACAATTATATTTTATTTGTCTATTAGTAATAAGTTGTTTACTTATTGGGTTTATTAAGTTTCTTCTCGTGTCATGCTAGTGCCCCAAGGGTACTGCCTTGGAAAAGAGGATGAGTGTAATCTTTTCACGGTGATTGTCATTAACTGTTGCTCAAACAAATACACATTTTTGCCTAAACGGTTAATGTCGAGTGCTCGATGACACTGTCTCAATTAATTTGCATTTAATTTTTATTTTAGTTTTCATTTACCTCCAACAATTTTCTCTTTTCGTAATGATTTTTGCAATTTTTTTTATTCTAATCCTTTTCAAGGGCTAGATGGAGTAAAATTTACGTCTTTATATTCAGAGGTGGAAATTAAAAGGGATAGAGTAAAAAGAGTAGAGTGCAATGAAAATTTGACCTAAACCTTTTACCCTAAACAGCCTTTAGAGCTGCAGGAATAGTCCTTGGGATGAATTCTTGTATTGTTAACCTAGGGCACTTCTGTGTGCCTTAGCTCGTTTAATTATGCCCTTTACAACCCAAATTGACAGCAACATAAACCTTTCAAGAGGAATATTAAAAAATGAACATTAAGCCAATATAGCAACAGAAAAGAAAAAAAAATCATCGTCTTTTATTACATATGTACTTCAAGGGCATCCGATTGAATAGTTCACTCGTCCAATATTATTCAAACAACTTCCTCGAAATATTACATTCAAAATGAACATAGCTGTACATTATTAACCTCGAATAATCACAAAAACTTGCCCAACACAGTTTGCTTCGCGGATGCCACTTCTCCTTCATCCTCCTTATCAAACTGGTTTTGTGTCTTAAGAACGCATCGGATAAGAGAATTTATTTGCTTCCTTGTTCTGGCATTATCTATAAAGAGTTCAGTAACCATCTTTCTAAGCTCATCTATGGCTGAATCGACTGACGTGTCTGAATTCTCAACATCATCGGCAAGCAACTGTGCCTGTCGACTATAAATCATTAAAACGAAGCCACCAGGTTGTAGAAAGCAGATCGTTAAAACTAGAATAATCTTGAAATTATTACAAGAGCGTGATAAATTTGTTATTGGGCTTGTACACAAGACCCACATAACAGGAGAGTTGGCTGCACACAAATCCGATGAGGTTCCATCAGGTTTTTGTGCTGCCAACTCTCCTCTTATGTGAGTCTTGTTGTGTACAAACCCAATAACAAATTTAACAGTGCCCTTCAAAACAATTTTAATTACTTTCCAGAAAACTTTGGTCCCTTTGATGGACCTTTCGAACAAATCACTAGATCTGACTAGTTGAGCTTAGGAACAAATTGATAACTAATTAATGCAGGCACAAAACTAGTAGCGAAAACATATAATTTGGCCTTGGCCTATTGACATAAAACTAATCAGCAGTTAATAATCAGCTAAGGATCAATCTAAAGAACAGCAAGCGATCAGTAATCATGAATGAGGGGAGGAGGGTATTGATAACCTTAAGATCACAAGGAACATGAAACAAACAAAAAAAGCAACTGCACAAGAAAGTACCTCAGCCAGAAGAAGACCAATTCGATTATCAGACGTTGTAAGTAGATCAATAGCATCTGATGATGAAGTATCCAGCACTAATTTGTCTTCCTCTTCAACTAAGACATCCACACTAGACTCTTCCAACCGTTTTCGTAGAATCGAACATTCAAGCAACAACTTATCATTGACGACTTTTGCAGATTCCTTTCTTTGCTTTTCATTTTGGAGGTCTCTCTGATGTGAAATGACACCAAGTGAATATTATTGAAACACAAATTATGTACAAAAAGAATTGACATTCGAAAAGGTGGGTTTCCACGGTTGATACTAGTATTTGATTCAAACATATTAACGTACTTTTCTCATGTGAAATAATGAAACCGGTGCATTAGTTACAAGTTACAACACATATTAAATGATGGAGTCCTGGAGGCTGGATTTGGGATAGTTATGTGTTTTATATGATTTAGCAGTGCAGCTTTGTGTTAAAGTCTTTATTTTTTTATTTTTAATACAACATTTCATTACCTAATACCATTAAGTGGGTCCGAGTGTGGGGTTTGGAGGGGTCGGATGTACGTAATCTTACCTATGTTAGTAATAATACTGACAAAGAGATTGTTTTTGATTGACCCTTGGTGTATATTCTTTGTTTTTTATAAATTATAAATTTCCTAAAAAAGAATCATCTCAACTAAAGCTTAGACACAGGCAGTATACATAAGACTTCCAAAAAAGATGACAGCAAATCGCTCTAATGAAAAATCCATGATCAATGGTGATCTAATGCAAATATATTGTCCTATGCGCGTATTGGTTAAACAATCATCTACCACCTTCATACCAATTGAGAAAAATAAAAGATATGTTGATGTATGGAATAAACACTACCTCCAGTTCTAGCTTTTCTTTCATCAAGTTGCTAAGCTCCTGCTTTAAATCTGTTTGTGAACTTCGAAGAGACTTAACCTCTTTACCAAGCACTTTCAAATCTGATTTCGATTTTGTTTCAGATGTTTCTAGATTTTTCCGTAAGCTCTCAAGTTGATCCTTTGTGACATCTAATTCTTTTCTCAGGTTTTCCTTCTCCTGGATAATAGCTGAATTTTCTGAAACCATACACATACTTTCATCCTGAAAGATCACACAATAAATTATTTTAGAAAAAACTAAAAATCGATTATTCTAGGTCACAAGTGTTTGTACGATTTCAAACCTGTTCAGATTTCAATTTCATTTCCATTTCTAAACACTTCCTCCGAAGCTCCTCCATATCCCATTGCATCTGGGTATACCTCTCCTTGTCAACTGTAAAAGCTTCTTGAAGATTGCCTTTCGTACTCTCTTTAGTAGTTTCCAGTTCTACTTCCAGATCTGTGATCTGCGGAAAAGAAAACGAGTTCCACAAATCTTCACAAGGCCATTATCAAAAGTATTTAGCCTATTAATGTAAGGTCAAGTTATAGGATGGACATGGCCGTTCTTGAGGGTAGTTTTGAGGTGCAACCGCCTAGGGCCAAATTCATGAAGGGGGCCCAAATTGAATTAATCCTTATAATGAAATTAGTATTTGCATATGCAGCTTTAGGTTTCTCAATTAAGCGCATGACTAAGGGTCCTTTTTCATTTTTCGCCTAGAGCCCAAAAATTGCAGGAACGACACTAATTTAAGGGGCAACCACCATTGCCATCGTAGGGTCTCAAAGTGAAGCTTGGTCGTGTACATAGCATAATCTAACAAAATGCAGGGAGGATAAAATTAAATAAACAAAAAAAATTCGTGATTTCGAAAAGTACCTTTGTTGTGAGGTACTGCCTCACTGCAAGCTCTTGATTCAGTCTAGCAACAAGGTCCTCAACATCCGCTTTTGCGGTAGTCAGTCTTCTCTGCATGGTAACAAGAATCCTGCTAAACTTATTGCGGTCATCTGATGGAAGAGCCACCAATAGGTTGCTAAGAGATTGTAGACCTTCATCTATCAAACCTTCTTCTCCCGCAGAACAGTTCTCACCTTCACTCTGAGCTCTAAATGTTTCCCACTTAGAAATTTCACTAGTTTTTTTAGAACTTATTCCATTAATAACATTTCCCAGAGAACCTTCATTAGATTTATCCTCCTTGATGCAATCACTAGCTTTGTCGAAATTTGACGCAGAACTTTCCCCGCTAACTACAGATACAACATGATTATCATGCTTAGGTGTTACAGCATCAGATTTCTCATAATTAGCACTATCGAAGTAATCTGATGCGACTGATGAAGCATCACCAACCACAGAGACATTAGAACTTGACTGATACTCAACAAATGAAGAGACACTGCCCCCAGATGAATCATTGAATGCTGAAAACAAAAAATCAAATCACTTGTTTGATTAGGTTGCCAGGTTGAAAAACTTAGTAACATAGTTAAGGTGCTCGAGAATCACCCATTGAAAGAATACAGTATTAAACAGCAATGGAAACTAAGATTTATATGGAAAACACCTACAAGACCTGACAGCAGCTTCCAGCTCCAGAAAGATTGCCACAGGTGCACTCCTTGACACGCCAAGGTTTGATAACAGTTTTTCCATCCAAATTTCCAAAGCAACTCTTCTCTGTTACAATGGAAGTATGAAGATATTACAACATAGAATTGAGTGCATTTCAATGGCGGACTGGAGAGAGAATTGGTTTTGAAATACAACAGCGACCAATTTAAAAAGCTTTTGAAACAAGGATATAGCCTATAGAAGTTATCCTTCGGGAGCAACGGAACACAGAGATCAAAATTTATTTTCACAATGCAAATTAGTAAGTCAGCATTTTTAATAATAATATTACCTCTTCAACCAAACTCTGGCTTTGAACTCCTAAAAGCTTCCTTGGAGGAGGTGCAGGTAGAACTTTCTTGGGAAATAATTTTTGGAGCTGTGAAAAGGAGGAACTAAATATTAATTAGAGCTAGAGTTAGCAATAGATGTCCTACAACAGAATTAAAGCTAATGAATAATTTAAACTAACCTCTGAAAACAGCTTCACAAATTCACTAAATCTTCGTAATATTAATCGAGTGGTTGTAACTGCTTCTGGTGTTTGTATGCCCACTTGAACCCTGTAATACTGTCCCATGTAATAGTGAGAACAAAATCCAAAAAGGAGCCATGTACGAATAAAAATCATAAAGGGGGGAGGCTGCATGGACAGGAATGACCATTTTGGATATCACTCACTAGAACCATCAAAAGAAAGAAAAAAGTATTTTGGATATATGCCTACATATAATCATACAGAACCGGCATGAGGCATGCCACCTAAATCAAAGCATAAACGATAGTACATTACTTCAAACAGTCCAGCCTCCCACACAGCATTCCCAGGAAAAAAAATGATCCACAATATTTGTGAAAAGAAAAAAAGGGGGCGAAGACTTTAACCACTAGACAAAGGCTCTTACACCTCAAAGAAAAAAAGATTCACAGCAGCAGACAGAAACCAGCTTATTAGTGAAGCACAAACCAAATTAATTTCAAATGCAATCAGTAAATGTAATATTTACCACAACTGGACCAGAGCCTCTTGAATTTGACATCGTAGTCCAAGAAGGAACAGTTACACAGTAGCTCCATCCGGTGTGAGGATCATGAGGCCAAACAGTCTTACGTCCTTCCTGAAGAAAATTCAATTACCGCGAGTCAATCAAGACAATAACTAAGCTCAAGGCGAAAAGCAATATATAAAGTATAACCAACAGCAAACAATGAGCCATGAATAGGCAACATAAATTATACTCTCTAAGTCCCCGAGTTGCTACATTTCTCATATCTGTCCGTACCACTTAGCTTGCTAAATTTCCTTTGTCCCCACCAATATGTTTAATTCTCACACTTTCTTCTTTTAATATAATCCACACAATTCAAATTCTTTACCTTATTCACCAACAACTAAACTACACTTTAATTTTTGTACCAAACCCTGCAAGGAGCTCATGGGACATTGCAGTATTAATTCTTGACAAGATCATGGATCATTAGAAGCCGAAAGGGTTCCAGCCAACCAGCCATGTCGATGGTCACATACCTTGAAGGGAAAGGTTTCAACCCAAATAATTCACCGCTCGTATCATCACAGTATTTCCTTTCAGAATAAATAACGGATTCTTCAAAACTAACTATGAAACTCTACTGCAACTCAATGACAATTCGACAATGCATACTGCAAAAGACAAATTATAATCATTCTCATTTTACGCACAACCTAAAACCAAAAGGCACGGTTATAACTCTTAGAACTCCAATATAACTCTGTATCGAGTTCGCTTAATATTCCATGTGAATCACAGCCTTAATCTTACATACCAACCATCTAAGTATGAAATTACTCGTGACATTATCATTAGACAAATATATCACCATTCTTCATCTTTTAGCCACCATGATTGTTGATAAGTGCAATTTATATTACATATTTTATGTACTTCTTTTGGTAGTTTAGTTTAGTGGAATACTGAAATGTTTTAGGTGAATATAGCTTTGTTGCTCTGTTATATGTTATTACAATGGTTTTTGAGCAACTGAATTATTATGTGTGATTTTATGGTATTTTTAGTACAAGACTTGGTTGATTTGATATGTAGGGATGCAATCAAGATATAAATGCAAAATGGAGCTTAAAACATCTCCAATACTCGACTTTAGGTGGAGGTTACTTATACGTCAAGTCTTCATCGGCGGTGAAGCTGGAGAACGCACTTTAAGCCGACTCAGTTTCACCCTAGTTTTCCTTAACGATGAGTCGGCGTTAACTTCTAGAAGCAGGAATATTGGGCGCACAAAAGTCGACTTGGCTTCCACCTATATTTCTTGGACGCTGAGTCGGAGTTACCTTTTGGAAAGTTGTTTCGTCAGATTTTGGAGCATTTCAAAAAAAAAAAAATCAGAAGAACCACAATAGCTTTTATTACCTTCTCCAAATAGCATACATTGTTGTCTTCTTCAAGATCACTGTTTTCCGCTATTGATGAAGCTTTATTTAAAAAAAACTCACATTCGAATTTAAGCATCATTTCTTCAGGTTGTAGAAGGTGTGTATGTTCGATAGTTGAAGAAGGGAGATGAAGAAATCTGATTTATTAATAAATGATGCTTTATTGTGCTTGGTGCTTGGGAATAGGCGGTTAATTAGAAAACTTTTCATCTCCAAAAAACATAGAAGGTCTCATAGACGGTCTCTCAATAGCTCAGCAAGAGTTTGTGAAACAGCAATTTTCTTCTCTTGGGAATGACACAACAGTTTTTTTAATTAATATATTTTCTAAATCAGCCGGTCTCTTGAGAGACCGTCTCTCAGAGAGACGTCCCTCAAGCCCAACCCATTAAAGCTAGTTTTTACTCTTACCGTACATTTTCTTTTATGGGACGACCCAATTGGGACGACCCAATTAGAAATGGTCTTCAAAAGAGACCGTCTTTTACAAGAATTTGTGTTTCTAAATATAGTAAGTTGAGAATGTTGGTTGGGCTCTTATGAGAGGCGTCTATACTATAGAAGGTCTCTCAAAAAACCCTAATAATCAAGGGTTGGATCAGGGCCTCCAGCGGGCCCGGCCCAATACACAGGCCTAATCGTAGCACTTGCAGTAAATAAAATTTCTCATCAATTGCATATTCCTTCTCTTTCATTCCAACATCTTAGAAAACATCCGACAATGTGGAATGCTTATACCACTTCTAGCTACACAAATTTCACACAACTAAACTCAATCCAAATAAAAACCCCACATTCTAGAACACCCTTGTATCATCCTGAATCCTCTAAGTAAAATCCAAAACCCTAATTAACAAAACCCCAAGTTAAAATTTCATAAAAAAATCAGCTAACCAACATTAAATGCGACAGAAACTTACAATAATCAAGTAAATAGTAAATCAATTTAAACAACCCAAATCCCAGAAATCAACAAATAAACATATAAGCCACAGAAATAATAAATAAATAAATAAAAAGGCATACCCATTTTTGAGGAGGAGGACTCCAATCCATACCCAAAGGTAAAGGGGAAGTACCATCATGGCGAAAGGCGGATTCAACTTTTTCTTGTTGAAGGGGTGAAGAAGAGTGAAATTCACGAGTTAGGGTTTCATACAAGAATTGATCTGATACTCCCAAATCATCAAATAAGAAATCCATCCCATACGCATTCATGATCTTTTCTGGACTGAAATTTCTTGGTTTTTTGCAAGTTTTTGCCGAGGAATTGAATAAGTGTGGAACTATGGCTACTACAGTTTAAATAAATGGGAGCTACTAGACTAATCCACGTGTTTTTCGCGTGTCTATTAACCATTTTTATAAGGGTTTTTCTAACCTATGCCATAATGGCATAGGTTAAGAACATTAAATTTTTTTATAAAGCTACTTTATCTTTTGAATATGTTCTTGAGAATAATGATTTTATGTATACATTAACTAAAGTAAGTATAAAAAAAGAGAATAAAATAGAAAATCTTTGAATAAAGTTGGTAGATAAAGGTAATTAATATTCACTTAACCTATGCCTTGTGGCATAGGTTAGACAAACCGTTTTTATAATTTTTAGCATCGTTTCGAGGTATCTTCCTAATTTTCTTCGTTATATTTTATTAAGAAAATATTTCAAGTTTTAATATAAAAAAAAATACATAATAAATTATATAAAGTATACGTTTAAATTATATAAATCAAGATGAAACTAATAATAATATTTTAATATTATATATCATTGAAAATATATCGAGATCGTGATTCTAAGTAGGATCGAAATCAACAGTTGGAATCGAAAAATAGAATCAAAAGATCCTACAAATTTGCAAAATTAGCAATTTGTATTATGTCTATGTTTAATTCTATATAGTTAAGGTGACTTGGTTTTAAATAAGTTGTTCTTAGGTTTCGAACTCGTGACCTGGTTGTTCAAAATGTGAATAAATAATTTCATTTCAATATCACTAAGCTACAACATTTACATTTGGTAATTCATAACATTAATATAATTTATATTTTATGAGAGCAATTACAATCAACGACTATTAAAGGAAGGAAAGTAATGACTATTCAGTTTTCTTGATTAAGTTTTGTATTGTGAATTTGAGTATAATTTGAATTTGGTGTAATTTTAATTTGCTATAAGTTATGATAATTTTAATTTTATTTGTGTATGATTTGGTATTGTTTGTTCATGAATTAAAATTTTAATTTTCTTTAAATTATAATAATTTTAATTTTATTTACTTTTTTTTTTGAAATATAATTTTATTTACTTTGAATTATGACAATTTTAATTTTTATTTGCTTTAAATTATGATAATTTTTAATGTAGAATTAGAATTTGTATTTGTCTATGATTGCATAGATTGTTGTTCATGAATAAAATTTAAAATCATCAAGAAATGCTCTATTGTTAATTCTTGTAACGAGTAGGTTGAGTTTTGTCTTCGTTTTATTTTATCTATGTTCTTGTCTTTCAAGTTATGCTTTACTTGTTATTGAGAATCAGAACGCTTTTATTAGACTCGCAACCTCATGTTTCAAATCCTAGGTCCGCCACGGATATAAGATATACACCACACATAATACATTTAGAACACACACACAAAAGGATATAATAATAAATCACAGGAAGCAAAAAAAGAACAAAGATACTGCAAAAAAATTTAAATTAGTAGTTTTGGACGATCTTACCAACAATCCTAACAATCTTGTCAATGATCCTAGCTGATTCTAACTATGCCAACAACGATCCCACTAATTTCGATTCCACTAACGATCCTAGTCGTTGGGTCCGATATGGGGTACGATTCTACAATCCAGATTGCGATTTTAACAACATTGATTGTTATTAATGATATTAGTATATCCATATTAATATTAATATTTGTGTTGTTTTTAGTTTAAGCCAGGGGTGGTATTCGCCCAATTGTTGTTGGTACAGTGTGGTGCAAGTTTGTTTCTAAGGTTGCTAATTCGTTGTCGGGGAAGCCTTACATGCCTATCTTAAGGATATTCAGTTTGGTGTTGACACACAATGAGGTGGTGAGGCTATTTTTCATTCTGTTTATTATAGGCTTGTTGAATGCAAGAGTGATGTTGTTATGCTTTTAGTGGATTTTAAGGATGCTTTAAACCTTATTGTTAGGAGAGTTATATTGTTTGAGACAAGGGTGCAATGTCCTTCTCTTACTCCTTAGAATGAGTTATGCTACTCCCAGGCTCCCAGCCTGCTAGGTTGTATTATAGGGACTATATTCTCTATTCTAGTGGTGTTCATGAGCGGGTTTGAGAGAGTAGCGGATTGGGCTTGCCCTTAGAAACATATATGCGGGTTTAAAATTTCAAAATCATTGTTTTAGTGGGCATATTTTATTTGTCGCTACATGCCCTATTTCTTAGCGGGCGAGACCCTCAGACAAACGAGTCTTTTATTTTATAATTAAGTAAATAACTTAAGGTGAAAAACATAACATTGTTAACTTAGAATGTGATTTGGTCACGAGCATTATCATTATAAAAATTAAAGAAAAAATACACAGTTTAAAGTTAAGTCTTAACAACAACTAAAAAAATACAATACATTATCCAAAGTTTAGTTAATACCATTAGAAAAATAGGCATAAACTTGTTCTATGACAATATACAAATACCGAAAATCAAGAATAACTAATTACAATTCATAATTACAAAGGACTCTAAAGAACACAAAATACATAACTTAAAAGAAAAAAAATCAATTAATAAAGCATAAAATTTTCAATTTCATAAATAAAAAATTAGAAAACCTATACTACCTCCTATTCAGCCTAAATGTCCCATTTAGTTTTTTGGCACTATTTACTCATCACTCTTTATTTGTATCTTACTCTTAATCTATAAGTTAAAATATAGTCATGTGGGATCTTGTTTGATTCGTCTTAATACAAGGATTATTAATATCAAATGTTTATAATTTTTAGTTAAGAATAATTTGAGATATTAAGGGTTAAAATGTTGTCTCGGCAAGTGTGAAAAAACTAAATGGGACATTTAGGCTGAATAGGAGGGTGTATAATTATAAGTGGGTGGACATATATACCAGTGGGTGTTATTTTTGTGTCGACCCACCTGTTTTAACTTAGTTGTTGGGTAGTACCCGCCTAAATATATATTTATTCGGAAATTATTGTCCAAACCTGCCCGTTTTTCGAGCTTGACGGGTAACCCGTCCTTAAACAGCTCTAAGAGTTGTCAATATGTTTAATAGGAGATCCTCTAGGCTCTTTGCTCTTCACCCTTATTTTGCATTCTTTGGTTTTGAAATAATCGGTCTTGTCAGCTAAACTTCCAAGCACAGTACGATAGTACCATTATTGGTGATACCCTCATCGTCAGCCAAGGCCCTACACAAATTTAGGTTTGAGGGACCATCTCATGGTTTGTTTCTTAATGTGAACATGACGAAACTTTTCTGACATATGGAGGATCCAAGTAAAGAGATTGGGGGTTTTCCACCTAACCGATCTCGTCATTGTGTGAGAGTTAAACTTTTTGGTGGATTTGTGAGTATGTATTTTAATTTTTGTCGTGATTTTTCCTTGAAAAGGGTATTTAAAACTCATCATAGAAGTACTTTTTTTTTGTTTCTCATTTCTCAATTTCATAAGATGTTGCATTAAACTTGTTGAGGTTTTCATATTTAAAATTATACTAAGTTTTTATTATCATTCTCACCCTTTAATATGAACTACCATACGAGCCAATTTTTACCATATGAAATATTTTGTTGACTGTACTCATAATATTACTCTATGTCGCAAAGAAACTAGCCTTATTTTCTCTTTTAATATGTCTCTTTGAATTTGGCCAATTTATATTTTTGGTCATGACTCACTTATTTTCTTAAATTTTCAATTATATATTTAGCTTACATTTTCATCTTATCTATACATTTATCCCTATTCTTCATAAAATTTACTTTTTTTTTATACTTTAATGTAGTTAATCATTGGCGGGTTACTTGTTACACTCGCCCACGAGACTCAAAAAACATGTTAAAGATTATCGACCAAGGTAAAGACGTAAAAAAGTTATCGGCTGGTAAGCTTATCCGTCTGCCTAATTATAATATCATCATCATCCTACCCAATATATCCCGCTCATAGAAACTATGGGCATGGTCTGGGGAGGGAAGGACGACGGCAACTCATACCCGTAAAGAAGAGCACGATCAAAAGGGAGTCCTCCGGTATTTTTTTAAATTTATATAGAAGTATTAAAAGTAATTATTTTAAAAAAACTTTTAGATAATATACTTATTGTTTTAGTCCTGAAAGTTTATGTTCTTATTATCTTATATAAGTGTTCATAAGAAGTCATTTTTTTAGTAATTTATAATTATTATTGAATTAAGGTGAGAAAATTACATTTTTATATCAACAAAGCTAAAAAATTTTATTAAAAATTCTAATTTTGAAAAACTAAAACCTTAAAAATAATTTTTAAAATTTTAATCCGTAAATAAATTTTTTACAATAAATTTCGGTCTGCTACCCGTTCAAATCCGCTTACAAACACATCTATAGACTATAGCTTTTCACCTACTTTCCTTTTTTTATGAAAGAATTACCTACTTTCCTTAATTTTAAACAAATATACTAGTTGAGATTTTTACCGGTAGAGAGCGGTTGAATTAGTCACAATTAATAATTAAAATTAAGAATAATTTTATTTCAAAAAAAAAAAAATTAAGAATAATTTATTTATTCGAAAAAAAAAAGAATTAAGATTAAGAAAAAAGAATTAGGCAAGTATAAGAATAAAGAGCGGCGCATTTGTTAAACCTCAAATAAACCTCTAACTGTAATCCTTATTCATCCTCTTCTCTCTTCCATTTTCTTGTGCTCTTTTGTTAGGGTTCTAGTTTCTTAGATTGTATTTTTTTTTTCTTCTTCTCACACCATTTTTGAAGGGATTGCAAGTTTCTAAATTATCAATCGGAACATTACGCCGGCTATTTGGTCGTCTTTCCGTACTGTTGTGGTTCGGTGCAACGTTTGGCGTTTAAGGTAACTGGTCATGTCATGGATTGTGAATTATTAAAAATGTTATTTTAAAGATTTTAGAATCTTTTTTATTTGTTGGTAATGCCTCAAGTTACATTTTTGTTATTATTATTATTTCTGTTGGAGTTAATTTTGCTATATTGTGATGATTGAATAGGGTTGTAAATTTAGGTATGAAAGTTGTGAAGTTTTGTGATAATTTATTGTTTTATAGTAATGTTATTTGATATGGTTTGTAAATTGTTTAAATGGGTTTTCTAAAGTGTTTCGGAATCGTTTTTTACTTGATTGTGATTCCCTGAGTGATATTCTGTTTTGAAAATCTGATGATTTTATTTTGGTATCATTGGTTCTTTGATTTATTGAATGGATGTAATTTTTCCTTTGAAGTGGGATCTTTTTCTAGGTTTACTTTAATTCTCTAGGGGTGGTTTTTTTTATATGTTTTGATGAGTTTACTCATTATTTGACCTTGAAACAATCTTAAAAGAGAAATAATTTGATGTCTTGAAATACGACTAACCTCCATTAAGGCTACGTCGTCCGGTGTATGTATCTCGCTTATATTATCACAAAAGAGTTTAACGAACTCTCAAATATACGAGAATTACAATAGAGAAGAGATATAGGCTATGTGTTTAGGCTTGGGGTGTTTTGTGAATGTATTACAATGGCATATGAGATCTCTATTTATAGAGGTGATTACATTAATGAGTATTGCATTATTAATACAAGAGATTAACTCTATAATAAACAGCTCCAAAGAACACCAAGAGTCAAAAACTGAATCCAATGCTCGATCAAGGTGATGCTTCATTACTTGGATGGATGCCTCGTACAAGAATCTTCACCCTTTAGTCTTCTCATTAAGTATCATTCATCATGCCAACTTAATATCCATGTTTAAGACACCTATCAATACACTCATAACTTAATGCATTGAACACACTCTTAAACACCACCATAAACTTCCCTCTTAATGTGCATACTTAATGCACACACTTAACACACATTAATCCACCCATGGGATTCCGTCACTATGCTCACATATTGCATAGAATTTACTTGGTGCACTCAAGTCACCAATTACATTAACATGTTTAATGTTGATTTTCTCATCTCAAGCTAGATTTTGAATTGCTTTCTTCAAATTTATGAAGTTTTAGAGTAATTGAGTTATGTCCTGTTCACAACATGTCATTAGAACTTTGTGCTTTTGATCACTTGCAGTAAGTAGTATAACATTGCAGATGCATTACTTACTGCAAGAGATCAAAAGCACAAAGTTTTAGTGACATATTTTGAAAAGACATAACTCGATTATCCTAAAAGTTCATAATTTTGAAGAAAGCATTTCGGCATCTAGCTTGAGATGAGAAAATCAACATTAGACATCAAATTATTTCTCTTCTAAGATTGTTTAAGGTCAAATAATGAGTAAACTCATCAAAACATATATAAATCCATGATCCATCTAAGCAAACCTAGAAAAATCCAACTTTAAAGGAAAAATTACAATCTTATGGTAATGGCTATAACAATGAGATGACACATGCTGATGATAATGGCTATGGCAATGAGATGACACATGCTGATGTTAATGGCTATGACAGGAAAATGACGCGTGCTAATGGTGGTGATGATGGCACAGTGAATTGTACAGGCCTTGTTACAACTAATAATATCGATGCGATGACTCCAGACTTGCAGTCAAATAAGCGCAGGAGAAAAAAGTCTATTGTATGGGATCACTTTACTACTGAAATTGTTAGTGCTGACTGTACGAGGGCTATCTGTAAGAAGTGCCAGAAGTCATTTGCTTACATTAATGGTAATAAACAATCAGGAACCAGCCACCTCAAGCGACACATATCAGGTATCTGCCCAGCGGATCGTGCTAGGAACAAACTTTTAGCGTCTCAAAATGGCACTCTTAGAACTCCTTCAAAAAAGCGCTACAGAGCATCCCCTGGGCCTGTAACCGTCGCCTTAGATCAAGAACGCTGCATTAGTGACATAGCTAGAATGATTATACTTCATGAATACCCAGTATCCATGGTGAAAGATCCTGGATTCATTGGCTTTGCTCGCGTTACTCAACCACACTTATCTATGGTGAGCTCTGACGCTTTGCAGAATGAAATTGTCACCTTGTATACTAGAATGAAGAATTCTCTTGTTAATACTCTTGCTGAAATCCCTTCGCGTGTCAGCCTCTCTATAGATCTCTGGACTTCAGACGAAACTAAAAGTTATGCTATTCTGACTGGGAACTTTATTGATGTGGATTGGAAGTTGCATTGTCGGGTTCTCAAATTTGTTGAAGTACTAGACCCTAAATCACAGGTTGCTTTCAATGATGCTATTATTTCCTGCCTGTCTGAGTGGGGTTTGACGAGCAAGCTGTTTGCACTTTCTATAGATATGTCTTATGCAGACAAACCTGTTACTAAAACTCTTAGCTCCCTGCTTTCTAAAACATGTCAACATATGCCGAATGGTCGAACGATAATATCAAATTGCTATGCCCGTGCCATTAATCGTATGGCAATTGAAGCCCTTTGCTCATCAAAAGAAGCTGTTGCCAAAGTTCGTGACTGTGTGAAGTATGTACAAACCAGGGATCTTGGTCAACAACTCAAAGATCCTTTGTTGCAGAGTTTAGTCATGGATGATTCAAAAGTGTGGGATTCAACTTACTATATGCTGTCCACAGCGTGCAAGGTCAAGGAAGTTTTTTCTCTTCTAAAAACTGATGATCCTGATTACAAGCAAGCTCCTTCAGTGGATGACTGGATGTGTATAGAGGTCCTATGTACCTATTTGAAACTATTTTTCGACGCATCTGCCATTCTTACAACTGAAAACTACCCTACTGCTGATATTTTTTTCCACGAAGCTTATAGAGTTTTGATGAAGCTTGCTTTGGGAAGCTTGGACAAGGATCCTTATATAAGCCACTTTGCCAAACCTTTGTATGACATTTTTTACCGGTATTGGAAAGATTGTTATGCGTATTTAACCATGGCAGTAGTAATGGATCCTAGATATAAGCACTGGCTGGTGGAACCCTATTTTCTCAATATTTTCGGGAATGATTGTAATACGGCTCTAAACGCTGTCATGAAGCGTATATACGACCTTTATTTCGAGTACATGGCACTGAATATAGAGATAGTGGAATTTTCCATTGACAATGGTCAATCAGATTTGGGCATTTGTATTCCTGCAATAGATACTACCTCTATTGAACTTGATCAGTATCTTGAAGAGTCGCCTTTGCCAAGAGACAATCCGGAGTTTAACATTCTTGAATGGTGGAAGTTAAACCAAATCACATACCCAATTCTTTCCCATATGGCTGCCGACTTATTATCAATACCGTTTGCTACAATTTCGGGGAATTCAGTTTTTAGTACAGCAACCCAGAAGTTGCATTGTCAGATGAGCTTCCTGAAGCATGATACATTAGAAGCCTTCATTTGTGCTAACAATTGGTTGCGGCATGGAGTACAGGAGCAGGATAGTAATACATCCTTATCAGATATCTCAAGAGTTGGTATAAAGATGGAAACTCAGTAAGTTCTTTAACCTTGTTTTAGATCTAATATCTCGATCACACAAGTTCAAGATTTGTTTGCAAATTGCAATCTAGCAGCTGTTGGGGGTTTTGCTAGTCACCACTAATTTCTGCTTACACAATTTTGAAGATAGAAGTAATTACTATTATTTACAAATTAGGATTAGTTGTATTTTTCATTGTTCTTTCGTTGGATTCTTTGTAGTTGTACTCCTTTGGATAATGTTCTATGATCCTATAGTGGATCAAAAAAAAAATGTTAATAATTAATTAAATAAAAAAATTTTGCAAAACATTTCATGGTTTTGAATATATTTACTACCTGAATCCGTCCATTCTATGATAAGATATTTATCAACCAAGGAACAAGAAAGTTTAGGAATTTGTCATACTTCTCTTTTTTGGGTATTGGGGGAATGGGGGCATGTGTGAATATTGTTGTTTTGTTTAGAGGACAGATCACTGATGAACAAAATATAAATAAAAATCGTTGTGAGAGAATATATTTTAAAGAAACGGTCTTAATTGGGGTGGCCTATTTGATTTTATAAAAAATACAAAAATAGAAAATGTAATTTAATTGTACGCTTACTTGATAAGGGCTTATAATACATCAAGTAGACATTTAAGATACGTCAAGTAGGGATTCACAGTACATCAAGTAGGTGTTTTAACAAGCTGAAGTTGTAAAGTAGTTATGTGCTGTAAGGGTTTAGGTTATGTACTGTAGCTTGTAGGTATTTAGGTTATTTGCTGTAGATGTTTTTGTTATGTGTTGTGCGTATTTTTGTTATGTGTCGTAGATGTTTAGGTTATTTGTCGTTGTAGGTATTTTATGTTATGTGTTGTAGGAGTTATATTCTCAAATTTTTGTGAGAGACGATTTCTTTGAGAGATCATCCCTAATTTGGTCAGCCCATTATCATATTTTAGTTTAATTAAGCTTTGATGGGCTGAGTCTGAAAGACATCTCTCAAAGAGACGGTCTCTCAAGAGATCGACTAGTTTATATTATATGTTGTAGCCTTGTAGGTTATTTGGTGTAGGAGTTTATATTATGTACAATATGTGTTTATATATCTACTTTAGTTTGCAAAAATACTTATTATAACTAGTTCAAAATGTCTATATAAAACTATTCAAATTGCCTACTTCAGTATACAAAAATACCTACTAAAGCCTATTAAAACTAGTTCAAAATACCTACTAAAAATTATAGTAGGTATTTTGCAAAATACGTGCGCATAGCAGATGTTTTTGTGAATTGGGTTGGGCTTTGAGAGCCATCTTTCAAAAGGCTTACTGAAATATAAATTCATGAATCTTTGTAAATCAAGGGAATGTGAGATTAAGTTACTACTCATTCTTATATTAAATAAATAGTATTTTATTTGGTTTTGCATATTTGTTAATGCACTATTTTGAGATTAATTTAAAATTATAGAAAATTGACATTTAAAATTTACAATGAGACGAATCAAACATGATTTCACAAGACGACTTTAACTTATAAATTGAGATTAAAATACACATAAATGGTAATTGGTGAATAGTATAAAAAAAACAATTTACAATAAGCGAGAGTATTACGTAAGTTTATGAGTAATGTAATGTTATTTCGTCCTTTTAAATTTGCTTCAAACTTAGAACCTATCATAATGGACTTATAACCAGAATATCATACGAATGAACGAAATATTTATGAATGGTTAAATAATAAACAGAGCCTTATTTGGTTTGGTTTTCAATTACAACTAGCATTATTAAAAAGTAACGTATTAAATTGTGTGTTATTCGTATTCGTATTTATGTGAAGTTGCGAATGATACTGACCAATTGAAAACAATTTTCGTTATCACCATTAACTATTTTGTTAACGTTGTGTTGAACTGGACCTCCAAACACTGCCAAAATAAAAGTCATTTAATAACATTAATAATAGAATGTGCAACACATTAATAAAAATCGAAAACTTGACCCTAGAACTCCAAACACAGCCCTAGCGACTAATGGTCATGAACTCATGATAAGTAGTGAAAGGTCAAAGATTCCACAGGAGGAAGAACCTTTACAAGAATAATTTACAAGGATATGGCCTATTTTCTAAGAACAATAGTTGAATATAAGCCTAAAGAACATATAATCATGGGCTTATCATGCAGTTCAGCATGCTAAGATTTAGAATCCACACCAACAGCAAAACCCGCGAGTTTCTCTACTTCAGTCTTCGCCATTTTGATGGAAAATCTAATGTAATTCCGCCATGTTCCTTGATCTTTTTCAGCTTCATGAAAGCGTCACCTCCAGAAAGCTAGCAATATCGAGAATTACCATGTCAATCTAGCAGAGAAAGAAATGGTAAAAAGCAAGTTACCATGCAACATAAATGCAGAAATTCAATTACAATTAACAAGCCAAACAAATATCCATCCAGAGTCTTTTGCTAACTACAACCTTCAAATTTAAGGCTTTTGCGAATTATAGACAGTTTTATTTTCGCGAATTTCGGCTTTCAATTTACTGAAGTAAACATCATTGCAGCCAAGTCACCGAATTCTGGGGAATTTCACCCATAATACCCTTTTACTAACTCCTTAGTCCCCTTGGCTTTTTAGGAAAGTCAAATGGTAGTTTGGGAATAATTCACCGAAATCGGGTGACTTGGTTTAGTTGGCTGCAATGGTGTTCACTTCAGTAAGTTGAAGGCTGTAATTCACAAACGCCTCCCAAACTTAAAGGTTGTAGTTTGCAAATTACTCATCTATTAATTAGCAAAGTAGCAAAATATAAGTAAACATAAAATCTATGAAGGATGAAAACTATGAGGTAATAGGATCACCATAACACCTGCAGGCTCCAAAAATACATATTCCGTTAACTGAGGTCTGAACTCACAAAGCGTAATCAAAAGTGCAAAACTAAAGAGAAAAATGTTCTAGGATATAGCATAACGAAGCTGGGAGACTTTCTCGGTGTCGTTAAAGATGGGATGAATGAGCACAATATAGACATCATAGTCGCAAGCTCGCACCACATTTAAATACCATAATTGTCACGTCACCATAGCTTAGTAAGTGAAGTTACATAGTAGGTACCATGATCTAGGATTCTATTTACCCTAACAAGTATGATACAAGATATTGGTGAAAAAAGAAAAAAAAGTGAGGGTTTCATTAATCTGAAGTAGACAGTATGAATTTGATTTCCTAGTTTAAATTTTAGATGTATTTAGATGTTATCGTATATATTTTTAATGTTAGTCTTAAAGCTCGAAAATTCCTATTCCTCTATAAGATCCTTAAGGATGTGTTTGGAGGAAAATAGTTAACCTGAAACTGAATTTCACCAAACCAAAGCTTACCCCGCATTATAGTTACACGGAACATGGAATGTAGCCATATCCCGCGATCCGGGAATGTCCATCCCCAATCACCACTAAATGCAACCCAAATTGCTCAAGGTGACGTCCCGGTGTAGAAAACCTTTTCTAAAGGTTTTTTAGTCTTCATTTACAAATTAAAGAAAAAAGAGGAAAAAACGAGATGGAACCTAAAACTTCAAAATTTCCAATAAAAAATAATTTCTTAATGCAAAAAAATCATTTTAATTTAATTTTGTTCTTATATAACATTTTTTTTATATAAAATGTATCTCGTTCCCAATTATTTTCGATTCAATTTAGATTGCGTTCCTTGTTCCCGTTTCTGTTCCCCATTCCAAACCGAACATCGTTCTAGGTAACAATGCTCCACATAAATGACATATTGACAGTCAAAATCACATTTTCCAACTTTTGCGGAAAGATGGTGTTACGAGAAAAGGGTGAAATAACGAGAAAGTAAGACATAATCCCTCTGTGCAAACATAATATGCAATTATTTATACTCTGATGTGTTAACTTAATTGCATCGATTCTCATTGACCCCCTCCCCAGCCTATCCTATAACACCCCCCAAAAAAGTTACCATTTCAACAACAAACATGCAGCAGATAGAGTCAGGCTTAGCCAAAATTAAGTAATAAGTATCCATGACTCAGTTATGCTCGACTCACCTTGATACGTTTCCAATGGGGTAGCTTGCTTCTTGCAGCATATTAGAAATGACGCATTTGATCGGAAGAAAGATCCACTGAAGGGAGAAAGAGCACATTTCTGTACCGAAACATCCAAGCAGCACCGACATTTATGAACATAATATTTTCATACTATTCATGTTTCTCTTCTACATTGTACACTCGGTTCAATGACTCCTCAAAGGCTTGCAAAGCACTCCTATAATGGTCTAGAGAGATGACACCTTCCTCGATGACTCGCAATGAACTTTGATACAATTGATCAAACCATTGAATCCGATCATTGATATCTACAACGTTTGTATTGTTATCTAGGACATACAAGCGTTTATAATCTTTTTTCCATCTCGACAAAATATATTTTGCGGGGATCTCCTCTACCCCGTTATAGTTAAGTACGCATAACGCGTGTCGACAGAGGTAACCATTAAAGTTAAAGCAGCTGCAAATACAACGAACTTCTGCCGATGCTCTATTGTAATATACTTCATAGTCTCGAATCTCTCTCTTGCTTCCCTCGACAATAAGACGTTCTTTCACCAAAAATATAATGTATGGCCCATCAACGTGGATCTGTGTCGTGCTAAAACATGAATACATTTCCTCGACCTCAAGCTGAAATTTCTTGAATATGTCCTTTGTATAGATCTTAGAAAGCTGTTGTTCAAAAGAGCACCTTGTTTTAAGCGGCAAGTTTGAACTTCTTGACTCAATGTCAGATAGGGTTTCTTCCTTGTGCTTCTTATGTAAAGCTAACTCATATTTGTCGAGAAATTCTTTTAAGGGCGTTTGTTTATGTACATACTTCTCAAAAAACGGGTGATGAATATCAGCAGGTCGAGCTGTTGACATACCGGCAAAGAAGGTGTCTTTCAAGTAGACAGGTGCCCATCGAGCCCGATCCTCATACAAACAACGAAGCCACTCATGATTAGATATCCCATATTGTTGAACCATAAGTCCCCAAGCAGCCTCAAATTCACCCACCTTTAGAGTTTCATATACTATTTTAGTCAGCGCCTTCCTAATTGCGTCATAGTTGCGCAATCCTCCCAATTTTTCGGGGACTTTTCTCATAATATGCGAAATACCATAACGATGAAGTGATCTAGGGATTACATCACTAATGGCATTCTGCAAAGCGTGAGACATATCAGTAATCACGGTCTGTGGCGAGCGACCAGACATACATTTAAGCCATGTTTTCAACAACCACGTGTATGACTCTGTTGTCTCTCCGGCAAGCAGACCACAACCCAACAACACAGTTTGGCCGTGTTGATTTACTCCGACAATCACCACCAAGGGAATTTCATATTTATTAGCCAAGTAACTGTTATCCAAGAAAATAACATCACCAAAATAACCACATGCAGCCCTAGATCTGGCATCAATCCAGAAGACATGTTTAATATACCCTTCATCATTGAAATCCATCACGTAAAAGAAGTTCGGATTAGTCAGCTGCATACGACAAAGGTAATTGTATATAGCTTGTGCATCACCTTTCTTGAGGTTCAGCTGATTCGGATGATTAGCAAAACTCGATATTTCTTTTGCACCGGTATTGAAGTATTCGGTTTCTAAATTATCTATCACAACTGCCTTGTATAACTTAATTGTCTGCCCCTCTGCATTAGAATTAGAAGGCTTCTTCTTTGAGTCCACATCAACCGTCTTGATAGCCTTGTACATTTTGAATCCCAACAAATGATTGTGTTCAAGGGTAACTTCAAGAATTCTCCATCTTTTTGAGTCTACTAATCTCATTCTAATCATTGCTGGACAGCCAGTACGAGTTTCCTTCCTCAAACGATTTACATCTTTGATTCGTTTAAAACCTTGGCTGCTACAACAAAGTACTGCACCATACTTCTCCTTACTGTTCCTTTTGAACCATGAATTTTTCACTCTAACACGAAAACCCACCTCCTTGGCATAACACCCATAATAGTTGTATGCATCATCATATGATTCGAATTCCATCCCGATAGAAGGAGCAACAAATTCTTTTCTTCCATTAGTAGATGTATTTTGGGCGTCTGATTCCGCCCTATCATTGTCACTCCCTAGAGTTATACTGCCATCAATATCTGGTACTTGTCCAATGTTACGCGATTCTTCTTCCATCTTGTAGGAGAGTAGGAGCCAAAGTAAAAAAGACAAGACCCCTGGAAATTATATAATCATTATATGGCAAATACTTGCATGTATTTTTTCCGCAACTAACCTATTCACACATACTAAGATTAATATTAATATTTTTAAAAAGAAAGTAAAACATTACAATGACGCCAATGCCATTAAGTGATTCCCATCTAAATGAAAATAGAAAAGTCTTAATATATATGCTAGATCGGTAAAAGAACCATCCAGCCATGGAGAAACAAAACTAAAAAGCCGGTTCCTTTTCTCATGAATGGTTTCAAAGTATTAGAGTTCCCTACTGGCTTGTCAGAGTAAAACACTAGCATAAAATTCTTCTTCTTTTTAGTTCAAGCAAATCTAGTGGAAGCATCGTGCAAAAATAAGAACGCATCGTTCTGTATCGGCCGTATCGTAAAGGTTTTCAAATTCACCGAACCAGTATTATTGGCATCGTAAAGGTGTAAAACCCGCATTTTAGGACTTTCCAAGCGATATTTCATGGTTTAGACCAATATTTGGGGTGCAGCAACCACACTATTCCCATTACAACGTCAGCTTATCTATTACCGCAACCGTGACCGTTATTCAATTTTTGCAAAATGAGTGGAAGTCCCCATTGCTAAGGGTAGGGATAAATTTTAATAAGTTACTATAGTAAGTTCAAATGCCTACCCACATTAAATTCACAACTAATTAGTTTTGATAAGTGATAACTCATAATTTTCAGCAAGTATAATAGAAATTCAGTTGAAATGAACTCACTGAACCCAAATATGTACTTAGGCTTTAGATAACTGTAGTAACACAATATAAGTCTCAAATGTAATCCCACATTTTATGAAGAGTAAAATTTCAATAACTATTTTCCCATTCCCAGAGCAGAATAAAGTAAAGAGAGCAGGGCAGCCCGATGCGTCCCTGCTGAGATTCAAGGAAAGGGTCCCACCACAAAGGATGGAGGCAAACCTTGCCCTTCATTTCTTCAAGAGGCTGCTCCAAGGACTCAAACCTATGACCTTTCATATCAATAAAATAGGGTCTGAAATTCCCATCAACATTACAGCACCATAATTATGATGCTCAATATCTATGTAGTACAGAAGATGCAAAAATGGTGTAGGTCATCTATAAATTCCCAAAAAGGTTGCAAGCTTATTAAAATACTAAATAATCCAAAGGTAAGCTAGAACTTTGAAGTATGAACAGTAGATAATTTGCACAAGTGTCAAAGTTCAACAATGGAAACAATCCAAATGGTAAAGTTAAGAACAACCCAGTAACCAGAGAACAATCAACTGCTATTATTAATTTTAGGGAAAATCATAACTAACAATCGAAGTAATCTAGAATCCAGCTTAAACAAGAATATGACGATTTTACCCTAAAAAATTCAACTTCATTGAAATGCTTTTCCCCTTTGATTGAGCAAATTACAAGAATGAATTTGCATGAAAAAGAAAGAAAAAGAAAACCCAATTGAAGCATGACATTGTACCTGAAGAATTGAAAAATTACCAATTTACTGGAAGAAATCTCAGCCTGATAGTAGACTCACCTTGGAAGTTAGAACTGGAATTTGAAGAACCCAATTTCTTTTTTTCCTGGGTTTTTGAAGGAAATATTGATGATTGTACAGAATTATTTCTTATTCTTTTACTCCATTACCAAAATGAAAACGAAAAATTCTGTGTTTCGTTCCATTATTCTACATCTGCTCCAATTAGCCCTTTTTTCAAGGCTTACGAAAAAATTTGGACTCGGGTTAGTTGGGAATTGGGGTTGACGAGTTCATAGAAAGATAAGGAACCAAACGCTTGAGAAGTTGGGTCATAGTCCGTGACAAATACTCTCTCCGTGCCACGGATTTTACTATATATTTTACGACTTATCGTACGAATTTTGCTATTTTTTATTGTGACACACTAATTTTTAAATTTGTATCCACATAAATTATTTTTCTTGTTATTTTATTTACATATTTCTTCGGCTTCTCCAATAAACATTCATTGTTCTCTTGAGTAAGTCAAACTTTAAAATTAGTTCATTAGTGAAGGATCATAAGTAAGTAATTTTTCAATATGAGACAAGTTTATTTTGTGTACAGTTAATACATTTTGAATAATTATACACCATTTGGTGATCTTGCTAGGCCATGCTTGCTTGCTTCACCTACCTAAATTGTGCATTTTTGCAATTGTTGGTAATACCACAAACAAGCATAAAAGTGAACAATTGTTCAAAGTCTCATACTTTTAGTATCTACTTTGATATATTTTTTATCAATTATGTTTTTTAAAACATTAAAACATTATTATTCAAGTTTTTAAATTTATTATTAAATCAATTAAAAAACTTAAACTAATTTTTGGAAATATAGAGTGAGTTTTGATTATAACTTCATAACACTCATATTTAAGAATTGCACAAAATTTCACAAATATTCATGACACCCTGCATGTAGTCATTTGCGATCCTACATCCATCGTTGGAGTTGAGTTTATGGGGCGAGCAACAATGTTGTGCTCATGCACATCATCACTTGCTTTGCTTACATCTTTATTTTTGAGACGCCGAGATAATAGAAAAAATAATGTCGGACCAAGGGATTACGACATTGCAAAAACATAAGATAATATACATTACAGTTCCATTTAGAGAATGGTAGGATATTGCTACAACAGCTTTAGATATGTGTGCATAATCCCTTAGGATGAACAGGAGTTCTAGCATGACAATGGGTGTGCCAGGTGCATAATTCTAAGTGCAAAGCAATGCTGCATGAAATATCTGCTCATTGCTGTTTTAAACTATTGATTTCGTTCGACTTCACGGGAAGCATACGACAGTGCTCGAAACTGAAAACGAAAATTACTCTATGGGGTTCATCGAAGATGATGCCTGCAACACGGGTTTCAAAGACTTTAGAATCTCGTTCCAAAAAAAGAGGTATGCGTCAAGGAACCAATTCTACCAAAAGCTTAAACTGATGGTTGAGGCCTCAAAATATGTTATATACTCTAACATGTTCTCTCACACGAGAGACCATTAGGCTAGAAGTGTAGATGTCTTTATACATGGTGCAAAATATTTACTTTAGTTTGAAGGGTGGTTGAGATTCGAGCCTGCTACCTCTTGTCACGTTGGCTCTGATACCATATCAAGGAACCAATTCAACCAAAAGCTTAAACTAATGGTTGAGGCCCAGGATATGCTATGTACTCTAACAATATAAAACACGAGCACATTAAAAACAGCAGTGTAACCTTAAGGTTTCTTTTGTTCCACGGCGGACTTTGCAGCGGATGGTTGGAAGTCCTAACCGCTGATGAGCCTCATATCGGTGGCAGCCAGAGAACCCTGCAGCAAGAAGAATAGAGCCACGAATATCTTTAAATTTTTACTATTAGTAACCACAAGAGATTAATACTAAAAGCACAGGTAAAGATCAACCAGAAGTTACTTACCATAGAATACCCCATCAACCTCGAGAACATCAATCTGAAAAGAGAGAAAGGATTTTGTTCAAAAAAAAACCCAACAGAACCCAGAAAACAGAACGCAACATTCCTTGTCTCTAATGACATTAAGTGACTCCCACGGTGCTAGCTAGGCGCCATAGCGGGAGTCTGATGCACGCAACTTTAACCTTGTAACAACAGGTGATTTCAATTGTCCCTTGAAAACAAACATCATCATTCATCAGCAAGACAACAACTATTGAAATGAATGGGATTAAAGATTCAAACTTTATCCCTAAGACACCCAAGATTGAAGGTGTGAACAATGAGTATTACACTAGAAGTAGAGAATTGAGAAGGTAGGCTATTGGTTTTAGGGTTAGAATCAACATAGGGCCGAGTGCATTCACTCCTAGTCATACTAGGTGACATACGTCAATGATTGGAACAAGAGGCCCACAGCTAATGAGGGGATAAACAGCCGAAAAACAGCACGTGACAGAAAACAAAGGCTGGCTGCGAAGAAGTGCTCGTTCGAGCGCCACAAAAATGCATTTACAGATTTCTGATCTACAGTGCCTCGTTCAAGGCACAACTCTATCCATTGCTGCCTTGTTCGAGCACTTTGACTAGGTATCACCTAGATGCTTGTGATCTTACTCCTCATCATACCCACCTCCTATGTTCACATACACATGCATGCATCATCAAGGTACACTCAAGTCACCAAACTCAAACAATAATAAATAAGTGTATATGGTTTAGCGAGCAAACTTACTAGAGTCCATTATAATCCGAAGTCAAAGAATTACAAATCTTTGACTCCATTAAGAATGGGCACATTAGGTACAAAATGCAAAATATTGAAATAAATGTCTGAATTTCTCATATCAGAAGTTCCGATTCAACATCTTTACAAGCCATAATACCTTGTTACTTCGATAATTTTTTTAGAAAATCGACTTTGATAGCAAGCAGAAAATCATTTTGTGATTCTTTGGAGATAGAAAAGTATACAATCTAGTTTTCCACTATCTTCTAAATGCTTTAGCTGAAACAGATGTGTAGGCTACCTTACAACAGCGTGTTGTACAAAAATGTTTGAGTGTATAACATATCCTAGGGCCACAACCACTAGCTTAAGCTTTTGATTGAGTTGGTTCCTTGACATGGTATCAGAAGCCTACGTAATGGAAGGTCACGGGTTCAAATCTCATCCACCCCTCATTTCAAAATGGAATATTTCGCGCCAAATATAAGGAGAGCTTGTGCTGCATCCACGTTTCTACCCAAAGGGTTTTCATGTGAGGGGGCGTGTTAGAGTATATAATATATCCTAGGCCTCAACCATAAGCTTAAGCTTTTGGCTGAGTTAGTTCTTTGACACAAAACACAGTCATTAAAGTTGAACCAAGAAAAAACATGAGAGAGCGAAAGGGGCTCAACACACTAGAAAATATTCAGTGCCAACATTTACCTTAATCAGAATACCCTACTTATGAATTACGAAATACATAGTACTAACAGATCAATATGCTACAATCAAAGATACTTACAGGGACTTGAAGACCGATTTCCTTGATGCTATCCATGAGTTCTTGGACCTTTTGAGGATCATTTGCTCTCGTACGCATTAGGGGTCTCCGTATTTTATCCAATGGGAGTTCCAAAAATACTGGCCCGCCTTGCTGAGTTGATGAGGGAACCCCTGTAAACAATATGATAAAAGCTTTAAATGCTTCTAAAAATAGTAATACAAGAAGAGTGAGCAGAAACGAATCGATATATACCATTAGATGAAGCAGACACGGAGATGCTTCTAAAAATAGCCGGGCCTTGGAGATAAAAGCTTGCCATCTAGAAGTACAAATGAAAAGTTTTCGATCAACATTAAAATCATGATATCAAATAGTTACTCAACTCAATATTATCTTGCCAGCCCACCTTGCTTAATAACTAATCTTAATATTATTATGGACCGAACTCGATCAATTTGTCGCGCAACTTTAATGATTGAAATGCATATATTTGATAAATTTATCCTTCTAAACATGTATTCAAATTTCTCATTCCTATCTCCATGCTAAGTTCAAGACATCCAATGCACATTCAGTACAAACCGACAACCGTGGAACCCAAAGGATGACTCTGAAAACGTAGAAAAAGTCTTGTATGTACTTGGTCCACAATATTTTAGCGTGCCTCAATCTTAAAAAGGTATTGCAATAATATGTATTTTTACTTGACAAATACAATCAAGTACAATCATTTGGAAATACTCGTTATTATTAGGTTGGTGGACACTGAAATAGTGTGAATCAAGTCTACACAAGTACAAGACTTTTACGAAAACAAAACATAAGTTTTCCTTATTAGAACTTAACCAAGGGTGCTAAATGTACTTTGTAGCAAGTGCAAACACAACTTAGAAAACCTCTAAATGATTCTCATAGTTTTGGGAGTTAGGTTAGGTACCAGTACAAAACAAAGTCCTATAAGGAAAAACTCTACTACTTAGAACTAAATTAAGCTACAAGAACAAAAACTTAATTGACATTATCATGATCACACTTGAGCATCAATAACAAAAACTGGGTAACAACAAGAATTGCAAAAACAATCAAACCAAGCCCATACATCAATTTTCACAAGAAAAAATAAATGGGTAAAAATCCCCAATTCAAAAATAACTAGTTTACATGAATCATTATGAAAAAGAAAATTAAGCAAGAAGAAGAAGAGAGGAGGGAGCAAGAAAAAGGAACCTTATAGAAGAGAAGAAAGGGGGGAAAGAATGGCAACTCACCAAAAATCTGACTGTTGTTGCCCTTTCTCAAATACAAATCAAAGCCACAAATTTATGATTAGAGTGCTCTTAATAGCCTTGACCCATTTTGACTTTTTGACTACTAATCTAAATACAAATTTAAATGTTAAATAACTTTAATTGTGAGTTTTTAAACATTATAAAAAATTGATATTTAGAAAATATATATTGGGACGAATCTATGAATGATCAAACATAAATATGTTTTTTTATATAGATCAATGAGAAATCATAGTTAAAGTTTAACACTAAAAATCCTAAATTGTACTCCTTTTGTTTCTTTTTGTTCTTCCCATCTACTTTTTGTACAGTTTTTAATACAAACTTTGAATCTCTAATATCTCTAAATAAATATAATAAAAAGTTATAAAAAATACATAATAAAAAATTATATATTAAGATAAATCTAAGGGAATCTCACATGAATATATTTTATCTTTTAAATATGTGTCAAAAATATTAATTAAATTTCTCCCTCTTTAAAATAAAATATTCTAAATGGGAAGAACGAATGGACTAATATTTAACTAGAACATGAGAAAATAAAAGAATATATTACAACCACAACCCTGAATCCACCAGGCTCACTTTTGTGTCCTTTTTTGCTTTGGGTACACACCACAACAATCATAAGTTCATATCCACTACTGACCACTACTGCCTAAACATGTGGTTATAAACTTATAATACATATACAATAGACAAAAACTCAAAATTAATCATCTTATTATCATATATTCATATTATATATAATTATGCAACATAATAATCTAATTGAAAATTTTCAAATGACATCTTTATAAGAATTTATATAATATCATTATCATTATATTATATTCAGTGTATTTCGTCATAGGGACTATGAACAAAATTTAAAGAGGAAAGAAATTATATGACAAAGGAGGATAATACTATTATAATAATAATTACTTCTATTATATTATTAACTGCTAAAAAATTAAATAATAGAAAGCAATGATATTGTACATATGTTCTATTATAATAGTTTTGAAATAAATTTTAATAAAAAAAATTAAAATGTATATTTATACATTTCAATTTTAAACATGAATTTCTAGGTACTCTTTTTTTTTTTTTTGAAGTATAGGCACTCTTTCATTCATGCTTATAACGAGGGTTCATTTCTATTTCATGTTTATAATTACACAAGACTTTTCAAATCTAACCAATTAATTAATTCACCTCAAAAAAAAAAAAACAACTAATTAATTTCCGCGATAAAAATAATAAAAAAATAGAATCACATTGAAACGAGCCTTCAAAAAACAAGTGGTCGTTAAGAATTCTCTAAACAGTTAATTCATCTCCCGCCATCTCTTTCATCTACTCTAATGGCGGCCGTTACTTGGTCTCTTCTCTCTCCCCCATTCTCTTCCACTGCCGCTGCTAAAAGCATCCGCCATTGGAGCTCAGCAAGAAGACCAGCTTCTGTTACAATTTTCGCCAAAAGTGGCGATAATGAGGACAGTAAGACGCCGTCGTTTAATCCATTTGGTTTCGTCACTGACAATCCTTCCAGCAAAAGCGCCATTCAACTCCCTGAAAGCCCCGCTGAGGATGGCAATGTCGGCCAGATGATATCTGTCAGTATTTTCAATCATCTTTATGATTTGATTGATTGTTATTTGTAGTTTCGTTTTTGTTGCTGAATATCGAGTTTGATTGGTTATACTATTTGGTTAAATTTTGTCATTGGTTGATGTAATTTAGAATCAGTCGGACTCAGGATACGTGTTCTAACTTAGAGGTATATGATTACAAGACTCAGTATTATTAGGGTTTTTAAACAAAATGTCCGGTCCATGGTCTAGCTTGCCCGGGCCTAGAGTCCCATGTTTAGAAATAATATTCATCAGTAATTTGGCTTTGATCATCATGAGATACAATTTATATCAAAATTGAAGGCCAATTGGTAAAGTGTTTTCCCTAATAGCATAAATGATTGCTTTTAGTATATAGGTGTGTTCATTCGACTTTATTTTACTTGGAGACCTTGGATTAATATTGGTATTGATAGAATGATATGTGATACTCTACTAGTAGTGAAATGTCACTTTGTTAATAGTATTTGATACTCCTACCAATTTTTTGTATGTGATTGAAAAATGAAGGCTTAGAGTAGCATTTTCATCTATATATCTATGTTTGTGATGTGTGATTTGTTTCCAGAGGATAGAGGACAAGGGAAAGGAATATGGGCGGTTTAAAAAATCGGGTGACTTAATATGGTTTGTTAGAGAAACAGGTAACACTAATACTCCCTCCATTTATTTTTCATTTGTTGAAATCGTGATCTTTCTGAAGTCTGAACATTATTTTTATCAAATGCTTGGAAAAGTTCTGACATCTCAAGTGTTTTGGACTTGCACCCTTTACATAAAGCCATTGCTGTGAGCTTAAATAGTCTTGCAATAATATGTATGGCGCAATGGCACTAAAATGTTAATGCAGAAAAGGGCAAAGGAGAATTATTCTTTCGAGAGGGTGTCACATTAAGGGATTGTTCTCTAGTTGGACTAACTGAACTGAAGTGAACTTATTAGTGCTGAACTTCTATTGAACTGCTCGAACTTAATACTTATCAGTGCTAAATTGAACTAAACTGAACTTATATAATAATTTATGCACCAATGACTTATGAGTGGAAAAATGATTTGAAGTTTTGAACTGAATTGAATAACTGAAGCACTTCTAACTTATGAGTTATGCGTATTGAACTAAGTGCTGAACAAGTTTAACTGTTTAAGACATAAAAATTGAAGTGTGAAACTAAACTAAAGTTGAAGTCCTAATTAAAGTCTTTTGTCATAAATTAAGTTAAGTTCGGATGCAAGGATGTGTTAATACCTAATTGTCTGATGTATCTTTTGCTGCAGGTTCACGTGATAGTAGACGTGGAAGCATTGTCTTCCTTCATGGGGCTCCAACACAATCTTACAGTTATCGA
Source organism: Amaranthus cruentus (assembly GCA_019425755.1). NCBI lineage: Eukaryota > Viridiplantae > Streptophyta > Magnoliopsida > Caryophyllales > Amaranthaceae > Amaranthus > Amaranthus cruentus. The sequence continues at coordinate 29,109,313 of CM033450.1, read as the reverse complement.
GTTGTTATGTCACAGGTTTGTACCTACTACAATTTACTGGGTTGTTTATCACCCTGAATGCCTGATTTAATCATATTTAGGGCATCCATGGACATGGTTGCTGTTTTTTGTGTATAATATGGTGCAGAGTTCCGACTAATTGTGTGAATTTTATCTTTCCTAATCTGGCAGTTTCAATGTTTATAGCCGCGTTTCTTGTGAATTTTGATGGAGAATAACTTGACCTCCCTATATGTATATTTACATGATTTAAATACTCCTCAAGTTTTTTTTAGTTACAATGAGTGACACTATGATATGAAAGCTTTATTGGTCAAACATTGCCACCAAACGAACCGGAGCAGAATGTACATGTTTCTGCTATCTGAATAAAGAAAAGAAAAGGTGCAAGGTCAATGATCCGAAATTGAGAACTTGGAACTGTTATTCTAAACTACGAGGCATCATTTAATTCTGTCCACACTAAGCATACATTTGATCCCCCAAAATCCCTAGAGTTGGGAGGCATTTAATAGCATCGGGGTCACAAAATGTTGTTATTGATATATAGAGAAAACACCTGACTAGTCTGTCAAACCATCCTTTGTTACAAACACTATATATCTTTCCTACTTGGGATGCCCCAAAATAACATCAATATTCTACAAGTGCCTTTAAAGGTATGGGTCACCTTTGTCTTATTCGAACTCTCATTTTTACTATGTGTGCAATTAGTTGCAACAGTTCCCATTTTTAGGAATTATCATATTACTTGTGACATTACTATTTTAGATATATTGCTCGATCTACTTTAAAGTAATTTACTTTGAACTAGAACAGTGGTTGCTATGATATATGATTCACTCTACACCAAGCAACATTCCAGTTCCCTAATGATTCACTGAACACCATGCAATTTTTGTGAAACAAAAAAAGAAAGTAAAGAGAGCCCATTGTGAATATAAATTATAACATAAAAATTTTCCAGTCGACTTATCTTTCTCAAACTTGTGAAAACTAAAAAACAATCATTTTTGTAGGGGCAAGGGTTATTCATTTTTTTTGAAGTTGCAAGTAATAGATTTTTGATTTAAGGCTTGAGGCACTAAAGGAGTCTTGAATGGAAATGATCGAATGAATGCACTGCAATTATAGACATGAAACTTAAAGAACCTCTTTGTAATCAAAGGTTGTTCTGGGTGGTTTTGGACATGCCATACTGCCCCCTACATTATAGGGCCTCATATATTAGTTTATATCAGTTTATTTTACATTTACTTAACTTTGATTACTTGTTTTAAGCCTCAAAATTTTAGAACAATGTAAAGTGACCAGGCCTAAAAAATTAATATGGATTTTTGCTCTGCCCTTGTTGGTAACTATATGGGAGAGATTTTATAATCTAACCCACTTACCCCTGGTTGTAAGGAGACGCATTAGATGCGTTGAGGAAATGATTGATATGGTAGATTTACTATTTGAAATTAGTTGGTGGTGTTGGTCAAATATGCAAAAATGGACTCCTCAGCTCTCCCTGAAGAATAACAAGTTTCCAAACTTTCACACTATGAAACTACATGTCAATCATCTTTACTAGTGAAGTGAATATGATTGAAATACGATGCAATATGTTTTGGTTCTTTGGCAAAGAAAGACGCCTTCCTTGTTTCTTTGACAATATTTTCTGGCTTCCTCTTTTTGGCTCAAAGGTAAAGATCGTTTTATCCGTTTAGCTCAATACTTGGTAATAGAAAAACTACAATAATGAGGGAAAAGCAACAGTCCAAAATTGTTCGTGATACAAAGACAAACTACACAACAATCCAACGTTAGAATTGGACAAAAGAAATATAATGAAATGATGAAAACTACTCAACAATACACTACTCTAAACTTAGATTCTCTCAGTCGTATTGCAAAAATTCGGTAGTAGTCGCGATTGCGGAAACAACATGGTGATGTGGTTATCGTAAGAAATAGCTACAGAACATGAGATGTTGAATGGCCCAAAACATGATTTTTTTACACCTTTACAATGCAAAAAATATCAGTTTGTGTTTTTGAAACTTTGCAACATGATCGATGTGGCGCGGCCTTGTTTTTGCATTATGCTCTTAACAATAGCTTTAGAGCTTAAACGAAGTTTTTGTCTTTCTAGCACCTCCATCTCGATATTCTCTTCCGCAACCTTGACAGTAGGCACATATTTTCCCCACAAAAAAGACTTGCTGAACTTCCAAAAAAAGTAGAAAGCAGCAATAGTAAGGGTAAAATATACCTTCTAGCTCTCACTCCTTTCTTTTTGCCACTCCAACGCCACATCCCATCGTTAATAATCCGTATAATGCCAATGCAAGGATTGCTTTAAACAAGCAATGATTTGTCTACTATATAGACAGCCAAAGAGTAAGTGAGGGGATCTCAAGAAGGCCAAAGAAGACATTTATTATCATCCCAGAACCCATATAAGTGAGTGGCTGCTGTTGAAGGGTTGTTTTGTGTTACTAATTAGTATTATGATGCCATTGAAGTAGTAGCTTTCATTTATTGGTTATATCTCAATGTTTTGACCGAATTAGGAGCATTCCCTTTGAATCATTTATTGGTTATATCTCAATGTTTTGACCGAATTAGGAGCATTCCCTTTGAATCCTCATCAAGAAAACTGTGTATTATGTTTTACACTTTATAGCTCAATATCAACCAACCTTTATCAGCGTATACTAGTACGATTTTCACCTTGTTGCTTTATGTGCCTATGTTTCATTTGCACCTTTTAGCATTGTTGTGAAGACTTGTGTTTTTTTTTTGAAATACTGTTGTTTTACCGCCCTGCAAATTCTTCTGTTTCCTTGTCCAATGCGAGTATTTATTCTACATTTCTTGAAGAACTTAAATTTGTTATTTTCTTTGTTTATGCTAACTATCTTAGTGTAGTTTTTCCTTGAATCTTTATTTCCTCTATAGTCCAGAAATAATCTATTGGGAATTTAGAAGCAAATGAATTAGCTTAACCAAAGTGCTCTATCTTAAAAAACTTTGATCTGTATCTGACAATACGGATGTCCTTGGTAGATGGCTGATGCTGGATTTCACTGCGTGGCACCTGACTGGATAGGCTTTGGATTCAGTGATAAGCCATATCCAAAATATGGCTTTGACTATACAGGTTTATGCTTTATTCATGACTCTCTTTCTGAGTTAAAATCGAATTGTCCATTATGGATAAGTTTCTGACTCTTAAAACCTACTTGACAGAAAAGGAGTTCCATGATGAGTTGGATAAATTACTTGAAGTTATGGGAGTGAAATCCCCTTTCCTTTTGGTCGTACAGGTGTGAATGACATGTGCTATTTATAATGTCCCTGATTCAACTGTTGTTTGTGAGCCATCTTTGAACCATACGACTAACTCTTTTTGTAGTTTGTCAGTTCAACGGCAATTTTTCCCATTTTGGGTGTTCTATTATAGCATATTAAGTCTTGAGTGATGAAAAGATACTAAATCACCAAGTTGTCACCTTATCCGTATATGCTTTATAAACTTTGTATTCTTGTAGGGTTTCTTAGTAGGTTCCTACGGATTGACATGGGCATTGAAAAATCCCAGCAGGATATCTAAACTCGCAATACTGAATAGTCCATTAACAGCCTCATCTCCAGTCCCTGGACTGTTTCAGCAGCTGAGGTTTAGATCTATAACTACTATATGCTTGTCATTATGTTCATCTATGAATAAATAGTTCTTAACTTAAAATTCTTTCTTTTGAGATATGTCATGATTGCATTCATTTTATCTTTTGTTCAGAAACTTTTTCACCGTGGCGTGTGTTTCTTCAAAAAAAAATGGAAAATTGTGTTTATTGACATAGGAAGATGTTTGGCTTTTAATTGAGGTCTGAAAAGTGTAGACATTAGAATTAATTCAAAACAACATTGGGTTTTTTTTAACTTGTCCGCAAGTTTCTTAACACATAGTAAAATGTAATACTGAAGGAAAATATTGGGTAATAATGCTATTGAGGTCCAAGAATAATTGAGACCTTAAAAGTACGGAGAAGATTCTTAGTACCTAAGGAAACTTAGTTTCCAGTTCTTTTGCAAATTTTTGACTCTTAATTCGCCGTAAGTGCATGAGTGAATTTAAAAGGACTTCTTGGTCTTGGAAGTGATTTCAAGTTGATGACAAAATGCTAGTCTTGATTGTCTTGTAAGGTCTATCAAGGTTTTCTGAGCATGAATCTTAGTATTGGCAGAGGTCAATACTCAACAGCTATTGGTATGATATCTTTGAGCCTGGATGCTATACAACCCAATTTGACTTCCCTACATTTTCCGTCAGGCTTGTTACTTGCTTTGCCATATCAAATTTATCTTCATTCATCAGCACAGGATACAACCCTTAGGTCGGTAGGCATATGCACTACAGTAGTTGAGCTGTTGAGGGCCTGAAAGTTTTTAAAGAAGGCATCATAATATGACATAAAACGAAGTTTCTATGGTAGAAATGATAATCATCCAGTCAAGGCATCTTTAAATCAAGTCAACGTGATGTCATTTGGATGACTAAACTCCACTAAGCTTGTATAGTAGTTACTTAAGTCACATTGCAAACTGATCATGCTTTGAAGATTGAACTTTGAAGTGTGCAGCTCTAACAAAATAAAGAAGTATAGTAGGCAATAAAGGACCTTCTATTTCTCAAGACTGGCATTTGCTCTAGCGACTGTATATATGTGCACTTTAACACTATCCAGTGGGATGGAGTGGGTAGTGCCTGGTATTTTTAGGTTCAAGAAAGTTCTAATCTGTAGCTACATAATTGAAAACTTTACTCTATTTGCCTAGCCTAATTTCAGTGAACTGTTGTAGATGCATAAAGAAAGTGTAGTTCATGTTGGTATTGTCCAGAACCCTTGGATAGATGTTGCTTGAAAACTGATAAACCTGCACAAATAATGATGCAATCTGATGTCTTTTTCACTCATTAGCATTAGGAGACTTTTATCTGATTGAAAGATCCATGAAAGTTTTTTGTATAATATAATTTCAATTGGTGAAACTGTAGATCTACATTTGTCATTTGTTTTTCTTTCTTGTTGAATCAAATTTCTGAGTAATGGCTTTTTATCCACAGGATTCCTCTATTTGGCGAATTTACAAGCCAGAATGCTATTATGGCTGAGCGATTCATTGAAGGAGGTAGCCCGTACGTGTACAATTCAACTCTCCATGAACATCTCTTATTTCTATATGATTACCTTGCATATCTTCTTTTTCTTTTGTTGAGAAGATAGTTGATGAATTGCGACTTGGATCACTTTCTGCTTGCCCATTGCATGGAATGTGTTAATTACTATTGACCTGGTTGTCCTTAGATTGGTCTTAAAAATTTCTGATGGGAAGCAAAAAAATCGCCGAGCATTTTTTTTCATCTCTCTGGACATGATATTTCTAGATGGTATATGCATGTTTCAGTTTGCAACTACACAAGGGGGCTTCTTTTCATGCAACTTTGAACTCAGTGCCATCCACATTAATCATTATTTCAGGAACACCTTTTCATCCCTTTCAATAGTTTTCTTGAAATTGTAAGCTTAGTAATCCATTCCCCAAGGACATGAACAAATACATCTAAGGTACATCAGCTAGCAATAACTTCCTAGTAGGAAAAAAAAAGTCAAAAAACAGTTTTTAACATAATTTTTTTTCCTGGTCTTTTGTTTGTGACTTTGAGAACTAATGAAATAGCTGAATTATGATATACTGCTGTTGGAGTCATGGAAATTTCCATTCTTATGGTTGAGATAAAAGAATTCCCTGTGTAATGTACAAGTGTGATACCAATTGGATTACAAGTGAGAACTTGAATATCACTAAAACAACCATGCTGATGCATAAGTTCAGAGGGGTGAATAGCTGAATAGAAGGCAGAGGCCGATATTTTGGTGCTGGAACATCCTTATGATACTTGTACATTAATTTATTGATTTAGCTGGGAATTTCATGCTTTTGCTTTTTGATATGTCAGGGTAAATCTGAAACAGCTTGTGCTTAATGTAAAGGGACACATAGTCAATAAGAGTTACGTAGAAACTGGCTTCTTTATGTATAGCATACTGTTTTTTAAATTGAAAGATGATCTGCAACTTCTTCAATAAGAGCTAACCTGTATACCGGTTACCATGCCTCATGTAGAAAATATATCAAAATTCTGAAGGATCCCAATTTCTTCAATAAGAGCTGCTTGTTTAAGCTTGAAACTTTTTTTGACTCTATTTTTATGACAGTTATGTTCTGAAGCTGGAGAAAGCTGATGTATACCGGTTACCATATCTAGAAAGCAGCAGTCCAGGATTTGGTTTGTCTTCTATTTCCTTTCTTGTTTGTCACAATTTATAACTTTTTTTTGGCTACTACAATCTATAAAAATGTTGGATATGACTTTTGAGGTTAGCCCAAAAATGTAGTGGGTTAGTCTCCAACAGTTTCGAGGGGAAGTAGACTTCCATGACTCTCCTAAACCTTGAGACTGGAGTGTGATGGTTAATTCTGTCTGTGGCCCAGATAACTAGACTTGGAGCTTGTAGTCTCGACATCCTTCACAGGCAAGCTGCTCATTCAGTTGATAAGCTTTTCACTGAGATTGACTATTAGCTGTCTTCCGGTGGTCAGTTTGGGGCAATAACTGACAAAATGAACTTGTTTTGTAGACTCCCTTTTAATTTAGCAGACAGAAAATGGCAATTCAAAGTATCTATCCTTGCCTTTCACAATGAATAATCTGGATTTTGTACATTTATGAGAATATTTTTCAAACGCGTATTTGAGAATATTTTGTACCCGATGTGATTAAGTGGCTCCCACTGTCCCAACTCCGGCGTGTTCAGGGTCTGGGTGGGTTAGATGTATGCAACAGCCTTGTAATAACAAAGAAGTTGTTTTCTATTGACCCTTGGCAGAACGCAATCACAGCTGTGTATCTTATCTTAAATATAAAAGATATGTGCAACCGTCTTGCTGAAGGAATGATTTTGATGTGTTGTAGCCTTGCTCGAAGCCGCCAGACGAATTAACTTCAAAGAGATAGCAACTCAAATAGCAGCAGGATTTGCCTCAGGAAGGTACCATTACAACTGTAAAGCTTGACCTGTCACATGGCTATATATTTATTAACTCTGATGGCATCAGGAAACTAAAGTTTCATGTTTCCTAAATGGCATCAAACTTAACATTTATCTTGTTCTAAACAAATGCTGGAAATGGCTATTGGTCTGCAAATTAAGTACAGGAACTTAAATAGCATGTCAATCTCATACTGTCGTACATGTGTTAAAAATTGTAACGAAGGGCTAATAAATTGTGCATGAGTAACAGAAAATCATAATACGATATACAGTGTGATTAATGATAGTCATTAACAATATCGCAGCTGGGATAAACCTACACTGGTAGCATGGGGTGTATCGGACAAATATCTTCCCCAGTCAGTAGCAGAAGAATTTCAAAAGAGTAATCCTTCAGTCATTAAGCTTAAACTAATAGAAGGAGCAGGTCATATGCCACAGGAAGACTGGTAAGTATTCCCTTGTTCAAATAGACTTGCTATCCAAGTCCGTCTTTGTCTGAAGTTGATCGATATTATGTAAACAGGCCTGAGAAAGTTATCGAGGCTTTGAGATTCTTCTTCTTATGATCGGTTTCAAAATCTAGAAGCTGATTACGAGAGTGATCAAAGGATAGTCACAAAGCACATATGTAATAGCCCAACGGTAAGAACTTGCTAACCCCTGTAAAAACTTAATGTCCTCCGCTAGTCATAATTAAACTTCAATAGCCCTTTTTGAACTTATTTGTCCTATAACATCATTATTTTAAGACGAAAAGAGTATAACTTTTGTCACTCTGACTTTTGAACCCCGTCTCAGATGAGCAGAGACCAATCCTGGAGACGATTTGGAGAACACCCGCACATCTGATGAGTTGCTAAACATGTTTATACAACAGATACTCTAGTTTAGCGAAGCTGTACATTCTGGTTTAACACTCAGTTATATATAGTAGTCTAAAACAACATCTTACTCTTTTTCCTTTCCTTGGTTCATATTCACATATTCCCTAATTTTGGTTTTTGCCTCCTTAGCTATCTGAGCTCGTTCAGATGTAAACTACATAATAATTCATTTTGATGTGTAAAAGACTGAATTTGAAAAAAAAAAAAAAAAACAATGAAACATTCTTTACACTTCATATTCATGTATATTCAATTTTGTTTGTATATGAGATCTTAAGTTTCTAACCATTTACCGTAATCAACTGTTATCCAAGAATCAAGAGACTTCAACTACCTTTGCTCTCTTAAAAGGGATCTAAACTAACTCGACCAATGGCCTAATTTATGTTAGTATATAATCCACATGACTACAACTCAAAACTATTCACACATCAAAATAACTTTTGTCCTTTTCAATGTCTTTTATTACTGGCTAGGCCGATGGAAGAGGTGAACCTAGTGAGATCGAGCTTATTTGAAATTGTGGTATTTACTTTCAATTGAAATAAGACTTGATTTTTGATTTGAATCTGCTACATTTTTTAATTCAGATTGTACTAAAGTTTTTTGCTAAGTTTCTTTCTAAGATAGGTTTCTAAATATATTAACAAAATAACAAGTCAGGTATATAGGCAACATAAATTCAAGAACAGTACTAAACTAATTAACCTAGAATCCCAACTTTTAAGAGTTCTATAGCCTATTTACTAATCGGACTTGTAATCATTTTCAATATATAATTGAATAACATTTGAACTGAGACTGTAGAAAGTCATTAAAATTGTATGATAAACATTGTCATTTGTCCAACGTAAGAAACGTACCTAAAAAATATGATCAACAGAGACAAACTTTTCATGATAGTTTCCAATGAATTCCTTTAATAGAAAAGATTCAAGTTGATCCAATTCTATTAAAGTAAAAAGTGCAACCACGAGATTCATGTTTTACTTCATATATTAAAGTGCAAGCAATCATTAGTCAGGCAGTTTAAAGTGGCCATCTTATTCTAATCACATTGCTATAAACAACTGGTTTCCATTACCTTCAAAGTCCACTCAAAATAAACAAGCACGTTCATATCATGCAACAAACAAAGGATAGGCATAGGCCTAGTCATATTCATCAATTCATGAATCATATTGTATTCCCACTTCTCTGAAACAAACCAGCTGCTGAGTGCTGTGCTCTCTGCAAAAGCTATATGCTACAGTTGATCGACCAATCAAAGTCGTTATATCAGGAAAAAGGATAGGCCAAATCATGATGTTCGCAATACAACGACAGAATACATATCATCAATAACCTAGAGGCTAGAAGATACAAGAGAGCATCAGAGTTTACTAAGGGATCATTTAGCCCAACCGACGCTGCAAAATGAACTAACTTGACGTAAGTTACTTACTATTCTGCTAAATACATATTGAATGACCGGCTTCCAAATTGATGCTTGTAGAAGCTTGGGCTTATCTGTCCAGGTAGCGAGAATGTACACGAGCCGCCACTTGTGCTACCCGAAAGCCTACCCTATTTTGATTTTGTTTTGGGGTGCCTCTGGGGATTTTTGGTGTTGCCTTTCATTTGTTTCTTCTGATCCTCGCTCTCATTACCATCATCATCACTAGCATCAGAAACATTATTTTTGTTAGACTTTGACATAGTTTTAACCTTCTTTCCCCTGCTCCTGGATATGTTGCTCTTATTATCAGCTTTACTTTCTTCAGTTTCTTGTGATTTCCTTTTGGCGGTAGCCCTGCCATTTCGAGTTTTGGTTGCCTTCTTTTCACCTTCACCATCCTCTTCTTCATCATCGATTTTATCTTCATCTTTTTTAGCGGATTTCATCCTTTTAGGAGGTTGCTTTTCACCTTTTCTATTCTTCGATTGCTTAGCTTTCGCATTCTCTATTTCCTCTTCCCCGTCATCCCCATCTTCATGACCATTATTGTTCTTTTTAGAAGCTTGTTTCCGCGGTTTAGCAGGCGCTTTTGTGGCTTGCACTCCATTAAGCTTCTGGAGTTCCGGTACATATGCTGTTGTCTGACAAAGAATGAAACTGCAGTTAGTTAATTACTGCACTACACAGTGCAAAGAATTTTTCTCAATCAAAAAAGAAGGAAGACATACCCTTCCCCCTACAGTGACAAAGTCGATCTTCTTTCCTGAACAATGTGAAAAAATACAGTTGAAATTTAATTTTAAATTTTTTGCCAGAATGACAGGAGAGGTATATTAAAGCATGAGTGCATGAATTACATAATTACATAACAAAATTTGAACCAAAATAATGTCCTAGTTTGCAGAAAATAAAGAGTTAAACTAAAAGGTTTAATCAACATAATTTTGTGGCCACTCTACACAATATCAGTTACCAACAAATCCAACTACCAAGACATCACAATCAACGCTGAATTTGAGCATCTTCATACAGATCAAGCAGCCATCTCCTGTAAGGCTACGAGGGCAGTTTAACATCCACATAAAATCTTTTATCAAACAACTAGAATACTAGATGGACTATAAGATAATTGGATGTCATATGACCCATGAATGAAAAAGGTTTCAGCCTCAAGAGATGCAAACTTCACAATAACCACAAACATTTGACAAAGTTGGCAAATTCAAAATGATCTAGTCCCACTGTCACATCATTCACTAATCTTCTTGCGAATACTGAATCAAAATAAGCGACTTATGGTCGGTTTTGGGCTATTTTAGGGTCATTTTGAGTGAATCGCGAATTCAAAAAGCGAATTAACTAGCGAATTATGTTACAATGTGATCTACCATGCAGAATGCAAAGATGCAATCATCTTCAAAAAATTGACTTAGTAAAATAAAGGGAAATAATTCTGAGTCAGAAGCCAAACCATCAACAAAAGCCTTTCCGGGCTTCTTTTCCCGTGAGTGAAAAATCCAACCAGTTGGATACTGACTACTATCAGCCCCAACCTCAACTGCTTTTTCAAGTACCTAGTCAAATGGCAAATGATGGTTTATTAGAAATCTTACCATCAACTTTTCCAGGTTTTTTACCCCAACGAAAATGAAACAACCAATCAAAAGGGAATTGTTGAGCATCAGCATCAACTTCAACCGCAAGATGTATAACCTACAAATGTTGGGTCTAAATATACTCATAATTTGATAGAACTTCCTTTAAGATGGAAATTTCATACATTTTCTTAGAAAGAAGCCAATCATAAGGACAACCCACCTCCTTTATGGACTTCAGCAGTCTGGAACTCTCATCTTTTGAAAGGGAAGAGGCACTTTGTGAAGGATGAATCCTTGCCTGTGAAAAATAAAGTAATATCATAAGTGCCCTTGGATAACTGATGCAGCTTTATGTCTAACAAAATGCATAAAAGTTCACTTAAAAAGAAAATACTGCAAGGGTAAATTGATATCAAATAGAACCCCAAAAATATCGACAAATGTTTAGCTCTCAAAGATGATTACATACTCGGGTTTTGTTCTTAACTTACAGTAGTTTTAAACCAGAAAACTCCTGATCTAATCTTATTGGTCATTATCTAAACTCACTTGCCTTAATCTACACTTGCTTTTAATTGTGAATTGAACTTGGTTGGCATTATAAGAACTTAAATATAAGCAAGAATTAATGCACTAAGTAAAAATTTCTAGTTGTGAACTTACTTGATACAGCACTTCATCTGCGATCCAATTCCCAATACCAGAAATAAAACTCTAAAAAAGAAAAATTGGAATTAATGGAAAGAAAAGAAGTTACAGCAATTGACAGACATCAAATTTTGAAGGACGGCACCACGACTTGATAACAAATAACAAACTATGCCTGAGTACAACAGAAATGGACATAGATCAAGAAGTTAGCCTCAATGACAAGCAAGGGGAGGCAGATAGAACGATAGTAGCCTTGAAATAAGTCAAAAGGGTATTTTTCGAAAGTGGCGGATGTAGGTTTCATATTGAGAAGGATCCAAATGTTCAATGTCAAAGTCAATTTTAATGTCAACCTTGTATATAAATCAAAATAGGCAATATAAAAAAAATCAATGTTTTTTAACTTACTTAGAAAATAAAATAGTCCGATTAAATTATATAACAAAAACCTAGCAAACGTCTATATATTATCTCTTTCTTTCCAATAATTGTCCTCGATAACGTTTTTGTATTAGAATATTTTAAGATATTTTGGTTTAAGTTATAAATTTTGAACTATATGTTTCTGATATATTTTGGAAAATTTGATTATTATTGAATTATTTTTAAATCCAAGTGGGGTCAATTAAACCCATTGGAATGAACGTCCTTCCGACCCTGTTTTTCAAGAATCTTTGGACATTTATGAGTATAGTACGTGATATAAAAAAAATTAAAAAAAGCATATTAATATACCAGGCATTTCAATTTTAGCTTCAAGATCAGGTCAAAAAACTAGATAGCATAAATACGGAGGAGATTTTTAAAGCACATGGGGTGAAATTGCTTGCTTAGAGATTGCAGAAAAAAAAAGGCCCAGCCGTAAAATACTAGAATTATTTTCCCACTTTAGGATGTCAGAAACAAATAATAAGCCTTAGCAATCAACGGATAATGTTTCATTACAGTCTTGATTGTAGATTTGCAATAACTTTACATAAGATTCTGACCTGGTCAAGCAGTACAGCCTTAATAGCAGTCTTTTTTTTGCTCAAGGAATTAAAAAACTCCCCTTCTGTCATGGGTTCCAACAAGGCATCAGGACCAAGTGCAGATATTGGTGGAACATAAGCAGGCTGCACCAAAAAGCAAAATTAGAGAGTGCACGTAAAGCGGAAATAGTTGAATTGGTTATCAGTGTATACATTATCCAGCAACCGCACTGTCGCAAATCGCCTCTTGTCTGTGAACGAAAGCTCCAGACCATCATCTAACTGCAAAAAAAAAAAAAGAATAAATTCAATTGAAAATCAGCCACACACGCCTAGTGATATCAAACAGATAAAAAAATCAAAGAGCACATATGTGAGCCCAACCAAGATAAACCTCTCTTTCAGCCTAGAAGAGGTACCATCTAACAGTGCTAAAGTCAAGATGAGACTTCATGCCCGCAATCAAGTTAAGGTTTTGAAATCAAAGCAATTAGATAGTTCAGGAAACTACCAACACTAAAAGCAAGTTGTTGCCACCCATAAACAAGTTCAGCCTTTGAATCATAACCAATTAAAAATAACTGTCAATTTTCATAAGGTTAGGGCAGAACATGAACAAAAAAAGAAATCTCCGCAGAATTTAAGAACTCTTACTTCAATGAAGAACATGCTATATTTTGAGGGCCATTCATCAGTATCCTTAACAGCAGATCTGCGGACAATAGAATGCAAAACATATGGATTCTCTTTCTTCCATACTAAGCTTTGAAATAAGCAATGGCAAAAACAGAGCATTCATAAAGAGGACCTCATCATCTGAATAGAGATGTTGCAGAAAGGAGACATTCAGAAAACAACCAAGCGCTTAAGCAAAATACGTCTGTCAAGTTACAAGACTAAAATAACAAATGAAGTACTATAGAGGCATAGAATGTCAGATTTCAACATAAGTTTTCAGGAGAAAACTCAAATATCAGGTCAAAAAATAAGACCTAAAAAGGCCAACCAAAATTTTAAGTTACAATGTAGTACAACAGCTTGCTTCCTGAGTGGAATATGGACCAAATAAGAACATCAACTGACCAAAAATGCAAGAGTTGTAGAGATAAATGAAAATAAGTTTTACGGAAAGGCTATTAGCAAACATCTTAAGCTAATAAAATGTGATGAAAAATAGTTTTACGGAAAGGCTATTAACAAAAATCTTAAGCAAATAAAATGTGTCACTATAACATAGCATCTACATTGACATTACCAAGCAACTCCAAAAAGGCTCTAATACAGTGCAGGGTAAAAAACTGGGGGACGGGGGGTTGTACATCAATCTTTAGTGAAGATTCACTTAATCAGTTCCATAAATTTCTTTCATGGATATGGAACAAAAGTATCTTGTAACAATGTACATCTAAGACTTTCATTTTTGAATGACTTTTACAAGAGGGTGTGTATCATTAGCTTATAAAGTGATGCCCATTTTCCTAAACGTCCTAGAAGAATCATTTGGTGGACTTGCATACTTATTAACGCCTTTATATAATTGAAATCAAAGGAAATTTAGCACCAAAAGAGAAAAAATTTCAAGCTTTTCAAACCAAGGTTAAAGCCTCATATGCCACATTCAGCAACGCCAGAGTCTTAATCCCAAAAGACTACATGAACCAATATATCAGTTTATTGATTTTTGGTTCATGACCAGGCTGTGACTAAAGTTTTACTAAGTTGATTGTCACTAACCTACTACTCACACTCCTCTACCCACAATGAGCGACAAGCACTCATGGGCAGAGTTTGTGAGTTTTTGTTTCGGTTCAATCCATAGTTAGAAGGATGCTTAAATTTCACAAAAAATAAGTCAAAGAATCTCGTATATCAGGATATTGTCCATTGCCCCTTAAGGTAGTTATCTGCTTTCTTCGACAACAAGAATAAAACCCTAGGCACAACACACTGTAGCACATCCCAAAGTAATCAGCAATCAATTCAAACAGATTTAAAAGCTTTTCTTGCAAATCATATAAATGATACCAAATATAAGAAGACTATATAAAAAAATTTACAAAATGCAAGTGGCTAAAAGATTTTTCATTCTTTAAAGAGAGGATAAATCACTTACGCTCAATTTGGATAAAAATTTTAGACGGAAAGGAAGGGGAGGGGAAGGGAAAGGAAGAGAGTGAAGGAAAAGGGAAGAGAGAAAAGAATTGTGTGTTTTCCTTTCAAATCTTTCCAATGTTAAAAGGATTTATTATGCTTGATATGTGAAGGAGTTCCTCCTTCCGATTCCCTTCTCTCCATTTCATCCCTTCCCCTATTGGTATCCAAATAAAGGAAATTTTAACCTCCTATTTGTCTCCCGTTCTCTCCCTTCATTTCCTTCGATCCAAACATATTTGTCAAAGAACTTATAAAATTTGGTCAACTCACAAAAGTTTGATTAGCCTGAGGGTGAGGGCTTGATGTTTCAACCTTGTGACATAATTTCATTCTGATTCTCTCTCCCTTGATGGTAGGTAGGGATTGCCTAACCTACCTCCAAACTTAAAAAATTGCCCAACTGACATCTATGAGATAACTTTATCTCCACAAAGTACCAATGTCCTACTATTAAGTTTTAGTCAAACACTATGAAATTGGTCTTAACCTCCATGAAAATACTCAATTATCATTGTTTAGCACACAATTTCACCTTGATAATCCAGTGCTACTCTCACAAACCGTTAAAAACCAAGCACACATTACAACCCAAGATCATACAATCACAATGACAATTGATCAGCAATGAGAAAAACAATGCACAACAACAATTACTCAATTATAATCAAAATGTTAACAAACCTTTTATATTTAGTAACTGCTACACCTTTGATGTACACAGCACCTGCCATCCCTATAACAACAAATTACGCATTAAATTTATAACATTGATCTTGTTCTGAAGAAATATAAAGTTAAAAATACCTTATCACACATATATCATATATCATTGTTCCTTAAGTACCATCTATTGTGACAGTTACTCCTTAGTCCCTACATCCCGATTCCTAATAGGCTAAATATGTTAACCAAACTATTTTATAGTACACCCAAAAATCAAATTGATTGTTTTAGAAGTTGTAAGACCATTTTATTGTGTTGAGGTGGAATGCCGTGTATCTAGATTATGAGAATTCATCCGCTTTCTTGATTTTCAACCTAAAACCTAACAAGACAAATTATTCCCACAGAAGAAAAAAAGCATGCAATGGTACCCTATTACAAATCCGCAATCAAAAGCAACGTAATTGCCAACTATCTCTACATTCACATTTCCATATTCCACCAACTCAAATAATCAATAAAGTAAAAAGCACAAGGATACGGACACCGAAATTCAAAAACCAAACAAATGGAGCGCATCTTATTACTTATAAATCGTAAAATACATTACAAATTCTCCCAAAATTTACTTAAACCCTAAATTAGCACCAAAAGAGGAGAAATTTTGAAGAAACTAGGGTTTTAAAAGAGTACCGAATTGAAAGGAAGGAAAAGGAGGGGAATTAAGCTGAAGCCACATGTTTTTGCCCTTGCGATGAGCAGCAACGATGGTTTTATTGAGAATAGAAGCTTCAAAATCGGAACGAGAGACACCAACGATGACCTTGGTATCATCTGCTATAATTGCTTTGACAATCTTCTTACCGATACAGTGTTCAGCAATGGCGGATCTCGCTGCCTCTACCTCCGGAAGTTCAGGCATGGCGGAGGAGGAATGGGGGCGTTTCGCGCGCTTTTCTTTCGTTTTAGGTCTACTCAACTGTTGTCCCGAGACCTAAAGTAACACATATACTACTCGTATAGTCGTATGTTATTACCGTCTACCGATATAATGTTTTTTACCTAAAATTAAATAATTACTTTAGTTGTTTTTATACGGCACACTAAATGGTGTTTTTTTAATAATGTTTGATTCATTAATAAAAAGTTATATAACATAAAAGATTATCTCAATTAAAAAAAACATAAAAGATTATTTCATTTAAAATTTGTGTAATTATTTAGGTATTTGGGCAAGTACATTTTTACTCTAATTATTTTTTGAAAAATTTGCTCAAAATAATCTCAACTATCACTCGTTAGCCGAAAATAATCCCAACTATCGATTATTTTTAAATAAATCAAACTTTTACCTTAATTTTTTTATGGCATACCCTATGACTTGGTTACCTGGAAAGCAAGTCACCTTGCAAAAAAAAGAAAAATTAAATAAAAAAAATCCCAAAGTCTCCTATGACATATCCTATGGTTGGGTTTCGGTGGAAGAATGGGAAAGAGGGAAGGTTTTGGGATTTTTTTTATTTAATTTTCCTTTTTTTGCCAAGGTGACTTGTTATCCCAGGTAAATAAGTTATAGGGTATGCCATGAACAAATTCTGATTCTGGTGAAAGTTGGGATTATTTAAAAATAATCGATAGTTGGAATTATTTTCGACTAACGGAAAATAATTAGGATTATTTTGAACAAATTTTCTTTACTTTTTTTACATAATTTAGTTATTTAATATTTGAAAATATGTGATAATAAAAATTGTGAAAAAAACATGTTCAATAGAGCATTTCTAACATTTTTGTATTGGGTGTAAATATTTAAGGGAGTAAAAAAAGTCAAACTAATGAAATTAAAGCAAATATAAATGCATTTGAAGTAGTTGAGATAGTTGTGAAGAAAGTAAAATGAGCATAAAATAAAAATAATGAAGGAAAAAGAAGATAATTTTCCCTATTATGGAGGTAATACATTCCCCCACCCTCCCCTAGGATAAATATTTACCCCACAAAATTGAGAGTTCTTTTCATTTTTCATTACTTTGCAACAATTCTTCCACCCCTACAACAATCAAATTTCACTAATTTCTCATTTATCAACTTCATTTTCTTACTTTGACTTTTTTTACTCCCTTAAATATTTACGTCCAATACATCCCTTAAATATTTACGTCCAATACAAGCATGTCGTTAGTATTATCAAGCAAATGCGGCATTCACCTCAAAAAAAAATGCAAATGGGGCATTTAATGTTTTCAATTTAGAATTATTTATTTATTATTTATATTTATTGATTGTGTTAAATTTTTATGAAAATATTCTTTACTAATATTTATTATTTTTTTTGAATTTATTATTAAATTCATCCAATTATTTTTTTGATCTCTTTTAATATGATTTATATAATTTTTTTTGCTATTATCAAAACAAGATGGTGTATCTAAATTTAAAATATTTACTTTCTACTAAAACTATCAAAATGTTGATTCTAATTTTTAAGAGGAATAATTTAATAAATTATATCATTAACAGGATCGACCCTATAAGAGTCCGTAACCTAGGTCCATCCAAAAATATTAGAAAACGACGTTTTTATTATAGTCAGTGATTATAAAGATTCGTAATAGTATATTAACAGTTAAATGTCTATAATCAATATTTTGCCCTATGTCTCTCCTATCTCAAAGGTCTATCCTAATCATTAGTATCTATTTTTCAAATTTTGAAAAGTTTATAAAAAAAATCATATGTCCAATTTACTGTTGTAATCAAAGAAACACACAAGACGACATATACTTTAGAAATAAAATAATCACTTTGTTTCCTAAAGTTTTCCCGTTTAGAATATTCTATTTTGAGGGGAAAATTTGATTAAGATTTTTAAGACATATATAGATATAAAATATATACATGTGAGATCTAGTTAGATTCGTCTAAATGTATACTTTTTAATACATTTTATTTATAATTTTTTATAATACGTATTTAGAGATATTAAAATTTAAAGTTTACTTTGAAAATTGTATAAAAAGTAAATGGAAACAACATTAGGACAGGGAGAGTACTAAATTACTAATCTTATAACAAACACAACATTTATATTTTATACGTGCTATTGGTTCTTAAACACTCAAGACCTATAGCCGCGGATTTAATCAAGATGTGGTAAATAGGGGATTGGGTAATATTAATTTATATTAATATAAATAAAACAATTGGTGGTCGAATTATTCTATGCTAATGTTTAGTAAACTAGCAAGTCGAAAAAAATTATTGTTATGAATAGACTAATTTTGAACAAGTACTTTGCTCATAACAGCGGGTTTAAAATGAGTTGGTAAATCAATTACTATGATTAGTTATCAACTACCAGCTATCAGTTGTTTGTCAAACACCCTAATAATGTATAATGTGTTAAACTACCAAGGCCGAAGGAGAATCTTAACTATTACTAAAACAAAACACAGCTGATGTCATCACTTTTAAAAATTGCTTATGTGTCACTCTTTTAATAAAAATTTTCCCTCTAAAACTCAATGATGATGTCATTGTTTGACTTTTCTACTTTTTAACTATGACTATAATATTTTTTTTTGAAGTATAATTATGACTATAATATTATTTATATTGATTAATTTCTTACTTTTTAGGTCACATCATTTAATATATTAAAAAATTATATATTTTTTCAATTATTTATAAAATCTTTATAATTTATTTACTAAATGAATATAGGATATTGTTTTCAAAAAAAATAAATATAAAATATTTTTAAATCATTAAAACATAAATCGTAAATATTTTTTAATTTATACAAATAAGTCAGAAAAATTAATAAAACCGTGCATCGCACGGGTATTATATAGTTACTAAACTAATACAACACATGAGCTTTGAAAATGCTATATACTCCATTACCCTTTTGAATTAAAGAAATTATCACATTTTCCTTTTAGTCGGATTTTTTTATTTTGCTATAATTATCTTTATGTAAATGTTTTTATCACTTTTACTTTTTTGTATCTATACATTTCAATTCTCTTTTAATATCATTCACATAATTTAAATAATCCATTATTTTTTAATCTTTATGCAAAAAATATAACTATAACAATTTTTTAATGACAAGAGAGAGTAATATATAAGAAATAATCCAACATGTTATATGATTATATGTTTATAAAATTAACTATGATTAAGGGAATAATGCATGCAATGGCTCAATAATCCTCAAGCATTAGTCATTAGGTCAAAGGTTAGGTATTAATTAAGAAATTCCTACACTAATTGATTAAGGAATAACTATTGAATCTTATTGCATGCATTTAGCATGCCTTGATTTCAACTTGTTGGTAACAAATATTTGTCATCGTAGATAATTAAGCGGCTCAAGTGATATCACTTGGATCAACTAATAAGGTTTTTTCTAAATCATGTGGGGTATTGTAGTTCCTATCCCTTTTTCTTTTTACCCATCGGGTGTTTTATGCTATTTTAATCTTTGTTTTAGCTATTGTAATTCCTATGCAGGTAGTGAATGATCTTCAAGGGAGTACGGGTATGAATTGTCCGTTACATTCCTTCACCCAGATCCTATTTTCGAGCGGGATATTGAGTTGTTGATGATGATGTGGAGTATTGAATTAGTTAGTGATTAATACAACAAAGAAACCAATATTTACCAAACAAAAAAAATTATAGCTAATTCATTTTAGTTTAGTGTTTTTTTTGAAATGTTAATTTAGTTGGCGCATTTGTGCAGGTTATTGCAGGGGCGGTGTAAAAACTAACAAATTTTTGTAAGACTCTGTGCAATTTTAAAAATTATGATTTTTTAAAAAAATTATGATTTTTTAAAAAATAATTTTGTATATATATTATTGAATATTTAATATATACTACGTAATCTAATAATGGGACCTCTAATTTATGAGGTCCTATGTGGATAAACATGTTGAATATGCTCATAACTTACCATGGATTATTGACACTCCATCTATCATAATTTTGTCAAATGAATAAATGCAGCGAACTCATCGGAAATATGAAATTTTGGGGTAAAGGAATTACTCAATATCAAGCTCAACAATAAATAATGTTATTATTATTATTATTATCATATTATACTATTAACTAAAAGAACTGAAAAATTTCATGTGGCATGCTCACAATGATTTGCCTTGTGGAATAATCTTTGAATTCTTGTTATATTTATTAATAATCATACTATTAACTAAAAGAACTGGAAAATTCCATGTGGCATGCTCACAATGATTTGCCATATGGAATAATCTTTGGATTCTTGCTATATATATTAAACTAAATAAGGTAAAGTTGATTTTATTTTATTAAACTAAAACAAATCCACCAATCATACTATTAACTAAAAGAACTAAAAAAATTTCATGTGCATCCTTTTAAAGATTTTAATAAGCAAATTAATTAATTGTTGTATTTATTAAACTAAATTGAATAAAATTGAGTAAATTAATAAAATGCATTTAATCTCTACCATTAAATTATCTTTGAGTAGCATTTATTTATAGTTAAATTTTGAGTAAATTAGAAAATATATATACCGCATCATATATTCTAGAATTACAAATTTAGTTTATACATATATTGTCAAAATTGAGTAATTTACTACATAATATCTCATGCTTTATTTTTTAATATAATATATATATATATATATATATATAGTTATTCTATACTATTTTTTTAGATTATGTTACATTTTTATTTTTGTATTTATTGTCATATTTACTCTATTATAAATTCATTTATAAACTCATTTTTTATATATATTTTATTTAATAGACGACAAATTAAAACCAACTAAAAAGCCAATAATCAATGGCTAACAACTATTTTGTAAAACAACTTTTAAGATTTTTTATGACTCATTAATTTTTTTTGTTGATTTTTGGCTTCTTGGTTACTTAAACATAAAAAATACTCAATTGTTAAGTAATTTTTAAGTCAAAATGCAAAAGTTGGTCAGAACAAATTTTTGTAATGACTTTTGACTACTTGGTCATTTTTTTTTTATTTAACAAGCTAACAATCAACACTTGATTTTACTATTTATCTTATTGAAATTAATAACTTGAAAAACAACAAAAACAATTAATACGTCCAGTTAGTCAAACCCAAAAATTAAGTTGTTTATAACTAACAAGACAAAAGGGAGTTTAGCCACTAGTTTTTTCTGTTGGCGTTTTGCTATTGACTTTTTGGTTGTTCAAACAGTCAAAATAAGTGTCATATGTTTAAAGCCAAAATAAAAAAAACTATTCATTGTAACTTTTTTATTGACTTTTGGCTTTTTAACATCTTTTTTTCTAATAAACAACTAATAGTAAATAAATATTTTTACTAAACATCTCTATAACAATTGGGTTAAACAATTAGCTAATCAAATAAGGCATTAGCTTTGGCTAACTGCTCTGAGCTCAAATTAATACTCCCTCCCTCCCATTGGATTTGCATTATTTTTCATTTTGGTTCGTCCCACTTAATTTGCATTATTTCTATTTTTGGTCTATGGCCCACCACTTTTTTTAATATTATCCATACATTTTAACCCTCTTCTAATTTCATTCACACAATTCATTCTCTCTCTTCAATGATTACCACTTTCTTAAAAATACATCAATTTCTCTTTAATACAATTCAAAGATGCAGAGTAATAGTCATTTACCAAAACATTAAAAAAAAAAAACATAATGTCCACAAATAATAATTGAGTAAAATTTCATTATGTAAACACATTATCTAGCAGCCACGTGGCATAAATTTGACCTCCCTTTTTTATGCCTTTTCCATCATGATTGTGTACCTCCTTTTATGCATTGTTCCAAGTTGATATATGGCTCCTCATACTACAAACAATTTAATATGTCCCTACAAACTCCATAGAACTTCCCACACATTTGCCTTCTCATCCTTACAATTTTTCTAAATCTTAATGCTAATGATGGAAATATTTTTTAGCTTCTGTTTAATTAATCTGTCTTCCCATAGAAGTATATACACTGTACTTCATTTCATTTTAATTGCTTTTTTTTAGTTAGGTCTGAATATTAGCATAATAAGTACAATAATTATTAGTATTTCCTTTTAGCATATTAGAATATACTCCCTCCAATTCACAATTAAGTTCCCATATGTTTTTTGATATTATTCATATCTTACTCTTAATTTGTATTTTATTCTTAATCTATAAGTTAAAACATAGTCAAGTGGAATCTTGTTTGATTCGCCTCAATGCAAGGATTATTTATATCAACTTTTCATAATTTTTAATTATACACAATTAGAGATATTAACAATTAAATAAGTGCATTGGATAGAGTGCTAAAGCAAATGGGACTTTAGCGGTGAATTGGAGGGAGTATAAAATATCATGGGGTTTTAACTATTAGCTTTAAGCTTATGGTTGAGGTTTTAGGATATGTTATACTACCTCATATTCAGCTTATTAGTCTCATTTGATTTTTTATATTTGTCGAGACAACATTTTAACCCTTAGAATCTCTAATTGTTTTTAATTAAAAATTATAGAAAGTAGATATTAATAATCTTTGTATTGAGACGAATCAAACAAGATCTCACATGACTATGTTTTAACTTATAGATTAATAATTAAAACACAAATTAAGAGTGATAAGTGAATAGTGAAAAAAAATAAATGGGACTAATAGGTAGAATAGAAGAAAATATATTCTAATAGAATAATCAAATACTCCTGGTGATGACTGATGAGGGTATTCATATGTTTTTTTTTCATCCTTTCCATGATGAGGATAATTAAATCAAAAATTCTTAATCAATAACCGTGATTTGTAAATTACCATAAAAAGACAAAAAGAATAATATTAAAATAAACAAAATCAAAAAAGATAAATTAAAACAACAAAACTCTCCTCCTATCACATCTTACCACATAAGGGTGATTTATTAACATCACAAATAACCATTATTTACCGAGACTTTCTCATAATTAAATACTCCACTCTCCCATTTTAATCATACTAAAATTATTCTTACCATTTTCTTTTACATTAATGTAGGTTTTGATTAGGTAAAATCTTCCTAATAAAAAATTTAACAATAATTAATTTTGAGACAATCCAAAAAGAAAGCAACTCGTTTTGTATGAGACCATATAACCATGAGAAGAAATCATATAATTTGTTCATTTCAATGTCACTTAAATATATTTAGTAAATGAAAATAATAATTTTAAAAATATATTTTTTTAATAAAGATCACTAACCACATACCTTTTACTTCTCTCATTCATTTTCTTTATAACTCTTAAACATCAATTTTCTTTATAAAATACATCATGATCATTAAATACGTCAAGTAATTAAAAAAATGTCACTAAGTCTCTGATAGTATAATTAAATTGTAGTTGGGACTTAAATAGAAATCTGAAACTAAATCCTGCAAAATGTTGTCAGTTATGATACAAATGATAGCCAATTGAACTAGATCAACGCCTAACACCAAGTACACTTCCTTAACAAGCTCAATAATACGACAATTATACAATGTATTTTCGTAATAAAACTCAAAGTACTTATTAAAAGATTATTTGACAACACTGCATTCTTTCATTGTATTATAGTATTATACGTTAAGTCATTAAGATACCATCTGAACTTGATTAATACTTATAATTGTACGTCTGTACCATCATATATCATCAATACTAAACCAGATGAATCACTATTTCATTCCACAACAAACTTCATATACAACTTCACATAAATAAAAAAATTCACATAATAGACGAGTTATTTTACTCTAGTCCATTATCAATTGAATAAAAGAACTATTCCATAAATTTTTATCATCATCCAAATAATAGACATAACAAATTGTCATAAATAATAAACAACTTTATTTATATTAAATTGAACAATTTCAATGTACACCTTTTTTTACATAGTTAAAGTTTTAAAAGTTTAAATTTTTTAACGGGTTTTCAAATAAAATTTTAAGCTCAATTCTCACATAACCTTTATCTGTCCATCTATTTAATACTCCCTCTATTTCAGTTGACTAGTCCCATTTGACTTTTCACGGATTTTAAGGGTTGAGTGGGGTCCATTAAAAAGGTGTTAGTTGGGTATTTTAATTGATTAAATTAATTGTAAAGGTGGTAGTGGAGTATTGAGAATTGGAAAAGTGGGGGTATTTAGTTAAGAAAAGGATAGCCAAAAAAGGAAATGGGACAAGTAGTATGAAATTACCAAAAAAGGAAATGGGACAAGTAAACTGAAAAGGAGGGAGTAATAATTATAAGAATAATTTGTGAATTAATCCTTAAAGTTTAACACTTTTACGAATTACAGTCTCAATGTTTATTTTTTGCAAATTACAGTCACTAATATCAAAGTTTACAAGTTCAGACCAAAAATACAATATTCCGACCACTTAACCTAAAATTTCAACCATCAAAATAATACAAATTTTGTATTTTGTCTAGTACCTGTAAACTTTAATAGTTGTAATTCATAAAAATTAAATATTAAAACTATAATTCATGAAAATGCTAAACTTTAACAGCTACTCTCCTAAGAGACCGTCTTTCTGAGAGATGTCTCTCAGGCCCAATCCATTAAAGCTTATTGTCTATGTTTACTCTACATTTTTCCTAATGGGCCAACCCAATTAGTGATGGTCTCTCAAAGAGACCGCCTCTCACAAGAATTTCTGAAACTTTAACGCTATAATTTGCAAAATATTAAAAAAAAATTAATACTCTCATTCTCTATTTAAAAGGTTAGAGCCCACATCACATGTTACTAGTTATAGAGTGGGATATGAGAGAAATACAAAAGAGATAAAGAAAGTGAGAAAAAAGACAATATCTCAAGCAATAAGAACTGAGAGGCTAAGATTTCCCACATATCTTCAAAGCTACCAAAACCCCCAACACCTCCCCTTATCTTCCTATCTTCTTTTTTTTCCTCCTTTTTTTTCTCATTTAATCCTACTCTGTTTTTGCTACCTTATTCTGTTCTTCATCAACTCTTACCCTAAAAATAAGGGACAATGGCCCCTAAATCTGGTCGCAATAAGGGACACAACAAACCCAAATCAGAAAAGAAAAAAAAAGAAGAAAAAGGTATATTATTATTATATTTATTTTTATGTTTATTAATTATTATCATTTTAATTTCTCCATTGTTGAATGATTGTTTTATGTTTATTGACTATGGATTTTCATCATTTTGCAGTTGTGCCTTCTGTTATTGACATTACTGTTATTACCCCATATGATTCCCTAGTCACTCTCAAGGTACTAATATTATATGTAGTAATGAAAAATTGTCGAAAATAATCTAACTTTTTACTCATCCGCTGTGAATATTTTCATCTATCGAGATATCGGAATGGTTGGGTTTGGGCTGTGGTGGTTCAAGGGTTGGATTGTAATCACCGGATACGTTGAGAGCAAATACATAGCAAATATCATATTATTATATAATAATCTGAATTTGGGAAATATTTGCAACGGATGACTAAAAAATTGTATTATTTTCGATAGTTTTTTCTCTGATATAAATAAATAAATAAGAAAATAGAAGAATGGAGAAGAATTATGGAATTGAATTTTGATTAGTTGTATTGTTGTTGGGTAATTAATATGCAGGGCATATCAACTGATAAGATACTTGATATAAGAAGGTTATTAGCTTCAAATGTGGAAACCTGTCATATTACCAATTACTCTTTGTCACATGAGGTTAGTATAATTAATGTTTCATTTTTAGTGCTCAAAAATAAAATGCTAACAATTCCCTTTAATTTAATTTCATAAATTCAATTTTTGTTGTAAATTATTCAGGAATGAATTTTGCTTATAATCATATGTTCATATACTTTTTCTATTAATTAAATTCGGATATTTACCTTTTCACGCTATGTAATGCACTTATTTAATGCTTAATGTTTCTTATTATACATAACAAAACATTATAAAAAGTAAATATTAATAATTTTTACATTGAAATAAATCAAACAATATCTTATTTAACTATATTTAAATTTATAAATTAAAAATAAAATACAAATTAACAATAATAAATAAATAGTGCCAAACAATAAATGTCATTTTTATAATAAATAGAAAGGAGTATTAAATATGAGAGTATGAGACGGGCCATAAATAAAACATTATATTTCATTTGTTTGGTAGATATTTTTCGGTGTGATTAAAGTAATAAATTCATATGAATAAAAAGCGAAACCTATGATTTCAGGTAAAAGGACATAAATTGAATGAGAAGATGGAGATTTCTTCTTTGAAGCCATGTCAATTGAAGATGAATGAAGGTAGGTGACTATGCAATTTCTTTTCAACGATTTTGTAGATTAAAATTAAATTAAATCGTGTTACACGTGGGTTGATTATTTTTATAATTATACATATATATTTAATTTAATAAAATGATCCACATATTCTTCGAGGTACGTTTGGTTGTAAAAAGGGGTACACATTTCATTTTTTTTTCAATTTTAGGGGTACTTAAAGTTTTAATAGCCTAGAAATGATTGATGAAGTAGAGAACTTTGCGCGAAGTATTATTGTTTAAGCTTTAGAAATTAAGTTTTGTACCTTAAAAAGTTGACTTAAAAGTGGTCGGGTGTGAAGTTAAAAATTAATTTTTTTATCGATTAGATTAAATGTCACTTTCTTTACAGTAAGATTTTGGATTCGATTTTTACCTAACCATTTTCGTTTGATTTTATAATATTGAACTAAGTATCGTAAACGCATATATTGCAAATTTAAAGGAGTAGAGATAATTATCGTGTATTAATGAACTTAATATATGATGTCCTCTTGTATGAGTTTCAACGCTATCTATATACTCAAGAGATTTTTATATTTAGTAAAGTATTCATAATTGAATTTATTTGTACATTAACTATCATCCAAATTAGTTGGTGAGACTAACAATTAATTATTTATTTCTAATTTAACCTTCTATTTAAGCATATTTTTTCTAATTGCTTTCTATAGAAGGGTTTGGAAATTACATTAAAATTTACCGTTAAAAAATTGTTACCTGTCTAGTTAATAGCTATTTTTAATAAATGAAACTTAAAAGTAAAGATGTAAAATTGATTATATAAAAATTTTTGAAAAGAAATATTTTCTTCGGTTTATTTTAATAATAGCCATGTTTGACTATAACATGCGACGATTTTATTAATGAAAATATTGCAAATAAAAAGAATCAGACACGCAAAGTAAAAAAAATAGCGCCCAAACAGTGCTCCCCTGCACAATTAAAAGATTAAATATATACTAAGGAGGTGTTTGGTATGGGAATATAAGATGTAATGGAAAGGGAAATGATAAAGAGGAGTAAGGGAAAGGGTATGGGTTGTAGTTATATGTTGTTTGGTATGAACATAAAAGGGAAACACTCATTTGATCATAGAAATGAAATTTGTTACTTGACATAAATGAGTGGTAACAAAGTAAGGGTATCCATTACCCTCAAGAAAGAGATTGGGTTAACCTAAAATCATACCAAACAAAAAATATGGAGTAATGGTAATTAAATCCCTTACTTAGTATTAAAAAGTCCATACCAAACGCCCCCTAAGTTGCGGGTTGCATTAATCATTTAAAAATAATCAATCCCCAATATATAAAGAAATATTCCCTATGGTAGCGAGGTTATGATATAATTGAGTTAGATATGGAGTAAAAACAATAGGGGAAAACATGTGTTCTTTTGCATTCGGTAGGTTGCCAACTAGATTCTCATGAAATATTTAAATGCAAAAGGAATAATTTGTATTGATTTCCCTCCGTTCTTTTATGTTTGTCCACCTTATTATAATGGGTAATTTCAAATGTTTGTCCACTTTAGAATACTTTCCATTTTTAGAAATCTTCTTTCCAAAATATACCATCATAATCCCTCCAATTTCTCACAAATATACTTTCTCTACATTAATGACAATGATAATTTCCTTTTTTTCTTTATTTTATCTTTAATTTATACCTTTTCTCTCTTATAATACCAATACAATCATTATTTCACACTATTATTTAATTAAAATAATATCCACTAATTACAAAGATTCCACTTTTCTTAATATATGTGAAAAATCCAAATAAGACAAACTTTTAAGAACAGAGGGAGTAACATATTTAACCTACCATATGTAATTATTATCAAATAATCATGGTTATCAACTTTTTATGCATGTATGGTTCATGCATTTACGCAAGGATGAAAAGTGTATGCATCATGCATATTTTTTTCTTTGAATTTCATAATTACGAAATAATTAACGATGTATTTTCATGCATTGACCCCAAAACTTATGTATTAGTGTTGGTATATCTTTTTTATAAAAAAATATCATAAAAAAAATACTTTAGTACAATTCAAACGGAAAGGAATACAAATTGTAAAGATAGCAAGATAAATTATCTAGGATGAATATTGTTTTGAACCCAACTAGTATAAATAAAACATATAAAATACAAAAATAAGAGAAGGAGACGAAACATCTAGCAAGGATAAACCTTTTCCCAAATCCCTATGTACTCAATAGTGTTGGTTTTTACACTTGTATTAGTATTAGATATGAGTTTTTTTTTTCCTTTTAGAATTTTAATAGAGTCATTTTTTATTTAAATTCTTATTTGAATCAATTATTCTATTTAATTATTATAATTTTTAAGAATTTATTTATTAAAATTTTTAAAAATTTATTTATAAATTTTGGAATTTAAATTAAGTTTTAAAATTGTGAAAAAGTAAATATGACTTAGTATTAACACAAATTCTTGTGAGAGACGGTCTCTTTGAGATATCATCCCTAATTAGGCCGACTATTATTTATTTTTTAAAAAACTCAAAAGTTTACATTAAGAATGATGTAAGTAGACATTTAAGATATTGAAACTAAGCATTGAGGATATTGCAAGTAAGCATTAAGGATAATGTAAATAAGTATTAAGAATAATGTAAATATGCATTAAAAATACAGTAAGTAGATATTAATCGTTAATGGATAGGACTTGAGATACGTCTCTCAAAGAGACGGTCTTTCAAGAGACTAGCTGATTAACAATATTATGTGTATTTTGCAGATGAATATTTGAGTGAGGCCCAAGCTATGGCCCACGTGAGAAGGCTACTGGACATAATCGCGTGTACAACATGGTTCAACAAGCCTAAGGGACAACGGCCCACTTCATCTGATCACAAATCTAAAAAAGCAAAGGCCCAAATTCCAACACAAGTGGGACCCACAAACGAAGAACCCAGAATCACAAACGGGCCGTCCATTTCGGTTATTTCTGAAGATAATGACATGGCTGCCCTTCACCCAACACCAAAATTGTCTCAATTTTATGACTTTTTCTCTTTTTCTCACATCACTCCTCCAGTCTTAGGTGGGTCCCACTTTTTTCTTGTTTCAAAATTTTATTATTGGCTTGATTTTGATTTTGTTTTTTGAATTTAATTTTTGTTACTGTGCACATTATTTGGATTGTTTAGATTTTGTGGTTGAAAATTTACTAAAATTCTGACTAGATTCCTGATTGCAATCATGTATTGGTGAATTTTCAACCACAATTGATAAAAAAACAAATCAAAACGATCCAAATTATGCACAGAAATTGATCTACAATGCCCAAAATTTAATGTATTTTATTTGTTTCACTTAATTTTGAATATTGTTTGTCGTTGTTTTTAGGGTTTTTTGTCGATTACTTACAGTTTAGGTGGAATGCAGGTATCAAGAAATGTGAAAGAAAATTGGGAGACAAACGTGATGGAGATTATTTTGAGCTACAGGTATATCCTCATCAATTTAAGAATATTTCTTACCTTTAATGGGTCCTTTTAACAGTAAATTTTTCTTTGCCATTTCTGGGTGTGTTTCAATTTCAGTGTCCGTGTCAGTGTCACAATTGAAGTCTAGTCACTTTCTCCATACCCCATATTACTATGCTCATTTAGCCATTGAATTTCCTCCCCATGATTATGAGTTGTTTGTTCCTGTTCATTTTGGGTTGATGTAATCTGGGTGATTGTCATCCCTTTCTTGGCAGGATTCTATTTATTTGGGGTCTAATTGATCACCATCCTCCTACCCTCTCTAAGGAGAGGGTACGGGTACGATTTGTATGTCATCTACCTCCAATCCTGGCTTTATAAGCGGGGTTTATTGGGTGCGATGGCATGGTTGTATGGTATTTGGGTATTTGAACGAGTGTTGGGTACAATATTGTTTTTTTGACACGAAGGACGAAAGAAGTATAACTTTTTAGGTTAAGTCAATTTAAGATCTTTTGTATATAGGAGTAGAAGTATAAAGTTAATATAATATGATTTTTGTACGTGTGGTCTAGTCAAGTCATACTTGGGTTAGATTTAGTTTTCTACTCAAAATTATTGATAACAAATTCACAAGGACGAAAGAAGTATAAGTTTTTAGAGTAAAAATGCTGATATTTTTATAGGGATATTTTCAATTGAACTTGTTAGCACAGTTAACATTAGAAGTTATTGGTTATAAGCTGAACTCAATAAAAGTACGAATAAGCTGAAAAGAACACGCCCTTAAAGACGCGTAACAAGAGACATAATAATTTGATTTACACAACATCAGCACACTGATTTTGGGTTGAATACTGAATACTCATATGAATAAAAATATGAAACATATCTTTGGTAAGGAGGTAGTAGTATTGGTTTAAGTCCAAGCTTGATTATGGTTTGATTAAACATTTATTTGATCTGAACTTCTCATGTGAACAATCATGTTTCATATTGTATATGTTGTTATAATGGTTCTATATGTGAGTAGTTCACTAATGCAATTGAATATAGATCAAGATTTGCAATGCCAAGATAATACAAGTGGTTGCATCCACAAAAGGGTTCTACACTTTGGGAAAGCAGTTGGTACAGTCTCATTCCCTAGTGGATCTCCTGCATCAATACAGCCAAGCATTTGCTAATGTGAGCATTCTTCATAACTAAGATATCTTAATGATCATATGAAGTAGTTTAATCTTACTCCTCTGTCCCTATCAATTTGCTATATTGTGAAAAATGACGTGAGAGGTTTTTGCTGAAAAGTAGCAATATTAGAGCCAGAGGGATGGAAGAGTAATTCTTAACTAGCAGATTACTGATTGGAATTGTATGTTTTTTACTTCACAGGCATATGATGCTCTAATCAAAGCTTTTGTGGAGCACAATAAGGTATTTGACCCTTTACTAGTTCCTATATTTGAAATCACTTGGCATATTGTATGTACTTCCCATAAGCATGTATGGTTACTTACTTTCAAATGCGTGACATGATTTTACTTAAGTATATTTTTGTGATGGCTGTGGTATTCTTAATTTTTCCCTGTTCTTTTGTCAAATGTGGAAAGTTAAATAAGCTATCATAAGAAGTTAAAGATATTGTTAAGTATATCCGCCTAGATGGGAGCTACTTATGAGTTATGACATTGTGTAAATGGAATGTTGTAATCATAAGACATTGCTGTATTAAGAAAGGTGACAATTTTTTTGGACATCCTAATTTGGGAGTAGGTGTTTTGCATTTCTTAAGAACCAAGAAATGAAACTTATGAAATTATGTGAATATTTCAGTTTGGCAATCTTCCTTATGGATTCCGTGCAAATTGCTGGCTCACTCCACCTTCTCTTGTGGAAAATCCATCAAACTTCCCATCCTTACCAATTGAGGATGAGAACTGGGGTGGAAATGGAGGAGGTCAAGGAAGAGACGGTGAACATGATCTTAGACCTTGGGCAACAGAGTTTGCTGCTTTGGCTGGCATGCCTTGCAAAACCGAGGAGGAGAGAGTGATTCGTGATCGAAAGGCTTTCTTGCTCCACAATTTATTTGTCGACGTTTCAATTTTTAAAGCAGTAGATACCATTCGTCAATTGGTAGAATCAGAATCTCCACCAAAAGATTCTCATGAATGCCGTGTAGGTGATCTGTATATTGTAGTTAAGCGTGAATCAGCTGATGCTAACCTGAAGCCTGATGATAAGCGTCTCTTCTGTGACTTGTCTGAAACATCTACTAAAGGTGTTGCTCAGAGGAACTTGATCAAAGGATTGACTGCTGATGAAAATGTGACTGTTCGAGTAAGTTGATTAAACCATTTTAAAGTATCACTTGATTCGGTTATGATATGTTAATAATATTGGTAGCCTTTTTTGTTTGTTTGTTTGTTTGTTTCGGTTTTCAGGATATTTCTTCACTTGGAACTGTTACTTTAAGGTATTGTGGTTATACTGCAACTGTTAGAGTTGTCGGAGTTGTTAAGAATAACATCGAGCACCATGATATTAAAATCGATGATCAGCCTGAGGGAGGAGCTAATGCCCTCAATGTATACAGGTTATTTTCTGATCTTTACTCTTTCATAGTGTCATTCTTTTTGATTCGGGGGTAAGATCGGAGAATCCCCTACAGGTGTTAGGGGAATTGATTTGCAGTTATACTCCAATTAACAACATGCCTGTGAATATATCTTTGTATAGGAAACCTAGAAAAAATTCAGCTTATATTTGTCTACTAGTTTTTTTTGTTTATGATCAGGGGATGTGACTAGGTTTTACTCAGCTGGTTGTCACAAGCCTATCGATCACCCCCTCCTTTATACGGTCTTAGGACCAGCAATGTGACGCTTAGTTTTTTGGTTCATGTGGCTGACCCCAATCTTTTGGGGTTAAGACTTTGGCATTGGCATTGGTCTACTAGTTTACTAAATGCACAATGATTTTGCGTCGTACTTTTGTTCACAGCTTAAGGATGCCCTTACACAAGCCGGTCAATGCTGAAGTCTCAGGAGAAAGCGCTTCTGTCCTGTCGCAACCTGATGAACTAGAAACTTCAAGATCTCAAATCATTAAAATACTTAATGACAGCTTAGCTAATTTAGAGGAGGGAAAGCAAGAGGAGGCTGAAGTGGGTGTTAGATGGGAACTTGCTTCATGTTGGGTGCAATATTTGCAGAAGCAGGAAAGTGAGAAAAATCCCAAAGAATCTGAAAATCCCAAAAACAGTGAATTGCATGTTAAAGGTTTAGGAAAGGAATTCAAATCGCTAAAGAAAAGAGACAAAAAGCCAAACAATGTGGACTCGTCTGAAGGACCGGAGGAGAAAGAATCGCAAGTTTCTGGCCTTGAATCTGATGAAGGACTCAGTAAAGATCTGGAAGCTTCTGAGCTAGGAAAGATACTTTCTAAAGAAGCCTTCTTACGGCTGAAGGAAACCGGGACTGGCCTCCATCTTAAGGTGCTTAGAATTTTATTACTGATTGAAAGATCTTTGATGTGGTGGAATTATGATTGCTGATGCTTTGTCTTTGTTTCTGTCAGACTGTAGATGAACTTCTTACTATGGTTCAAAGCTATTACGATGATATTGCTTTACCGAAGCTGGTAATTAACTACAAATTTTCAAGCATAATATGATTTTTTTGATTTTCCCCCCCTTTTTTGCCTAAAAGAAAAAATTTATATGAGCTCAGGTGACAGATTTTGCATCACTAGAACTCTCTCCCGTTGATGGACGTACACTTACAGATTTCATGCATCTCCGGGGACTCAAGATGCGTTCTTTGGCTCGTGTGGTGAGGAAACGTTTAAATCATTATAGCTATTATTCTCCTTTTGATTAGTTTTTCAGTACCTTCTTGTTTAATCCTTTGTTTCTGTAATGATCTTTCTACTTGTTGTAATAATATTCTTATTTTCTTTCATGTGCTTTAGGTTGAGTTAGCTGAGAAGCTTGCTCACATACAATCTCTATGTGTCCATGAGATGGTCACTAGGGCTTTCAAGTATGTCGTAAAAGCTTCCATCGCCTCTGTTGATGACATATCACAAACACCAGCAGCAATAGCTACGTCTTTGAATATCTTATTCGGATCCCAGTCAACAAATAACAATGAAAAAGTCGAATGTCAGGACTACGAGCTCAAACTTAGATGGTTGAAGGCATTCCTCTTACGCAGGTTCGGGTGGAAGCTCAACGATGAATTTCGTCACTTGAGAAAGTTGGCAATTCTTCGAGGCCTCTGCCACAAGGTTGGTCTTGAGTTGGTTCCAAGAGACTATGATATGGATTCTCCAAACCCGTTTAGGAAAGATGATATCATCAGCATGATACCTGTCTGCAAGGTGAATATTTACGCTTCCCATTCATCTCTGATTCTCTTTTCCCTGTCCTCTCCTTTTCTTTTTTCGATTTCCTTCTCTCTAACGGTTTGCTTCTTTTATTATCCTCCGCAGCATGTGATATGCTCTTCTGCAGATGGTCGAACTCTATTGGAATCATCCAAGGTAGCATTAGACAAGGGGAAGCTAGAAGATGCCGTTAATTATGGAACAAAAGTATGTATAAGTGGTGCAATGTTGTGTTTCAGGGGTTCGGCTTAATATTTTTGTTATTCACAGATTTTCGTTGATTTCTAATTGAATTCATAGGCTCTGGCAAAGATCATAGCTGTATGTGGCCCTTATCATCGAACAACTGCTGGTGCCTACAGTCTTCTTGCTGTAGTCTTATACCACACAGGAGATTTCAATCAGGTAACGTAAATTCCATGGATATTGCTCATCTCGTTTTCAAGAATCTTCTCAACATATATACTTTCCTATATGGATTTTCTGATAGAAAAATGCTTGAAACTGTCGTTATGCTTTCCTTCGAGCTTTTGAGTCAATTATGCTGCAGCATGCACATGTTTTTTTACCTAAAAATAGTACACGCCATAGTTATCTAGTATATGCTGACTGCTTATATCTCATATTTATCTTAATGAATTTGCATCTCCCAACTAAGATCTCCACAATCATAGTGCTTTAGTGCTTAAAGTATGTTCCTGTCATTTTCAGGCTACCATATATCAGCAGAAGGCATTAGATATAAATGAAAGGGAACTCGGGCCTGATCATCCTGATACAATGAAGAGTTACGGGGATCTTTCAGTATTTTATTATCGTCTGCAACACATTGAATTAGCTCTCAAGTATGTTTTTTGCTTCACTAGCCTACATTCTATGCTATCTATATATTCATCTCTCTGTCTCCCATCAAATCTCTTATCAAATTGATGTTTTTCGTTTTTAGGTATGTCAACCGTGCCTTATTTTTGCTTCACTTCACTTGTGGGCTATCCCACCCCAATAGTGCTGCTACTTACATAAATGTAGCCATGATGGAAGAGGGTATGGGTAATGTTAACCTTGCTCTCCGTTATCTCCATGAAGCTTTGAATTGCAATAAGCGACTCTTAGGGGCGGACCATATCCAGGTATCTTATCGATTTCCTTTAAATGCTTATTTAGTCCATACTCCGTACCAGATAGACAGACAATTTCTTGAAAGTTTCTTACCCAGTACTAGTTAAGTATAACTCCAATTTGCAACTAAATGACCGATTTCAGGATGTTTTGAATGGTTTTGAGTAAGTAAAATGTTTTGACATTATTGTTTTCAGACTGCTGCAAGTTATCACGCCATAGCAATTGCACTTTCACTTATGGAGGCCTACTCACTAAGTGTTCAGCACGAGCAAACTACGCTCAAAATTCTTCAAGCCAAGCTTGGACCAGAAGATCTTCGTACTCAGGTACTTTAGAATTTAAATCATTATTTACGTTAACTTTTATTAAAATCGAAATGTGAGGTCTCAATACTCATCTCGCGGAGTTCATGGGTTTTACAGGATGCAGCTGCATGGCTGGAATATTTTGAATCGAAGGTAATTGAACAGCAGGAACTGGCAAGAACCGGAACACCAAAACCGGATGCTTCGATTGCTAGCAAAGGGCATCTTAGGTACTAAAAATGTTTGGCTGAGTTGTTGTAGCTAGTT
This sequence comes from Amaranthus cruentus, assembly GCA_019425755.1. Classification (NCBI taxonomy): domain Eukaryota; kingdom Viridiplantae; phylum Streptophyta; class Magnoliopsida; order Caryophyllales; family Amaranthaceae; genus Amaranthus; species Amaranthus cruentus. The sequence continues at coordinate 29,072,937 of CM033450.1, read as the reverse complement.
GGAAGTAATGCAAATGGTAAATGTAAGGTAATCATGATGCTAGCTACAACAAACTAAGTTAATTCAATAGGATGATAAGTAAAAGTACTTGACAATACTTAAGATCAGACCATAAAGCTTCCTAGAGAAAGTTACCCTTCTCCATTTTGAGAAAATACAAGTAATTTTTAGAGTATAAGCTCCCAAAGAATGTCACGGAGATATGACACACACAACACTACTAAAATCGAAATCTTAGTTTGCAAATCAGATCATACTTCTTGATGGACGCAATCTTTCCGTTCTTCATCATAAAATGAGAATTGAGAGGGAAGAGCATTTGCGTTAGGACGATTTTCTTTGAATCCTATTATATTTACCTAGTATGCTATGTTTGTCAACTATGTATTAAAGTAGTAACTGTTTTCATCTGTTTTTTTGACAGTGTGTCTGATCTCCTTGATTATATCAGTCCTGATCATGACCCAAAAGGCGCTGACGGTCAGAAGAAACATCGGCGTTCAAAGGTATCTAATAAGTTGTTTATGATTATACTACATCATTCATGATAATTGCTCCAAATCTATTCATACTTTCAGATAAGTTTACATTAATCTAAGAGTAAGTGTATGGTTTTTTCAGATAATGCAGGTTTCAGAAAATTCACAGGGTCAGAGTCCTGTAGCCAATGGCTCGGTAACTGAAGACCATGACATAACAAATATTGTTTCTGTGGAAGAAAAAACTGCCGTTAATAAGGAGGAAGTTGCAGAAGAATCAATTCCTGAAGAATCAAATTCAAATGACAGTGATGTTACTCTTGGTGAACAGGTCGTATATGGAGAGGCCGTCGATACAAGTTCAGATGAGGGGTGGCAAGAAGCTAACTCGAAAGTACGCTCTGGTAATGCCAATGCAAACGATAATAAGTTTCGTAGAAGACGACCTAATCATTTGAAAGTAAGAGTGAAACAATCTAAGGAAAATGGGCAAATATCTGGTGTTGTTCCTAGAGATCAGCAGAGAACGATGAACCAGAACGTAATCATAAAGGAATCTTCGCCTCAAAAGAAATCAAGGGCTCAAATTCAATCCAAGAAAGTTTCTTCCGTAGTTCCAACTACGCTTACTGCTATGGCTTCTAAGGCTTTTTCCTACAAAGAAGTTGCTATGTCACCTCCTGGAACTATTCTTAAGCCCCTGGTGCAAAAGGAAGAAGCGACAATTGTAGAAGAGAATAAGAAAGTTCCAGAATCTTCCAAAGAAAATGGGGAAAAAAATGATGTGGAGGTTGTGAAGAATAGTGCTGAAGAAGACGATAAAGTTTCTGATGACAGCACCGATTCTTCTCAACCACGCGAAACAGCTGTGATTTCCGAAAATGAAGAAGTTTCGGGTTTGGATAATCAGGAAAAGGTCTCAGAAACAAAAGGGTCTAAACTTTCAGCTTCGGCTCAACCATTTAACCCAACCAATTATGGAGGAGTGACTAATTTTTATGATGTAAGAGTGAGCCAAGGCTTGTTGGAGCCAGTCGAGTTTCCTCCGATTACAGCTAGGGTTGCATGCGGTCCAAGATCGCCTTTATATTACCGAACGAACCATTACGCACCTGTTAACAAGCCCGGTTTGACACTCATGAACCCTGATGCACCTGAATTTGTGCCTCAGAAACTAACTTCTGACGTGATTTCATCCCCTGATGCAATGAAGAACATTGTGGAATTCGATGGAAAAGAAGGGGCAAAAGATGATAGATCAAAGAAGAGTACTTCTGAGGCAGAGAAGGCGGAGTTAGCAAGACAAATACTGCTTAGTTTTATCGTAAAATCAGTCCAAAACAGTTCAGACCGTTCAAACGAGTCTTCTAGGAGTGCTAAAAAGTCCGCAAACTGGCAGAACGCTTCAGAAGCTATAGCAAATGACAGTGCAATCATCAAGATTTTTCAAGGAAACGAAGAAAAAGCAGACGAGACTATAAAAGTGAATGATTCCGAGAAGATGGATGCTACGTTAACCAACAAAGTCGGAGATGGAGAAGGGTTTGTCGTTGTTTCGAAGAGGAGGAGAAATCGACAGCATATAGCTGCAAATGGTGTAGGAAGTAATCTATACAATCAACAATCAATATGCACTTGAATAAGTTGGATTTAAGTTATTCTTTTCCATAATTCAAGGTTGCACCATGATTTTAGCGGATGTTGCTCAGTCCCTATGAGAAAGCACCATATAATTCAAATATGTGAGAGTTTTTTTGACTCATATGGTGCAAACTCAGAGAAAAGAACGGAGTAATATGTTTTTGATGGAGAGGAAATAATCATCTTTGTTAAAGGGAGTTATAAGATGATATATTGATGAAGAAGCTCTATTGGATTGTAGATGTTGGTTGGGTATAACAGCAGGAAATAATTTACTTGTTTTTTTTGCTTTTGTATTATGTAGTTTCAAATATTGTGTAATGAGGATGGGAAAAATAAATATTTATCAGTTATTTATTTATGTAATATTATGCTTGCTTGATGAACGTATTTCACAGTTCAATTTAATATGTACTTCCATTTTATCGATTAAGAAGGGGAGGGCGAGGGGGAATCAATTTTTTTGTAGGCGGTTAAATCGAACCCCTATTACAAGGGCAGAAGTATATCGTTATGTATTTCGTTGATATTTCAAACTTTAGAATCAAAATTATTTATGAAATTTATTATCGACGTTATATAGAAGTGATTGGCTTGTAAGTCTAATAAAAAACAATATACGTGCTTGCTAAGTGTTTTCTAGTACATTTCTGATTATGAAGTTTTTTATTAGCAATTTGTTACTTGAATTATCTCAATATAATGAAACCTTTTTAGTTATTTTTAACAACAATTAGCTCTAAGATTTTAAAAGTCATAATTTAAGTTTAATTTCGAGTTTAGATTGAGTTTCGTTTTGACTCAAGCTCTAGTTGAACATGTAATTCGGAGCTTGTCAGCTACGTCAGAGTTTTTAGTCACAATTAAAAGTTTTGGAGTCAGGCCAAGCCTACACAAACCCCAACTTCATTTTAGTTTTCTAACTAGGTGATTGCATGTGCTAAGCACCAACTATTTTATATTTTATTATATTTAACATATATTTTTATGTAAATAAATAAAAAATATCAAAAAAAAGATGAATAAAAATAATAATATTGATATGCATTTTGAAATATAGGTTTGTGTACCATGATATACATTACGCCGGAAAATAAAGTTAAACAATATATAAACCTAGTGAAATAGATACATTTATAACAACTTTTATCAACTATAAATACTGAACCGTACCACTTTTTTGTATACCATATTGTATGTTAAATTATAAATATTATCATAATCATCACATATTAAAATTTTTAGTTTTTGCTTACTTTTGACCCATGAAACAACTATATATGATTGATCATGCATTAATACATATTGGTTTAAATTTAAAAATTCGTGTTAGGTAATAATCAAATTATTGAGTTCTAATTTTATATCTTAATCAGTATTTTCCAAAATAAAATTTTAGATTTTAGTATTAGGAAACAATATCACGTTTGTTATTGTCAGTGCTTCTCAAGTTTAATTACTCCTATGTAGATTTTGTTAAACACGACTTACTTCTCCTCAATTTGAATAAAGAAATTTAAATTTTCTAAATTAGAAAAAAAAAGAAATCTAGATTTGATCAATCAAAAATGATATCAATAAAAGGCAATTAGAATTAAGATTTATACATAAATCATTCACATGTATAGAAAAAAATATGATATCAAAAATCAATAAATAAAATATTTAAGAAAATAAAAGATAAAAATAGACTAATGCAGGAGATATGACCCATTCATCGAGATTGATTACATACATTACTTCTCTCTTTGGTCAAAAACATCTATAGAGAGAGATAACTAAAAATAAAAAATCCAATTTTTTAGATATGAAAAAGATAGAGAATTTTTATGAGAAAAAGATAGAAGTATCTTAATTCACAAGTTACAATGATTTTAAAAAATGTGATAATTAGTTTAATGAGACATAGCGAGTCATTAATGCTGCAGTAATTAATTATTTAATTGTAGACATTATTATAGTATATAATCTAGATATTAAAGGCTATTTGAGAAAATAGCGTATTCAGTACTCTAGTTTTTAGGCGGAAACTGAACTCATCAAAACATGACATGTGTCCTTAGCTGGTCTCTGTTTTAGTATTAGATATAGAAGATAGATAGATAGATTGACATACCGCATACGACCTATCCCATACCTCTTATGTGGAAAATTTTAAATAAATAAGCAAATATATATATATATATATATATATATATATATATATATATATATATATATATATATATATATATATATATATATATATATATATATATATATATATATAAGGGATCCAATGAGAAGGGTATTGAAAATGAGAGAAGGGTAAGAAGGACTCTACACCTTGATTATATATATATATATATATATATATATATATATATATATATATATATATATATATATATATATATATATATATATATATATATATATATATATATATATATATATATATATATATATATATATATATATATATATATATATATATATATATATATATATATATCACATTATAGCCAACTTTTGAAACTATTTCTCAAGATATGCAGTTTTTCCCAGACTTGAGGATTAGGGTTGTTTGCTCTGTTCGCTCTTAATAACAGCGAACAAAGGCAGAGAGTTAAAAAAAAAAAGCAAAGGGTCTGTTCGCTGTTGCTAACGGCAAACAAAGTCAAAACCTGGTCAAACAGGGGATTTTTGTCACTAACAGCAAATAGCCCAAACCACAACTTCGGGAAAAAATTACTTATCTTGGAAATTATTTTGCAAAGTTTACTATTGTGTGATTTTTTTTATATTTTTTTGCTTATTGTTTCAAATTCACTCTATGTGTAGAAGTATCCCTAATGAATGGAGTGGGCATGCACAGTATACGTAAAATTTTAGTTACATTCATTCATATACAGTATAAGTACAATTTTTATTTTGGTTTGAATTGTTAGATTAGTAAGACAAATAAATTAATTAAACTGTATAGAATATATTAAAACTACTAAGAGAATTTAAATGAAAAATTATAGCAAATTGGAAGAAACAAGGGAGTTAATTGGTCAAAATACTTAGACCATATATTCTTCTTCTTGTCCTTTGAAAATGCATTCCAACAAATGAGAAGTGGGACATTAAATTGTTCGAAAAAATAAGTTATATGTGATTTCATGCATATTAAAGAATTAAAAATTGGTAAATTAATATATAAGATTGTGGACTATACTTTATATTACGTATTGATTTTAGAATGAAACATTCTCGAAATTATCATTTTTTTTAAAACTAATTTAGGATTATGGCTTGTTTTCAACTTAATTATCAGTTTCAATTTAATTCCTTTTAATACATAATGTATCAAACTATTGGTAAACACTAGCATTTCAAAAAAAAAAAAAAAAACTATTGGTAAACACTACTCCCTCCGTTCCTTTTTGTTTTTCCACCTTACTAAAACGAGTAGTTCCATAAGTTTTTCCACTTTAGAATACTTTTCATTTTTGGAAAGTTTTCATCCCATTTTTACCCCTTAAAACCCCACTTTTCTTATTTCACACTACTATTTAATTATTTTCTCTGTAGTCATACTTTCAATACAATCATTACATTATACTATTATTTAATTATTTTTTCTCTCATACTTCCAATACAATTATTACTTCACACTACTATATAATTAAAATAATACCTACTAGCACCAAAATTTTCATTTTTCTTAATCTTGTGAAAAACCCAAATATGAACATAAAAAAGGAAGGGAGGAAAGTACATATTATTATCAAAGTATCAAGATGGATGAAGATATATATATATATATATATATATATATATATATATATATATATATATATATATATATATATATATATATATATATATATATATATATATATATATATATATATATATATATATATATATATATATATATATATATATATATATATATATATATATATATATATATATATATATATATATATATATATAACATCACTAGTTAGTTAAGTAATATAAAAAAAAAAATAATATAAGATTTTTTATAATTTTAATGGCTATAGTCCCTCAATGTATGATGATTTGGTAAAATGAGAATGAATGATGATATAGATTTATTCAATTTAATTTGTAAAATCTTTATATAATGAATAATATTATAAGTTAATCATACAAAGGAGTAATTTGATTTAGCAACCATTTATACACATACGTTAATTACGTATACTTATAAATAGTCTACGTGGCGACAGTTTCATAAAAGCATGCTTACAAGTCACAATTTAGTGAAACTAAATCTTTAAATACCAAATTCGAAAATCATTTTCTCTCTGGCGTTTATGATAACAATCAAACATTTAAATTACTTTTTGACGTGAAAAAAGTAAGTTACAAATGGTGTAACTACTTAATAGTTACACCTTTTATTTATTAGGTTACCGCTAGCAATGCACCGATTGAGAATTTCAAGATTTATCGAATATCGAGATGCATGTCTATCTTGATTATAATGTTTTCAATACATATTCGTCTTGTCCTGTTTAAAATAATTTATCAACACCTTACTTTATTCTATTTTTCGTATAACATTAAATTTAACTTTAAATGCAGTTCTTATCTTAAAAATTATTTCTTAATACTTTTCCTACTTAATACTTTTTCTTTTTAATTATTAGACCCCATTTAAATTATATATATTTGGCAATAATTCTTTTGTAGAACCATATAGCTTACTAGCTTAGCACTATTGTATTCTACCCATGCATTTCATACTTTTTTTTTTGGTTAGACCAAACTTGATCATATCACTACCTTATGCACTCAATTAAGTTCCTTTCCAATTTTAGTAATGAAGCTCAACAAACAATGTATTTAATTGGTAACAATCCTAATCAACTCAATCATATTGTATATATAATAAGAAGTCTACATTGTAATGAAGTGCTCAAAATAATACACATGGTGTTCTTATGATATACCGTATTTTGAAGAAATGATTTAAAATTCTCCGTATCTTGAAGAAATGATTCAAAATAAGAATTTTAAAGTATTAATAATTTGTATTATTGAGCTATTTAACCTTTATATGAGACGCGTCTCACGATAAAACATCTTATACAAGAATTTGTGGCAATGTAATGAGAATAGCCATTTTACCAATGAAAAAGACATTATAATAATAATGCTTTATTTTAGTAATGAATATGTAACACACAAGTGCACAACTATTAATTATAAATTAATTTGATTTGATGCACCAAATAATTGGTTTTTTTGAATTTCAAATTACAAATAACAAGAAATTTATTAATTAAAAAATAAAAATTAAATTTTTAATCTTGACCATCTCTAGGAGAATGAAGGGGAAATAAGGGCAAAAGTTGAGGCTTACAATCTCTTGAAGCAATACTTAAAGGACTAATTGGATGCAAATAAAACCCTTTTTCAACAATAACAACCCTTTCTTCTTCTTCACTCAAACTACACCTAAGATCAGCCCTTGGGCTTGGGCTTCCAATCCAAAGGCCCAGCCCATCTAATGTAGAATTAGGTGAAATCATACCCATTTGGCCCATCTCATTACCTCCTATAGCCCGAAAAAGCCCATTACCCGGCCCATAATAATTAGTACTTTCATTAAGCTTAATCATCTCCAACTTTCTCATAACACCTTGTTGATGTTGTTGTTGTTGGTGTTGTCTTCTCTCATGGAGCTTAAACGACGTCGTTTGTCGAATCCCGACATCGGAAATACCCGACCCGGGTTGCGAGGATGAACCCGAATGAGACCCGGTTAGGTGTTGAACAATGGCCCGGAAGTTAGATGGGTTGGCTTGGACAAAAGTGGTGTTAGTGGGTTCATAAGAAGATGAATTATGCATGGAATTATGTTGTTGTAATTTGATGTTGTTGGTTGAGTTAGAATTATAAGAAGACATGATATTATGGTGATGTTTAAAATTAGAAAGAAAGCATGGAATTTGTGAGAAATTTTGTTATGGGTTTTAAGGGCTTGTTTGTTTGGAAGTTAGTATATGAAGAGGGGAAAAAATAAAGAAGAGAATCCAGCTAGCTAGAATTAACTCACAAGAAGTGGGTTTAATAATAGTGTGAGTGTAAATTGGCGTACGTACCGCGTGGGAAAGAATGAGGATTTTTGTCATGCAATAAAGACATGTTTAGTCATCATATAAATGTTACTACTACTTCCCATTACAAATAGAGGTGTTCAAAACAGATCACTCGATGATTCGATTGTGGGAAAATGAAATTAAAATAATAAAAATATCAATATAAATACAAAACTTGATTTTGAACCGACTTGAAACACCTGACTCGAAATTGACCCGATAACCCGAATGAACACCTGTAGATACAAATAGTTGTCATATTTACCATAACTAATAGTTATAATTATAGTCATCAACCCAATGTTCCTCACAAGTTAGGATCCGAATATTGTAAGTATAATAATACAATCGAAACATTTACTTTATTTTAGTGGTTACGTATATTTTATACTACAATTGAAAAATATAAATATATATGGTTTTCAATATTAGAATAATATATTCCTGATTCTTAGAATATTATGAGCAATATATATAAGATATAATCCTAAGATATGGAAACTAAATAATTAGAATTATTTTGCATATAATTTCTTATGAAAATTTAACGCAAAATCAATAAATTTAATAAATTTTTGAACAAATGTGAGTCGATTGAATTTAGGTTGGTTAAAAATGAACAGGTTTTGTGAGTATGGGCTATTTCATGTAATAATTTTTGTTTTCATGTTTATTAATGTTGCTGGAGAATTTAAACTTTGAAATCTGCATTTATGTCTTTGTTCATTTCGTAAATTAAATTCCCCCATTCCCCACCAAAAAGGGACTTCTAGTATTAAGCCATTATGTGTATTGTGGGTAGATTAAAACCAAAAATATTGTAAAATTGATGTTGCCATGGATGTTAATAAATTTTGGGGCTTGCTTAAAAGCCTATATAAAACAGTAAATCTTGTATGACATCGTTTCATTTTGAGATGAGCTCATACAAGCACCCTAAAGTTAAACTTACAAACAATTAACTAAATAAAAATAATTTTTTTCATTAAATTTTAGCAAACTAAAATTTAGGTTAGGCCATATTATATTAAGCCGTCTCACAATGAGACGGTCTTAATAAAAAATTTGTCTAAAAATGTGGTTTATCGATCAAGTTTGTGGATAATCAATTGTAGATGATATGAGCTAGAATGAAGTTATCGTGTCGTTTCAGTTTGAGCAAGTATCATTTATCTAAAATCAAGTGCTGGCGGAGTTTGATTCACATTGCCCAATTCTCTAATTTTCCTTTCATCTCGGTCATGGGCGGATGTAGTGTGTAGTCATTGAGGTAGTTAACAACTTAACATCACTTAAATCCAAATAAAATCAAGTAGCTAGTAACCCTAGATGAGTTGGTTAGTGCGTGTATTCTCTTCAACGTGAGTTAGTAGGGCTTAAAACCCACTAAACGTGTTTTGCTTTAATTTATTCAATGATATTTAATTTTTTTTATTTTAAATTTTATTACCATCACTTTTTTCCTAAATCCGCCACGAGGTCAGCCTGTCGGCTGCCATATATGATCTAAATAGAAAATGTAGACATATATGCCACATAACATACTTTCAAAATTGATTTTCCCCCGTAATTTATTAAGTTATTCAGCTCACAATTGCTTACAAAAATGTCTTTTATTGGTTCCTATTTTTATTGAATAGTGGAAAACTTTTGTAAATCATATTAGAATCAAAATGTCCTTTTACTATTTTTTTTCTTAACATGAGAATCACTTCTAAATTAAACCTCATTAAATTATTATCACTTTTAATTTAGTTATCTTTTTTGTAAATTACTACCAAAAAAATCTTATTCAGAAACATCATTGTTACGTTGCTACATCACCGGATAATTTATCAACTAGAATTTAAATATCAAGGAAAACATTTTCAGATAAAAATTAAAATGTACTTTTATGAAATATTTTCTTAAAAAAATAAATTACTTTTCACTGTTTTTTCCCTATTAGAATTCATACTATATGCTATTCTTTGAAAAATGTAGTATAGCCTGTAGGTTACATAACGTGATTTTTCTAGTGTGTACGTATTTTCAATTATAAATTAATTTAATTAAGTGCATTAATTCATTCATGTGACTTTCTTTTTGGTCTTTCTCAAGTTGAGTAACTATTTGGCTGTACTTTTTTTATAGGTATGAGACTATGTGTTGTTGTCTTTCATCTCTTTTCAAATTATGATGAATAATATTACAGTACATCTATAAATTAAAAAATTATATCAGATTCAATTTTATATAAAAGCTAAATCGTACTGAAAAATCTATCGTTTAAAGTTGTATCAAATAAAGATGTGAAAAAAAAATAGGAAAAAATGTTAAACACACTACAACAAATTTGACTTTTTGCGACATTGGATTTAGTGGCATTAAAAAATGCCACTAATTCATATTTTTAATGTTATAATTATTGGTTTTTATTTAATGTTTCACCATAGAATGATTTAGCGACACTTTATTTGGTCTTTAGTGGCATATGTAAATTGTCACTATAGTCTATTGTGGCATTTGTGACAAATGTCACTAGATCCTATGTCGCAAAAAGTTTTTGTGTGATTTTTTAATATGCTGCTAAAGGGTCTAATAAATGTCACTAAATCTTCTAAATATACTATTACCAATTTGAAATAGCGACATTTAAATTAAATGTCGCTAAAATGTCGCTAAATCCTCTAAATATACTACAACATAATTGACTTTTAATTTAGTTATTTTTTTGTAGTGACATCTTATACAACTATCATTGCTGTTTAGTAATTAAGATTATTATTTAATCTTAATCGTTACATATTTACTTGTTAATTAAATACTCCATATATATATTTTTTTTAAATTCTGATATGATTGTCTACCAAAGACAAATTTAATGCAAAACTATCATGGTTGAAAGAAAGAGACTCATATCAGAATTAGTACAAAAAATGCATTAATCATAATACTTCCTTTATCTATTTTATTTTCCCTTTCTAATTTAATTAATTGTCACTCTGATTTTTAATTTTAATATTATTATTTTTTTTAATTTCTCATTTCATATTATAATCTTAACGGCATCCTCTATCATCATCTCATAATATACTCAGATTTAAAGGTAATTTTATTGTGTGATTGACTTTTAAGAGCAATCACTATTATAATTCTTGTTCCGTTCTTTTTTACTTGCAGCAAAATCAACTTTTGCCCTATTGATCATTTTATGGTAATTTACATATTTCAGCTATTATATGAGAAAAAACATAATCATTTGAGATCTTGTTTTATTTGTCCCGTCGCATATTTTTAAAATATCAAATTTTTATAATTTTTAGTTATGCATAACTTCAGATATAAAAATCTAACAAACGCATTGAATAAAAAAAAAATATGTTTGATGGAAGTAAAAAAAACTAAATAGATATTTTAATTAAATTTAAAACAAGCTTACTACCTAATAGAAAAAGTCAATGCTATTAAAGAACAAACCAATAAATAACACTAAAATCACCCATAACTTCCTAGTATTGATGGATTGCAGACAAGAGCAATCTCCCAAATAGAGTTGGAAACTTAAATGAGAAAATCTTGTATGATTAGACTTAGTTGTTAAAAGCTACTCACTCTTTCATTTTAAAGGTCTTATTTTCTTTGTCACATTTATTTATAAATATACTAATTCAATAGTTAATAGCGATAATTATATAGCGATAATTATGCATAATTAATAAAAATAAATAAAACTATATATAATAAATCTTATGTTGAGACGAATCAAATAAGATCTCATTCGACTATATTAATGCATGAATTAAGAATAAAACACAAATTAAAAGTAATTGGTGAATAGTAATACTCTAAAATCAAATAATAGGACATTTGAAAAGAAACGAAAATAGTATTAAATAGTAATTATTTTTACTTGACAAATGCAAATCAAATTCAATTATTAAGAAATACTTATTATTACTCCCTCCGTTCCTTAAAGAAGTTTTTTTTTGTCATTTTGGGTATTTCATTTGTTGTTCTCATAAAGAATCTTTCTATTTATGTCACAATAATAACCTTATTCATACCTCACATATCTTCCACTAACTTCAATTTAACATTTTAATAATCATTATGGTCCTCATATATTTCCAACTAACTTTATAAAATTATTTTTTTATTAGTTGTAGTCCTATATTTTTTCCACTAACTTTCTTTTAATATTTTTTTAATGCTTATGGTCCCTACTTTTCTCCAATCAAATTTATTATTTAATTAAATAATATATCCACTATCTAAAATATTTTATTTTTCTTAATTCCAATGAACATTCATTTTGAGAACTTCATTAGGGAACAAAGTGAAATTAGGCCTGTCAAACAATTCAGGTTGGGTCATTTTCGGGTTCGGGTCATATATAAATAGGTCATGAAACCCTTGACCCAAACCCAATCCATTTAGTTAATTGGGTCAAAAATCACAACCTTGACCCGACCTGCAACAGATTAGATTGACCCGACCTGCAACAGATTAGCTTGACCCGATTTCAACCCACCTAACCTGTTTATAATTTTTTATATTCGTTTTAAGGTTTTTAACATTGATTAAATCTAATTTTTAGGTTTTAATTTTAACTTTATGATTTTATGTTGTTTATTTTGTATTTACTATGCAAAATAAGAAAATTTTAAATGAATTAAGTTTAGCTTATATACATGTTGATTTAACTTGAAATTAACACATTTTAGCTTATATTATACAAGTTAAAATTTTAACTTGAAAATTCTAAATGTGATATATAGGTTTTTTTCAGGCTTAAAATTTTAACCTAAACCTAACTCATTTAATAAACAAATTAGGTCGGGTCGATAATTCGATCAAAAGTCTCAACCCAAACCCATTTATTTCGGGTTAGGTTCAGATCGGATTAACAAGTCGGGTGAATTTTTGAGTGAAATACTCCTAATTAAAAGTTTTAGAATTTGAAAAGGAGGAGGGGGAGAATAAATGAAAAGCGTGAGGCATGAGCTGGAATGTGTAAGAGTGTCATAACGGGGTCAGTATGGCATTGAAAACGGTAAACATAAAACACATTCAGACTCCTCAGCCTCAGCCTCTGGACAGAAACACACCATCACTTTAATTAAGATAGCCTACCTAAGTTAACACTCCTTCTTATATCCTGCATGCATAAATACTTCTAATTTACTCTTCTTTGTCCTATTACCTTAGCCCAATTTTCATGGACGCCTAAAACACGACACCCATCTAGATACGTGTCCAAAATTCTTATGTGAATTTACGGTCCGTTTGGTATGTGGTAATGAAAATAAAAACAAGTGTAATTAGATTCAGACTCAAATCCATTAATTTTAAATAAAGAGAAAAATAATAAAGAAATAGGAGGAGATAGAGAAGAATAAAAAGAAATGGAGAAGAAAGGATATGATATATACTCTAATAATTGGTATAATTGTTGCATATAAATTTACAAAGCGATCACATATGTCACATATCCATGCTTATAATTACGTGCATTATATGAGTTTTTTATATTAATTATTTATATTTAATAAAAAAATTTCATTTATCAATTATATGTATTAAATATACACGTACATTTTAAAAAATAAAAATACATATTATTTTAACTTACTAGACAATAGTTTTAGTTATGTATTTCATCATTTTATGTGCATATATGTTTGTAGTATAGTTTCTTTGTAATCAAGCTAGCTTTGGTGTGTATCATAGGAAAATGATGGAGTAGTTGCCTTTCCAATCCATAGGATGTTTCTTTTCATCTACACCCTCTATCCGGCCTTAAAATTATCCTATGTTTCTTTTTAATTTGTCACTTTTATTTTGTTATATTTTATGGAAAAATTAACAGAAATAATATAATCTTTTACTTATTTTCTTATAATAATACAAATTTTTGATTAATCATGAATAATACCAACTTAAAGGGTTTTTTTCAAGAAAATCCCTAACATGTTAAAAATCAAACTATTAATATAAGAAAAAAAAATTTGGTAAATTAGTTAATAAACTAAAGTTGGTATTATTCTAGGAAAATACCCCCTAAGTTGGTATTATTCATGGTTAAGCAATAGTTGGTATTATTGTAGGGAAGTTAGCAAAAACTAGTATTATTCACGGTAATTTTTTTTAATTTTTTTATAGAAATGTTTCATTGGTATTTTCTCTTCCACACAGTTTTACACTTTTTTTAATATTAACGACATAATTCAAAATAATTTTACTGTTAATTAATTTTTCTTTAATATAATACAAGTGTGATAATTTATTGAGAACGAAAAGAGTATGTAATAATAGTCTTTCTTTACTTAAATTGTTTGCGTGAAGGAAATACATTTTGGCAATAGGTAATGAATCCCAAAAGAAAAACGCCTTTTTTGGATTGCTTCCCTTATAGTTAGGGATGGTCACGGTCCAAGATCCTGTTGGACCCGCCACAGATCTGCCCATTTTTTAAGGGTCTGGGCCTTATTTTTCGAGATCCATCGGATTCGGGTCGAATCTGGATCTAAAAAACAATTGGCGGGTTCGGGTCCGGGTCCGGGTCTAATATCCGAACTCTGGACCCGCCCCTCAGACCCTTATAAATATTAAATTGTCCATTTTATTTGTCTTGTACGTATGAATTATGCCCCCAACACTTATTTTCTTTTCATATAATCATAATATATATAAATAATATATATGCTACTTGCTAAGTGCTAACCCAATTACCCTTATTTCATGGACTCGAACTAGTGTTTATAATAGAATTTAAGCGTATATGGGTGACGCTATGCGACTTTAGATGTTAAATTAGTATTAAATATTTGTAAAATACGATAATAACTCTATTACAAATATACGAAAAATATAATGACTTACAAATGTTTCAAATTCGACAAATCAAAGAGACTTTTTTTAGACCCACTAAGACCCATTAAGGACCTTAGACCCATCAGATTCGAAGGGTGTGGGTCCGAGTCTGAAATTTTTGGACCCTTAGGGTCCGAATCTGAATCTGAATCTCAAAAAGTTAAAAGGGCCCGGGTCCGGATCTAGTTGGACCCGCCCCATGACCATCCCTACTTATAGTTATAGGTCTTTGCTTGCAACTTTGTATGAATTTGTTTTCTCGATTTTGGTATCTTTTCCCCATATATGTGAAATTAAGACTTTTAATTATTTTTATTTTTATTTTGTCTCTTTTATTTTAAGTTAATTATCATATCATACTATATACTATAGTATTAGTATCATACATATTAATAAAAATATTAAAAAATAATAAATATTATCCTTAGAAAGCCTTTACAAATAATGTTATTTTTATGATGATAATTGATTACATGACGTTATTTACCTAATTTAAAATATTTTTTTTCAAATTGGAGCTAAATTGGTTAAAGTACAATATTTTTATAAAAGAGATGCTTTAAAAAAATTGATATGAAAGCTGATTAACATAGAGAATGATGTTAATTATATTATAATTGATACCTAATTCACTTTTTTAAAAAAAAATGTAATTAGGAAAATAAGGAAGTCATAGGCAATTAATTATGATTAAAGAGTATTGTGTAGAATATATTGTAAATTATGTTAAAAATAAAGTACTAATTGTATGGGATTAATAATATTATTAAATTTTATATATTAATTAAAAATAATATACCAAAATTTGGTTGTATAACTATAAAATAGATTAAATTCAAGCTATAAATCAACACTACAGGTTATGTGAACTTATGTCATTATCTCAGTGAAACTCACTTGGACTAATCCCTTAATGCAAAAAACACATCATATTAATGTTGAATATTAATTAATGCAGCTAGTCTCCTGAAAGAGACGTCTCTCAAGCCCAATCCATTAAAGCATATTTAAACTAAAAAATAACACAAAAACTTGCGTAAGATCGTCTTAGAATAAGACCACAATTGGGCCGGCCCATTCTTAGGCGCGTGCACTACACGCGCTCCAAATTTGTTTTTTTTGGTTTTTTTCATTTTCTGGGCATTTTTCAATTTGCACCTTAAAGGTATCAATTTTGACCTTAAAGATATCAATTTCAACGTAAAGTAGTACTTAAACATATCAATTAATGTAAAAATTTCAATAACAACATACAATTCATTACTTATCACTGTCAATTATCACCAAACATGCATCAATTATGACTTTATCTTGTTTTTGTTATGATGTTAACTATAACAAAATAAATAAACTACATAACAACATACAATTCATTACTTATCACTGTCAATTATTACCAAACAAGCATCAATTATGATCTTATCTTGTTTTTGTTACGATGTTAACTATATCAATTATAAACAAAATAAATGAACTATATAACATACAATTCAATACTTATCACTGTCAATTATATTAGGTAGAAATTGATCACTTTAACGTTAAAATTGATCACTTATAAGTTCAAATTGAAAATTTTACTTTAATTGATATATTTAAGTACCACTTTATGTTGAAATTGATATATTTACAGTCGGTCTCTTGAGAGACCGTCTCTCAGAAAGACGTCCCTCAAGCCCAACCCATTAAAACTAGTTTTTACTCTTACTCTACATGTTTTTTATGGGCCGACCCATTTAGAGATGGTCTCTCAAAGAGACCGTCTCTCACAAGAATGTGTGATGTATTTAAGGTCATTGATATCTCTAAGCGTAAAATTGAAAAATGCCCAGATTAAGGAAAAAAGCTGATGGAGTCCATATTGGGCCGCGTGTTATTCTAAGACGGTCTTACCCAAGATCTGCTGAAAAAATAAAACTAGGCTCACCAAATTAGGGATGGTCTCTAAAAAGACTGTTTTTCACAAAAATTTATGTAATTAATCTAATCAGCCAGATTGGGACAAGTTGAGTTGAATACTTAAAGGGGCGGGGCACGGTGGGTTAAGAAGGATTGACAAGTCATGGCAATTGAAGCCCATTTAGACTTGGACCGGCTCAATGATCTCTAAAAACGTCTTCTAATGGTGTTTAACACTATGTTTGGATAGCAAATTAGGAGAGAAAAGAAAGGAAGGGAAGGGGAAGGAAAGGAAGGAAAAGGAAGGGAAATTAAAGGGAGGGATAAGGAGGGAAAGTGTATATTGTTTGTTTAGAAGGGAAGGGAAGGGAAAAAGAAGGAAATTGTTTTCCTTCCAAATCTTTCCTCTTTAGGAGAGATTATCTTCTTAACAAAATTTGTTCAAATTTTCCTTCCAAATCCCTCCCCTCCAAATCCCTTCCCTCCAAATTTGTTATTCAAACAAGGGATACCTCCTCTCTCCAAATTCCTCCCCTTTCTTTCCTTCCATTTCCTTCAATCCAAACACACCCTTAGTCCCCTAAATAATTAGTAAATTTAGAATATTTCATGTTTAAATTGAAAATATACATAATCTAAGCGAATATGTTTTAAGTTGCAAAGTTATATGAATCATATAGAAGTGTAATAAAATACTCCCTACTATTATTCTACTAGTCTCATTTATTTTTGGATTACTATTTACTTATCAATCTTAATATATGTAGTATTTTATTCTTAATCTATAAGTTAAAACATAGTCAAGTGGGATCTTGGTTGATTTAACTCAATGAAAATATTATTAATATTAAATTTTCATAAATTTTAATTAAGCATGATTATATTAAGGGTTAAAATATTGCCGCGACACATGTAAAACAAAGTAAATGGACTAATAAGTTTAATAGGGGTATTTATTAATAATAAAATAATTTTTTCTATATTTAATGTCCGCTTTTTCTCTCTATGGACATGGATCCTTTTAAAATCAAACATAATAGTTACATATAAAAATTGGAGCAATTTTTACATTAAGATGAATTAAATAATATCATCTCACTTTGATAAATTTTAACTTATAAATTAAAAATTAATCATAAATTAAATTTAAGGGATAAATAGTAAAATAATTGTAATGCCATAACTAATGTGAAACGGAGAAATTGTGTTGTTAATGATTTACGGCATCCAAATAACAAATACTACCTCCTATTCAGTCTAAATGTCTCATATTTTTTTTGGTACTATTTACTCATCACTATTAATTTGTATTTTACTCTTAATCTATAAGTTAAAACATAGTCATGTGGGTTCTTGTTTGATTCGTCTCAATACAAGAATTATTAATATCAAATTTTTATAATTTTTAATTAAGAATAATTTAAGAAATTAAAAGTTAAAATGTTGCCCCGACAAATGTAAAAGTTAAATGGGACATTTAGGCTGAATAATAGGGATTAAGAGGTCATTGAATACAAAATTCAATATGACAGCGCACACATCACATCACTACAGTTCTGTTCGAGTTATTGTCGTACAGACTTCAATCAAATCTCGGTTATTTTTACAAATAAAGCATTTTTCTTGCACCAAAACTTGGTGGCCCCGTTTTAAATTGAGATTAAGAGTGGGTCGACTCAATTTGCGCATGTAACATCATCACACGTTTTTTCTTATTTTTTTATTTTTGGGCATTTTTCAATTTTAACCTTAAAGGTATTAATTTTGACCTTAACGGTATCAATTTCAACGTAAAGTAGTACTTAAACATATCAATTAAAATAAAAAATTTCAATTTGAACATATAAGTGATCAATTATGACGTTAAATTGATCAATTTCTACCTAATATATGGTTCTGATTCACAATTTTAGAACGAAGTAATATAAAATGGATGAATTTCAAACAACAAATAAATGTTCAAATTTGAACTAAATGCTATACAATATATCTATACAATTTAAATACTTATTTTTAAAACGATAATTGAAGATTAGAAGTTCAAATTGAGTTAGATTATAAAATATCATTGTCAAATTATATTTCATAATTTAACTATTAACATATTCAATTTGAACTAAAATTTATACAATATCTTTATAAACTTTGAAATACTTATTTTGAAAACTATAATCAAAATTGAGTTAGAACATATGTTAGAGTATATAACATATCCTGGGGCCTCAACCATCATGTCAAGGAACCAACTCAACCAAAAGCTTAAGCTGATGGTTGAGGCCCCAGGATATGTTATATACTCTAACACGCCCCCTCACACGAGAGCCCTTTGGGATAGAAGTGTGGATGCGACACAGGCCCTCCTCATACCTGACGTTGAATATTCCACTTTAAATGAGGGGTGGTTGAGATTCGAACCTGTGACCTCTTGTCACACTGGCTCTGATACCATGTTAAGGAACCAACTCAACCAAAAGCTTAAGCTGATGGTTGAGGCCCTAGGATATGTTATATACTCTAACAACATAAAACATCAAATGTCAATTTATTTGTCATAATTTAACTAGTACTCTTATGTTTCATTAGAACCATTATATTGCATTGAATAAAAGAACTTGTATTGTACAATATTTGTAACACTATTATTGATCATTTATTTGTTGTTTAAAATTCATCCATAGAATGATAAGATAATAACATTTTATTAACTTCGTTCTCAAATTGTGAAACAAAACCATATTTAAGTAGAAATTGATCGGTAAACACCACAATTGATCACAAATAGGTCAAAGTTAAAAATTTTATGTTAATTGATTTGTTTAATATTTACTGTTAAGTTGAAATTGGTACCTTTTAAGGTCAAAAATGATTCTTATAAGATTAAAATTGAAAAATGCCCCGAAAATGAAAAAATCGAGAGAAAGAATGTGAGGTTGAAACACGTGCGAATTTGGCCAACCCACTCTTGGTCTCAATTTGAGATGGTCTCGGCCAAGACTAGCTGTTTTTCTTGATGATTCCTACATTAAACAACTTAAAAAAGTAAACCTTATATATAAGACCGTCTCATTGTTAAACAAACTCATACAAATAGTTTATTAGTAAAGAAAATAATAAAATTTGAATTCATACTAGTAATAGGATTTAGGGCCGACCCTTTATATTTTGAGGCCCTGAGTGAAATAGCATATTTAAGCTCTTTTCCTTTGCAATTTATAACCTATATGAACCTTCTACAACCATTAATTTTGTCTTTTTGACATGGAACCCCGGGCGACGATCCTCTTGCCCACCCTTAGGATCGGCTCTGATAAGATTTTTAAAAGAGTTTGAACTGACCGAATTGAGACTATTTTACGGTTAGACAACAACATCATCATGATGATGAGCTCAATAAAAAATTAGTTAAAAAAATTAAAATTACATAGCAAATTTAATAGGGGGATTTTTATAGTGACATCCTACTTGAACTTAAAGCTAGCTAAAAGTTAATCATTGTTTTTATTTTTTGTATATAATAATATTAGAATTTAATTTATTTTCTAATTTCAAATTTGAATTATCAATATTGTTATTTTTGCAAGACCACTTGTCAATTTATTTATATAAATGAAAAGGTAAAGACGAATATTTAAAACACCAACACATGCCAAAATCAACTATAATAATCTATATATTGTAGGATGCCGGAGTTTGAATTTTTTATAGAAAGAATCTACTCACTTTGAAAGTGGTAAATTATAAGCTGGATATTATGTATAAGGAGAAACATAGGCATCAAGCAATCGAGAGAATTCAAAAGATAAAACGATCAAGCAACTAATTTATAATTACTAAAGTATAAAATCTCGATCATGGAGTAATACCTGTTATCAATAAAAGTTATGCTTAAAATCACTTATTTTAATCAATAAAAAGATTATGTATTTGAATCAAGACCGACCCTAGATATTTTGAGGTCCTGGGCGAAATAACACATTAGAGTCTTTTTCCTTTGCAATCTATAATCTTCATAGACCTTTTACAACCATTAATTTTACTTTTTTGACACGAAGCCTTGGGCAACGACCCCTCTTGCCCACCCTTAGGGCCGACTCTAATTTGAATGTTGTTGCTTAATTAGAACAAATATATAACGTGCTGAAAATGGTAGCATGCGGTTTGGGGACATAAATCTTGATGGATGTAATGTAATGTCCAAAAGTGTTGGTACACTACTACTACTACT
This sequence comes from Amaranthus cruentus, assembly GCA_019425755.1. Classification (NCBI taxonomy): domain Eukaryota; kingdom Viridiplantae; phylum Streptophyta; class Magnoliopsida; order Caryophyllales; family Amaranthaceae; genus Amaranthus; species Amaranthus cruentus. The sequence continues at coordinate 29,051,734 of CM033450.1, read as the reverse complement.
ACTATTCATACAATAACAGGATTGCTAGTAATAAATGCATGAATGTAATGTTAATTCAAAGTTCTAAATATGTGGATACATGATTGATACCAAACCATGCACCCACGTCTTTATCCTAATAGTAATTGTATCATTGCAAATTTGCGACAACATTTCTATCTTTGCATATTTTCTACCTGTTTGATTGTTATATTAAATGATGATAATAAAAATAATTTATACTATAAGTTTTTATTAATTGTATCAATTATATACTCATGATAATGAAAAATTGATATAAAAAAGTTTTTCGTTAAAATTTGTCATCACAAAATTCTCAAATGAGATTATCTCACGCTGAGACCATCTTTACTAGATTGACCTAATATATATTTATTGTATGATGTGTAAGCGACGCCGTTATGGAGATTTAGTATTCTATTAATATGAGTCATTTATTAAAAAAAGTAAACGACATAAAACCCAAATCCCGATCTCAAATACTTGCCCCTTGAAACCTTGGGAATTCATGGGAAATAATCCCATTTTCAATCCACAATTTTAACCCAAGCCCATCAATCAAACAAGGGGATTTTATGAAATTTGGGAATTACATTTTCATTTTCATCCCATAATCTCACAAGCCAAACACCTTTTTAATTTGTATTTTATTCTTAATCAATAAATTAAAATATAGTCAAGTGAGATCTTGTTTGATTTATCTTAATGCAAAAAATTATTAATATTTACTTTTTATCATATTTCTTTTTTAATCATATTTCTTTATGTATAATAAGAATATTAAGCATTGAAAAATGCATTTTGATAGCATAGAAAAATGTCCTCCTTTTCAATGGAATGGAGGAAGTATATAGAAAAAAAAATGTTCCCTACCATGTACTTCCTCTGTTCCATAATACTTGCTACTGAGTGTAACATGCTGTGTGGGAAAATGTCACAATCAGTAGCAAGTATTATGGAACGGAGAAAGTATAGTTTTTACGAGTAGATTAAAATGTAAGAACAGACAACAGTTTCCAAAGATGAGACAAGGAAGTAAAATATATATTTCTTTTCTTTATTATGGGCAAGAATTATCATCATCATCAATTCCGCTCGAAAAGCGAGTCGGGGTGAAGAAAGTTGACGGACAATCCATATTCGTATTTCCTTGAGAGGAGGAAAGCTGTTAATTTTAGCCCCAGAAGGTGAGAAGCTTACATAGAGAGGAATGTGATTAGCATTGTTGCTTCGAGATCAAAAACTACCTGCAGAAGAACCACAATAGCCAAAACAAAAGTTGGGATAAAATAATAGACCTGATAGGTAAAAAAGAATAAGAGACAAGTAAGTAAACAACTAGGCATCAGGACATGAAAGACAACTAAAGAAATTTTTACTAGTCTAGAATATGAATCTGACGTCTCCCCCACAATCAAATATTTTCATGTGGATATTGAAAATCAAACACCTATCACATAAATAGAGAGGAAAAACTTTAAACTATTAGACCAATTAATGATACTTGTTTGCAAAAAGAGATTTGATTATCACCTCACATAAAAGATAATAGTAGCACACTTACTTGAATACATCTTTCTCTTTACATTGTAACATTCCATGTATAGATTTCATTCAGCTTATAAACTCAATGGTTGTTACTAACTATAAATAGAAACTTCTTGAAAACTCACTACATGAAAAAAAACCTAATGAACTTCTATATATAGTATGTCTTATAACACTATGAACTTTCGACCGCCTTCGTCTCGGGCTTTTTTGCTCCATCTTCCGACACCGGAACAGTAGAACCATTGATCATGTCAGCCTCTATTGGTTGTGCCACCTCTCTAAACTTTCTATAAATATCACTTTTGTAAAACTTTCTTGTTCTAATCACCAATATTAATGAAATAAACATACCAAAAATAGTAGCACCCGTAATTATAAGAAATGCCAAACGAAAACATTGTGGGCCCACACAATTTAGCTCTTCCCCTTGTTTCCTTATCCGGCCCAAAGCATTCATTTGTTTTGAGGCTTCTTTATCATATAAATAGCCCGTTACTCTTACATTAAGAATGTATCCTCCTATTGGGCTTGCTACCGACCCAAAATTGTATAAAGTTGAATAATATTTGAGCCCAAATACTTCTGAGATGATTCCAAATAGTAAGGGCCATTGGGCCCCAAAGCAAAACCCAATAACCACAGATGCTATATAAAGCCCATTAGGAACATTGAAAGCAATTAGAAGGTGGCCAAGGCAAGAAAGTAAGAGCATGAATGTAAGGAAAAGAGGTCTTGGAAGCTTGTACTTTTTTAACAAGTACTCCGAAAAAAAACCCGCCACGACTCGACCCAGATAGTTCCATATGCTCACTAAGGAAACAAATGTGCTAATGCTCTTAGCTGGGTACCCGAGCGATAACCCAATTTGACCTAAGTTGTCAATGGCTGTCAGTGTACCACCAACTCCACATATCGTAGCAACAAAGAGAATAATCATGTCGATACTAAAAAGTGCTTGTAGTATCGTATAATCTTCTCCTCTTTCTGGAGGCCTAAAAACGTTTTGAAAACAAGAATCTGCCTGTCGTTGTACGATAGGTTGCTCATCTACCATTTCCTCCTTATGTTGACCATTATTTACCATAACATTAACTTTAGAGATACTTTCCAAAACCTGTTGTTTGTTCCTCCACAACCTAAATTCCTCCTTAAACACGGTGTAAATAGGTAAAAGAAGGAAAATAACCACAGCAACACCACTAGCAATATACTCAGGTCGCTTGAACGTGAGTTGTTTTTGAAGTATGATCATGACCATAAGAAAACCGGCGAGTCCAAGGGAGATATATAACATTTCATAGAATATTTTGATCTCATTTTTTTGTCGAACAACCTTCATAAAACGGATGGTACGTAGGAATGCAAGTGAAATAACGGCAGGTAACCAACCAATAAGAAGGATTAAGGCTTTGGAGTTTTTACCACCATATAATGCTAAGTAGAATTGGGTTATGATTGCACCACTTAGACCAACAAAACCCTTGAGTAAGCCTAAGACAACTCCTCGGCTTTCTGGAAAGTTCTTCACACACGTGACAAGTGCACCCGTGTTTGCAAAGGCTTGAGAGTTTGCACCTACATAGAGATCAATCATATGATTAAATTATATTTATGTCGGATTTTTATAAAGATGCGGAATCGAAAATGATGATTAGAAAACAAATAATTTTGGTGTGATATTTACATACACACAATCAATCATAGATTGACCTCACTCAAAATATCATATTATCATTCAGTCTGAACACTCAAATATATATTTCTATAGGAAGTTGGTGTTTAGAAAAAAAATAATAAAGGTGATGAACAATAACTAGGGATGGCAAAATAGACAGATGGGTACTCGATACCCACCTAAAATTTTCATACCCACCTAAAATTTTCATACCCACCGGCCACCACCTATGATGGATAAAATATTTATATCCACCGGCTGCCCACTTGAATATGTCCATAATTGGTATACCCATCTTATCTTAGAGGTCAACTCTAAGTAGCATACAACATTTTTGTTTTATTAGGGAGCTAGCTAGTAAATGATCAAACAAGACCCATTTATAGGATATTCAAATAGTGATAATAAATAACAAAATAGAAGACAGAGCAAAGAACAGATGTGAAGGACAAAATCGATCCATGCTCATCATTAATTATTAGTAAGGCGCCAGCTATTTCATTTTAATTTGGTTAAGAACAAATATTGCCGCAACTTATAGCATGTATGTACTGTGTGCAAGGACTATGGAAAGAAGAATGATGAATTAATAATTTAGTATTCCTCCCATACTTTATTATATTTAACTTTTCACGCAGTTAAATATAATAATTTAACTATTAATATGTTTATGTATAGATAATATAAAATTATAAAAATTTCATATTAATAATTTTTGCATTAAAATGAATCAAATAAAATTCCACTTTATTATGTTTTAACTTATATATTAAAAGTTAATTATAACTAAAAGTGATAAATAAATGGTGTAATATTTCTAATGTTACAAATAATTTATATATATATATATATATATATATATATATATATATATATATATATATATATATATATATAGAGAGAGAGAGAGAGAGTTATGTCTAGTGTTTTCTTGATTGCTAGGTAATTGAGTATTTCCATCAGAAGTCGATAGTCAAACAAAACCACGCTGCATTAAAAGAGCTGAAGCGTTCACAACAGACCACGAATAGATATATAGACTAATTTGTAATTGAGTTCAATTTTTATCCGAAAATGAACTTACCATTATATTTAATTTTAAACCAACTTAAAATACCCGAGGCTTAAATATGTTATATATCGTTAAGGAACCAACTCAACCAAAAGCTTAAGCTAATGGTTCAGCCTTTTTGGTTAGATGTGTAAATGCAGCACAAGTACTCTTCAAAACTGGCGCGAAATATTCCATTTAAATTTAAAGGGTAGTTGAGATTCAAACCTATGACCTACCTGTCACGTTTGCTACTGATACCATGTCAAGAAATCGATCAACTCAACCAAAAACCTAATATATAATGAAAGCCTCAGAATATTTTATATATACTCTAACTGTTGTCTCTTTTTAAGTAATTTAAGGTATCGAATTTAATTCTCATTTCAGGTTTACTAGTGGGCTAGTGGTACAATAACGACACAATGCAAGCCAATAAACGTCTAAAGACTCGAGATTTAGATTTCACAAATCTTATCAAAATTCTAAATTCTTATATATTCAATGGCTTTTCCCGTATGCCAAGGAACATTTATATATGTATTATGTATGAGTATCACATTAAATATTATTATGGTGTTGTTCACAATGGAATACTTTTCTAAGCACACGAAGTAATTGCAAATCGACATGAAATTAAACCATGATGATGATGATGAATGTTAAGATATTTTTATTTTAAAAATATAGTAGCCTTTATTGTCTATTTATTTTTTAATTATCCGTAATAAAGAACCTATGATGACGTTATTCTCTACATGTAAACTAAATCAACTCAATTGTTTTTTATATTATTATATGCGTTAGATGATTCATTAATAAGAAGTTTTAAATCAAATGACTCGAAATATGACTAGTTCAGGCCTAACTTTTCCCCTTATAATTAATCTAATTTTTTTTTATTCTATATAAATATAAACTTTAAGTTTTTTTTACTTTTTTTTGAATAAGTACCCTCAAAGATATAATCAAGCTCGTATGTTCTAGATAGTGATTTTACAATACTTCTTCAAATGATAAAAATTAGTAAGAAAATTTAGCTACATTTGCGTATAAGAACTAAAAAATCAAACAAATCAAGGACGACGATCAATTCAATCTCTTTCATTCTTATTAACTATGAATACACTTTCTAGCTAAAAGTTTAAAAACTATCATCAATTAAGGTTATTTTTGAAAATTGTGAGGTGGAGTTTTTCCTTTTACTATCGTGAATTTGTAATATAACTTCGATTTTCACTATCTATTGAAATATTTATGCACTATTTCTGGTCTCAGACTTTCTATGGAGGATTTTCCTTATCGCGTAATAAAAAATTAAAATTTAAATATATTTCATGAAAATTAAATTTATGAATCAGACTTGAATGTGTCATTTTTTGGGTATAGGGTAAGCTGAGAACTAGAGAGGAATAATGAAAAACGAAATCAGATATCTTGAGTGGGATGAAGGGATAAACATTAAGCACACAAAAAAAATAGACATACCTACACAAATGTATAAGCACATTTGCCAAATAGTAGGCTTGGCAATACGAGCAGTGACGGCAAGCCAAATCATGAAGTAACCAAAAAAGTTAAGAAATGCACCCACAGCTAAGACCACCCAAGGAGGGGCTACTTCCATTAGTAGCCCCGCCGGGATCCCTACCGTCGACCCTAAATCCTTAAAAAAACTAAGGAGATTAAGGGTAGTTTGGTCATACCCTAAGGACGTTTTTATGTCCTTAGAGTACAAACCAAACATGTAGGTTGCCCCTGCCGCGGACATCACTAGGAGGGAGGAAAACACTAAGAACCACCTCCCGGTTATGACTCGGGCTACAAAGGGTAGCCCAAGTCTGCCACCACCATCTCCGCCACCTTCGAACACCATGGCTATCAATAACTTACGCTAGCTAAAAATGTTGGTCGTGTTAGATTTTGGTATATAGTAAAGTTTATTGGTGGAAGAAATTGCGAAGGTTGTCGATCGTGTACACTAGACTTGAAGTGAAAAGAACGTATTTATAGTGGTATAAGCATTACTCATATGCTAGTAACAATACTACTAGCTAGTACAATAGTATCACATGTACATGTCTTTGAGTTAAGAAAATAAATGATGAGAATTATTATGAGTTAATTTAGCAAATGACTATTAGTTCGTTAATTTAGAAGGATGTACTATCGGTCGATTTGTCAGCTGTCAAACCAACTATTATGAATATATACATGGTAATTTGGTTTTCATAGAAAACCTAAAAAAATATATATATAAGTCAATGAAAAATTTACTTAGTAGCTCTTGATTTTTATATAAAAGGTTATCTTTAAAAGTCATTCGCAAAATGCCTTTTCTATTTACTAATCAAATCAGGGATGATCATGGGTTCAAGATCCATTGGACCCGCCCCTAATAGGATCGAGGTGCAACTTTTGCGACCCAACAAATCTGGGTTTAGTTTTGGGTCCAAAAAATTTAATCTGAGTTTGGATCTGGGTCTAGGGTTTTTCTTACCCAGACCCAAACTAGACCTTCTCTTAGGACCCATTAAGAGTCAACCCTGCTAAACTGTTCCAGTTTTGTCAGACTCGCTTTAAATGCAACCTATTATAGAACACAAAATTAATTTAAATTCATTCTAAATTCATTTCTATATTCATTAGAACTCAATTTAGACTTGCATATATAACTTAAAGATCTATTTTAGGACAAATAAAACCTTTAAAATGTAAAAATATTTAAATTTAAATAATTAAATAAAAATCCATTTAAAACCTTAAGTCCCCTACCCATTTCTAAATCAAATAGTCAAAAGCAAAAAAATCAATCAAGAAATAAAAAAATCATTGAACAAAAACACCCTATTATTTGGAACTTTGAAAGTGTGAAAGATAAGAATCAAGTCTAAATATCTAGAGGGTAATATATAGTTGACTTGCATTGTCATGTTAATCTAGAAAAAGAAGTTTATTTTTTTGTTTTTTTTTGTTTTTTTTTTTTTTTGGAGTTATCTAGGAAAAAGAAGTTTGAATTCAAAGAGATTGTCGCAGGATTTGATGTTGAAATATATAAGTAAAAAAACGGTCCATTTGCTGAGCTACTTCTTCAAAGTGTTAGCTGTCTTATTTTATAATATAATATGTCCATACTCTTGTCACTATATTATAATAATCTCTAATTATCTTATTATATGCATCTACTATAAAGATTCTTCCTAATTATAATGTTTAATTAAAACTTAATGTAATTAAAAAAGATACACCACACATGATTATACGTTGGAAGAAAATTGTATTAATGATGATCCAATATGACCATGGTTGCCTCTCATTTTCATAATGATAACAATTAATTAGAATATATTTGAGAGTTTTTTAATTAAAAATAGGATAAATAATTAGAAATAATTGGAGGATAATTATATTAATGATGATATATACAATAACCATAGCCTAATGATAGCACAAGTCACTTAATTTTAAAAGTGGTTTAAGAGATATTATTAGTACTAGAGGTGTTTAATTGAGTGTTCAAGCGGATTTTGAGAATAATATCTCGATTTGAGTTATGAGAATATGTAAATATTTTAACAATTTAATATTAACTTTGTATATAGTTTATTTTGGATTGGATAAAGTTATACCAGGAGTTAGAGGTGTTAAAAACAGATCCGATAACTCGATATTTAACTGACCTTGTAATCGAATTCAGCTTTAAAAATTATATAAAAATTAATAGTTTAATACTGATACAAAATCTCATTTTAAACCGACCTAAAATATCAATCTAAAATCAACTCGAATACCCAAATGAACACCTATATAGTATTGTTGTTTACTATTGGAAAAATTGTTTGATGCCTTTATAGCCAATTGTGATTGTTCATGCCAAAATGAACAACTTATAGAACACGACACAAGGAGCCTTTCATAGTTTATGTATATGATAATATTGAAGTACACCGATTAGGCGATTAGTAACTAAGTGACAAATTATTGTTTATTAAAATTGATCCATTTTTATTTTATTGTAATTTAAATTAAATTATCATATTAAATTTTAATATCAATAGATTAGTACACAATAAGACAATAATATCGGTGTACAAGTAAAGGACTTAATGGAGACAACTAACTCAATTACAAAATGACAAATAAAGATACATTAGTGGTTGCTAGCTAATTGGCTATTTGCACGTCGGTATGAAATGGGCGTGATTAAATATATTACAATCTTGTAATAAGGAATATAATTGGTTGCAATTTTTTTTCTATGTAATGACTATTTTGATTTATTGTTGGGGATAAGAAGTTAATTTTTAAATATTTTATGTATATTGTTTAGTTGGTTTTTGACTTATTATTTGGTCAAACAGCTAAAAAAAAGTATTTATTAAATATTTTTAAGCCAAAATAAACAAACTACTCATGATAGCTTTTTAATTAGTTTTAGGTTTTTTGACAAATTTTTCTAACAAACATCCAACAACTAACAAATAATTTTTTATTAAACATTTACATAACATCCTTCTTAAACAAAGATTTTTAAGCCAATATCTTTAACCGGTTAAACCAACCTATAGTTTCAGTATATTATCGTTTGCCAAACAGTGGCAAATAGACCCAATTGCTAGGGATAAAAGTTTAAACTCTTAATTATAATTATAATAATTAGAATAAAAATATTCAAAACTTTACCAATATATTAGAAACGATTTTTAAAAAATAATTCCTTTTTACAACGTGGTTTGTATGTAGGGTTCGTGGTAGTTTTTACAAAATAAGATGAAAAAGGAATATTTAAAAGTAAGTATTTAAAATCCTCAAAAAAAAAAAAAGTATTTAAATAGTAGGGCTAGAAAGTAGAAGATATAAGAAGATACTCCTAATGGCGTATGTAACGAGTCTTATCCATCTACAATTAAATGGAAACATTCAACATTGTCAAATATTGATGCTCCCTCTGATCTTATTTGTTCTTCAACTTTGGGTTTTTTTACAAATATTAAGGTAGATATAATCTTTGGGTTGTGGTGGGTAATTTAGTTAAATAGTAGTGTGAAGTAATGATTATATTGGAAGTATGATAATAGTGTGAACTGTGAAGTATTGATTGTATTGGAAGTATGAGAAAGAAAATAATTAAATAGTAGTGTGAAGTAAGAAAAAGTGGGGTTTTAAGGGGTAAAAGTGGGATGAAAACTTTCTAAAAATAAAAAGTATTTTAAAGTGGAAGAACTTTTGAAACTACTCGTTATAGTAAGGTGAAAGAATTTAAAAAAACGGAGGGAGTACTATTTTTTAATGGATATTGTCCATTCTAAAGTGATCTTATTCATATTATAAGCATCAAAAGTCCCTATTATTTCATCCTATTATCACGGAATATTAAGGTTGGGCCAAATATTTTGCAAGCTTGATTTGTTAGGTTGTTTCCCAATTAAAGTCAATGTACCCAATTGGTATTTTTCCCACTTTTATTTTTATCCTTGTTCAAAATTAATCAACTACTCTATACACTATCCATTTCCTTTTAACGTTGAAAACGAAGAAATTCATTAATCCGTTTAGTGTCGATTTTAAGATACTAATATAAAATAAACCTAATGCTTATATTTGAATGTATGCTGAACTAACTTAATCATTAGTTTTCATTATTATATTACCGTTGTCTTGTTTAGTTTAATTTTTTTGTAGAGATTAATCGATTTATTATATTCCGATATTTTGTTTTGATAATTGTTGTTTTTTGTCTGAAATCTAATGTTAAACAAAAATGCATCAAAAAATATAACAACTCATCATCCATCACGTATAAGCCCACAAGATTATGTATAGAACAATAACAATATATTTTGAATTTCCTATTGAAACTGACATATTATGAGAGAAAATATCACTTTTAATAGCAAACTTAAAGGAACAGGTGAAGTATACGAAAAAAAATAACATATGCGCATATATAATTAAAAACGTACCTATGCATATATAGAGGCACATTTGCCAAACGGTAGGCTTAGAAATATGACCGGAAACACCAAGCCAAATCATGAAGTAACCAAAGAAGTTAAGGACAGCACCAACGGTAAGGACAATCCAAGGTGGGGCAATTTCCATGAGTAGACCCGCGGGTATACCCACGGTAGACCCTAAATCCTTGAAAAAACTTAATAAATTAAGTGTAGATTGGTCATACCCTAAAGATGATTTGATGACCCCTGAGTATGATCCAAACATGTAGGTGGCCCCAGCCATTGACATCACTAGGAGGGTTGAAAACACCAAGAACCACCGCCCCGTTAACACTCGGCCCACGAAGTGGACCCCACCTATACCACCACCACCATCCATAGCCATTCCGATCAACTAGATATAGCCTATAGGGAGTACTAGTTGTAAGAGTTGAGGTTAGTAATGTGATATGAAGGTTGTATAACTTGTCTATATATAGGATTTAGTTTAGACTAGTACTAGTATATGGTACTTATATGGGGATTGAGGAAGTTAGTTGATGACCAATACTCAATAGTCAATATTATTATTGAATATGTGACATAGAGGAGTAAAGTTGTTCAAAATAAATCTGACGATCTGATATTTATTCGATCTTGTAATTGAACTCAACTTCACCCGATTTCAAAATGAATTTAAATTATATAAAAATCAATATAAATACAAGACATGATCTGAAATTGACCCCATGACCTGAATGAACGTGACGAGTACATAGAAGTACTCTCTCCGTTTCTTTTCAAACGTCCTATTTATTTTTAAAGTACTATTCATCAACCACTCTTAGTTTGTAATTTGTTCTTAATCTATAAATTAAACATAGTCAAATAAGATCTTGTTTGATTCATCTCATCATAAGGTGTATTAATATTTACTTTTTATAATTTTTAATTATTAACAATTAGAGATATTAAAAATTGAATTAGCACATTGACAAACGTGCAAAAAACAAATAAAACGTTTGAAAAGAAACGGAGAGAGTATAATTTAGAGGAGTATTAAAGGTAATTGAAAAGTTACAATTCAACTTTTACTAACTTTATTTAATAATTAATTAGTAAATTTTATTTAAGAAAGTGACACATAAGTATTTTTGAAAGAATATGATGTCAGCGAGTTTATTATCATAGATAAATACAAATTTACTTTGATTAAGATGTTTTTATTTTTATATATTCCAACACAAATTGTGAAATTGTGACTAATCAGAGGTCTCCAATAAATTAGTGATCATGGTGATTGGTGACTTACGTGGAGAGAGACCTTAGAGTTGACTTTGTCCTGCTGCTAGGAAAGACAATTTTGAATCAAAATAAGTTGGTTTTTCCACGATTTTTACGTTGAAAAATCATAAATTCTTAATTGAGATCGTCTTTTGTAAAGACGGCTCTCAAAAGCTCAGTCCAATTCTAAATCTATATTGTTACAACTCTAAATATAGATATGGGCTGGACTTTTGAAAATCGTATTTACAAAAGACGATCTCCGAACAGAGCACCTATTGAAAAATACTGTGTTATCTACTCAATTTATGGAGCAAAAAATTATTGGAAGTTTATATGAGTAAGCTGTACACATTAAGAATAGACTAAGTTTTTAGTTTCACATTAGAATGATAGTATTCATTTTGGTGTTTTACTCATAATAGTTTTACTGGGACTCTTTCTGGCCGCGTTCTTTTTTATGGGTATGAGTTGTCGTTGTCCTTCCTTCCCCATACTCTTCATAATTTTCTAGTAGCGGGATACACTAGGCAGGATGATGATGATGAGTGTGTTACTAATGCCTAAAGTTTGGAATTTTTTTTCTCCTATGTCCTATCAAAATTAAGTCTAAAAATGGAAAAGCATTTTGTTTTCATAAATTCTGAAATGAGACAGACTTAAAGTGAGACCAATTTTGTTGGGATGGTCCAATATACATTTAATGTCTTAAAGTAATCATTTAAAGTCTTAAAGTGATAATTTTTTATAGTCATAGAATGATCACTTATAACCTTAAACTGAACAATTTTGATCTTAAACTGATCAATTAAATAAATAAGCAAATTATATGAGCTAGTCTCATGGTGAGACGATCTTATACAAGAGGTTTGTTATACATAGCTCTACTAGTTAAAAATTCTATGCTTATAAACTAAAAAAATTGTGATACTAATTCAGCCTAATTCTTACCATCCATTTGGTTGTTGGTACCAAATAATGGTGATTGGTAATGAGAATGACTTGTAATAAAATTTTCATGAAATTTACGTACCATGTCATTCTTGGGGATAAAACTTAATCAGTAAATAAAATTTTTGCTCACAATTTTTCATTAGCACATATTATTACCTCCTTAAAAGATAATTAATGCTTTAGATTGCATTATTTTGAAAAAAAAAATGATTAAAGTAAAACGAGAATAATCATTAAACTTTTCAAAAGATTATCCTATTAAAATTACACTAATATTCTATTATATTTCCTATTATTTAATATCGATAGGTAAATTAAATATCAAAATAATTTTCATATGTTACAAATAATATGATCATTATGCTTACCGCTAATTAACTAACCTGTCCCACAGGAATAGTTGAATTTTAGCTAATAATTTTAACATGTTGCAAAACATTTTTTGATAACTTTTCTTTAATAAAATAATTATATTTTATTTTATTTTTTGACTTAGTATACATTTAATGAGTAAATAGCTTATTAGAGCATTACTTGATAATTGGACTTGTACACTATTTTTCATGACATAAAAGTCTATCATTTAGAAAAGAATTGTCAATCTTTTAAAGATACTTCTAATTCCCACAAAACAGAAAGAGGGTAGGAACGAACTCCACTTTAGGGAAAGTGTCCTCAAATTTCGGAGACATGAAAGTATACTTAGATTTAGTAATTATCAATTAAATAGTGGTTATAATTTTAATTATTTATATCCTAAATTATACTTAACTAAAAATAATAAAATTTGATATTAGGAAATTAGTATGCGATTAGATGATTCAAACAAAATCCCAATCTCCTTAGTAATTAATTAATTTACAATTTAAAAGGATCAAATGAAAAGAACTTATACATTAGTAATTAATTAATTTACAATTTAAAAAATAATAATTATAACCTTCAAAAATTTTGTCTCCAATCTTTTATAATTTTTTTTGGAAATAATGTTAAATATCACAGCTATTAATTATTTCTCAAGATAATTTTTACTTTTGATTAATTTAAAAGATTTTTATATTATTTGAATGTGTTTTCCATAATAATCCGAAACTTTATCAATCTTCTAAAATACTCCGAATTTTTATCACAAATTTTTACTCCAATTATTTGATTATTTGATTACTCCAATTATTTGAATATTTTAAATCAACTAATATGAAAGATTATTTTTTGCGATTGATTCATAAATAAAATTATTTTGAACAATTTTGTTATATTGATTAACCTATCATTGTCTTTAACTTTGTAAATTTAATGATTCTGCTGATTATTGTACACACCTTTATGAAGTATACATTTATTGGAGAAAGTGCAACGTGTGAATATGATGTCTGAGGTTTGAAGTAAATTATAACCAATTTAAACTACTCTCTCCAATTCAGCACTAACGTACCATTTGCTTTTTGGACACTATTCATCTCTTACTCTTAATTTGTATTTTATTATTAATCTATAAGTTAAAACATAGTCATGTGGGATCTTGTTTGATTCGTCTCAATGCAAGGATTGTTTATATCAATTTTTCATAATTTTTAATTATGCACAATTAGAGATATTAATGATTGAATAAGTGCATTGGATAGAGTGCATAAAGTAAATGAGACATTAGTGGTGAATTGGAGGGAGTATTATTTTTTATATTTACTTTGTTTCTCCCATTTAGAATTTTTAATTTAATAGAGAAATTTAATTAAAATTTTTTAGATATATGTAAAAGATAAAATATATTTATGTGACTCGTGAGATCTTGTTAGAATATTCTTAATGTATATTTTTTTTATTATATATTTTTTATAATTTTTTATGATATGAATGTAGAGATATTAAGGTTTAAAATTTGCTTTGAAAAATATGCAAATTAGTAAACGAGAAGAAAAAAAAATCCGAAGGGAGCTAGTAATATCCAATATTAAAACTACAATTTAAAAAAAAAAAAGTAAAGATGCATGGTGATTAAACTCCAAGGTAAATGAAAACGTACTTTGATTATTAAGCTTTATTATCATTTTCATATTTAATTAAATAGATAATACTATCTCAATTTAGAGTTTACTAGCAGGGTTTATAATTAAACCCTGGAAAAGGCTTCAGTCTTCAATTTTACCTTTTTTATATATTAAATATTTCATTAACTATGTAAATTAAATTGTTTAATTAGGCTAATTATTATAAGAACTTTCATTATTTACAATATACTCTCTCCTATTCATAGATAATGGGACATTTGCCTTTTTACACTATCCAATGCATTTATTTAATGCTTAATATGTCTTAATATTCATAACGAAATATTATAAAAAGTGGATATTAATAATCTTTGCATTGAGACGAATCAAATAAAATCTCACTTGACTATGTTCTAATTTATAAATTAAGAATAAAATACAAATTAAGAGTTTTAAGTGAATACTGTCAAAAACTATATATCCCATTATCCATATATGAATAAAAGGGAGTAAATTATAAATTGGAGAGGTGCGATATGTGAATGTGAAGTGCAAGGTTTCAAGAAAAACATGACATACTACTATTATTATCATAATTAATTAATTACTAAGGTAGATAAAAATAATTCAATATTTATTCGATGATAAAAAAAAATATATTAAAATATGATACTTTTGACTAAAATGAAGCATGGTGATTCAATTCTATGTCATAAAAAAATCCAAATAAGCATGCCATAATTCAAACTTGTTAGTCCAATCAAAATTATATTATAGAGGAAAATTAATTTCAAAGTGATGACGAATCAATTTGTTACGTGGGGGTGACAATGATAAATATTGAGATATACTCTATATATGGAAGTGCTAAATACTATTCTATTTCTATTATAAGATGTTTGCTCCAAATTTTATAACATTAAGATTATGAATTGAGTTATATTTTAGTTAGAATATATTTTTATACATAGGATTTTGATTTCGTTTCTCACCGCTCATTTCTTTTTATTTTTTTGAAATCATTTCGTTTCCTTAATTCAATGCTCATTTCCAAATTATATAACATATTTTGTTGGGTTTATCAGGTGTGAATGATCTGCAATAACATGATATTGTCTGTTTTAGGTCGAGTTCAAACAAATTTAGTTTTGCACGCCTTCCAAGGAGAAAAAAATTTTAAAATGAGTTTTTTTTTAAAAAAAATCCAAATCAATTTCGGAAAATTTTAATTTCCAAAATAAGCATCTTTGTGTCAAAGCCTAAGTATATCAAAGCTTGTTTTCTGTCAGTAACAACGAACAAAAGTACAACATGTTAAAAGGCAATGCCAGAAAAAATTACTACAGATTTATCTTTTGTTAGTAACAACGAATAAAAAATGACAAAATCATACTCCCTCGGAATCAGTTTAGATGTCACATTTGAGATTTCACGGATTTTATGGGTTGAGTGGAGACCATTAAAAAGGTGGTAGTAGGGTATTTTAATTGATTAAATTAATTGTAAAGGTAGTAGCTGGGTTTTGGGAATTGGAAAAGGGGATATTTAGGTAAAAAAAGAATAGACAAAAAAGAAAATGAGACAATTAATGTGGTTTTGCCGAAATAAGACATCTATGATAATTAAAATCAAAAAACAATTGCTCTAGATAATTAAAAATCTATGGTTCCATGGAAATGATGATGAAAGGTGGTAATCCATTTTTAATTGTGGTTCAAACTAACAAGAATATATTGATTTTTTATAGAGTCAAGAAACCTTGTTACTTATCTCTTTTTTTCTAAGGGAAGTCTTAATTATGATTATATTATACAGAGTCGTTTTTAAGAATTTGGAGCCCCCCTATAAAATTTATATAACAGGTGATTTTTTTAGAGACCGTCTTTTGTAAAGACAACTCTTAAAAGTCCAGCCCAAATCTATATTTAGAATTGTAACAATATATATTTAGAATTGGACTGAGCTTTTGAGAGACGTCTTTATAAAAGACGGTCTCAAGTAAGAATTTGTGATATAATAAATATATCAGAAGGTCTCCTGAGAGACCGTCTATAGCATAGACGACACTCTCAGCAGGTCAGCCCAATGGAAATTTTAGTTGTTTTTTTTGGAAAGTGTAAAAATGGGTTGGACCATTACACCCGTCTATGCTATAGACCGTCTATAGCAAGAATTTGTGTACATATATTCATGTATTAATAAACTTAACATATTTTTTTTAATAACCTTTTCAAATACATGAAAAAGAGGGGGCCCTGTGCAGTTGATCATCTTGCGCACTTTGAAACACCCCTTTGATATTATAAATTATAGATGGTAAGATAATAATGCAGTGTTGATTACGATATTAAATTTGTATTAACTAACTAATCTCTTGACAATCTCCTAGAAATCTTTGTCAAAGTTATTAATTAATGTTAACCTCTTACACTATCTAAGGAGTTGCACATGCATGCTAGGTGTTAACCCAGGCTAGCTCCCGTTGGATTCCTATAAAAAAAAACGTTCATCTTTTTTTTTTTTATAAATAAAGCACTAAACATGCCTGTTCGAGTTAAAAGAAAAAAAATTAATTTTAAAACATTTAATAGGGTTCATTCCAAAATTAAGCATTAAATATGCTGAAATAAAAAATGTTAAAAACAAATCTCACATGATTTCACATTTCATAAAACCAAAGTTCATGAAAAAATTACTAGCCTTTCTTGTTGATCTAGAGCATGATTTTGTGATTCTTGTATATAGATTTCATGAAATTCGAAGTCAATTTAGGGGATTTAGGGTTAGGGCTTTAAGGAAACTACTAACTGGGGGAATTGGATGTGAGAGATTTATAGTTGGAAATTAATGAAAATTTATCGAATGTAATAGACTGGAACACCAAGATAACGTTTGCTAACGTTTTTTTGGGTAAAAAGGTCACAAAAAAGCATTTGGTAAACCTCAGAGTTTACAGCGTGGATTTTTGAAAAGTTTTGGTTACTATGTGGAAAACTCAAAACCTTAGAGTTATGTAGAATCACTAGTAGAATAAATCTAATTTGCTGCTATTTATTTGCTACTTAAATCTCAAACATAGCAAATAATGTAATTATTGCTACTGTTTTGATTATTTCACAGCAAAAAATATTTTTTGCTACTATATTTAAACATTAATAGCAAATAAAAAATCTTATTGTTATTTTTTATTGAACAATAGCAAAAAGCTATAACACAAGTCACCCACGTCAAGTTCCTTTTCTCTCTCAGTTGAAAAACTTTACGCTACTATTACTAATCTATTTACTTTGATTCTCTTCGCACATAATAATTTTTATTTGCTGTGGTTCTTTAACTAACAGCAAAAAGCTTTTGGTTATTTGCTGCCCCTCCATTTGCCGCAATCCGAAATTGAGCAGCAAATAAGCACATTTGTATAGTAGCAAATGACATTAATTCTACTAGTGAATTTCCCAAAATTTTTTAGGAAAAATTGACATTAATAATTCAACATTTCACCAATCTGCTGTGAATAATCTCACCTTTTCTATTAATCTAACCTTTGCCATACATTTGCCCACAAAATACCAAAATACTAATAATAGGTACAAATAGGGTATGCTGTCAGCAAACTAAAACAAAGGTTGGATTATTCATAACGAACTAAGGGCAAATATTAGATTATTAAAAAATAATCTAAAAATGGGATTATTCACAGCGGACCATCAAAAAGTTGGATTATTAATGTCAATTTTTCCAATTTTTTATAATCAAACTTTCATTGCACTAAAATTATTCTATTACCAACAATTAGTAACGATAACCAAACCCGTTGTAAGAGTATATTTAGGGGTCGCTTGGATTGAGAGTAAATATTTAAGGGGTAATAAAAGTCAAAGTAGGAATTTAAGGTTAGTTAGGTAGATGTTTAAAGGAATTTGATTGTTGGAGAGGTGGAATAATGCATTAAAAGGTAATGAAAAAATAGAGAAAATAACAATAAGTTATCTTATTTTGGGTATAAATTTACCTTTGGGGGAGGTGGAGAAATTCTTTACCTCCAAATGAGTGAAATCAAACTTTTTTTCTATTCATCATTTTTAATCTACTCTTATTCTACCTCTATCACAATTATTTAAATAACTTAATTTGCATATATAATTACCTTTATTACATTGGTTTGACTTTTTTTCATCATCATCATCATCATCATACCCAGTGTATCCCGCTCAAAGAAAACTATGATCAGGGTCTGGGGAGGGAGCAACGATGACATGCTCATACCCATAAGGAGAGTGCGATCAAAGAGTCCCCCGGCTCGAGAACGGTCTTCTAGCAAGAGGAACCTGCAGTTGGCAAATAGAATAGAAGCACGCACACAAAAACAAAGATAAGATCAAAGAAACAGGTAAAAAGCGACAAAATGGCAAAGGATAAAGACAAACGAGGGGGTAAAGGGACAGGTTTACTAATCTAGGACTTGGATAAGGCGCCGCCAACTGGCCCTATCCCTGGTCAGGTCCTTGGAGAGGTGAAGTTCATGCATATCACTTTTGATTTGTTCCTCCCACGTTCTCTTAGGTCGTCCTCGACTTCTCTTACCCTCCACTATGATGCATTCGATCCTTCTTACTGGGGCGTCATGTGTCTTTCTCTGCACATGCCCAAACCATTTCAACCTGTTCTCCCGCATCTTTGCGGAGATAGGTGCAACCCTTAACGTCTCCCTGAACTCCTGGTTTCTTATTCTATCCAACATAGTCTTACCACACATCCACCTCAACATATGCATCTCCGTTACTTCCATCCTCTGTTCGAAAACCTTCTTTACGGACCAACATTATGTCCCATATAACATCGCCGGCCTAATCGCAACGCGATAAAATTTACCTTTTAATACCTTAAATATTTACTACCCGTTGGTGAAAGATATTTATTCCGCAGTAGTGGTATGAGCTTATGAGCATGACTTTTTCATACTCCTAAAAGCAAACACGGAAAGATATTTGTATCACATTAGTGGTAATTATTAATATTATGTATGACCCTTCGTTCTCCTCAAAAGAAACATGAATGATATTTGCCAAAATGATTTTTCCTAAAATAATATCATAAACTCTAAAATAAGATTTTTTGTAAAGAGATTATTTCTATTGGGAGGAGTTTATGTAAATTTCGTCTATTGATTGATCATTTACAATTTAAAGGTGATCAATTAAAACATTATTTAATTATATGAGTCCATCTCATAATAAGATGGTATCATATAAGACGAGCTACAATAACATTTACTAGGATTCTTTTTTAATTATAAATTTTTTTTCTATTATGGGGAAGTTTTTTAGAGAATACGGCAATTTAATTTAAGAAAACAATAAAATAATAGTGTAACACACTTACAAAAGTTATATACAAAAATTATATTTATTGATTCTATCCAAAAGTCAAAATATTTATTTGAATACCGACTAGCCTAACAATCAATCAATAAATACAACTATTGATGTTCAAAAAAAAATAATAAATAAATACAACTATTGCATCAAAGGATCAAATAAGTCAATTAAATTAACCAAAAAACGAGAATTAACAAACACTATTCAAATTCGAAACACATATAATTTGATTTATGCGGTGTTTGAACACACTATTAATTATTAAGAGCAATTTATTTTAAAAACAACTTATTCATAATAATAAGTTATTTTAATTAATTAATTTATCAAATGTTAGTTGATAGCTCATTTACCAAATATCTCTTAATTATCAAAAATTCTCATACGAAAAAGTTTCACCATAAAACAGTGTTTGTTTACTTATTTATTTATTTTATTGGTGTGACTTTTGAGTGTGAAATATTTGGCGGGCGTCTAGATTTTTAAGCCACAATAATCTTATATTCATTGGCATTACTTTTGTCACACTTTTTCTCCAACCAGTGTTGAAACTCGTATTATTTTTCTATTTTGTCGACTAAAAAGCCCATGTGATGATAGCCTTGGACCCTTTTTTCTCTAGCTCAAATTTGAGTAATGGATTTGTGGGGTTTATTTTCTAGATGCTTAATTTACGTATGAATTATCCACAATAGTATCTAATTAAACTTTAAAGTTTATATAATGGTTTCAGCTCTTTAAGGTATGGATTGTCATCGCTCCATCTTTATTAGAATTTAAACATAATTTTTAAGTAGTCGTTTTGAACATATTTTTAAAATTTTTTTCCGTAAGGATGATCGCAACTTTATGAAAATCTTAACTTTTTGTTTACCGAGTAATAAGAAAAAGCGTTTGCTACCATGTGAAAAAGCCTAAATCTCAGGGTCATCATGTTGCTTATTCCTTCTTTCACACAGAAAAAACATTCTTAATCCACAATTCTTGTATGATACGGTCTCATTGAGAGATGCGGCTCATATATAGATTAAATAGCATATATTATAATACAAATTCATTTTTAATCCTCTACTCTTGTTCTAATACTTTTTATTCATCTCGGTCATAGTGGTGTACTGGTGTATGCTTCATTTCATTCTTGAATATTTGCATATTCGAGTGAATAGTGTGTTCACCTTGAGCAAATGAAAGCAATGTTTTGCACCGATTTGTCGGGTATCTAATTTATCGGCCCGTGTCCCAGCTCGATTTATCCGGATACTCGGATTTCGGGTGCCCAGATAAATTGGGTCGGGACATCGGGTACCCGATTTTATTGGATCTCGAGCAAATGAAAGCGATGTTTTGCACCGGATGCACTCTCCAAATATTTTTGTTGATCTCGAAACCTTACGTGAGTCACATCTCACATACCAAGTTTCTAAACTTTTCTCTTACAAATTTTTTTTCGCAATTTTACTTTTTTTTTATCCTTACTTGAGTACTTCCCAATCTTTGATGTTGGATTCTAAGATGGGTTTCTTGAAATATTACATCGATTTAATTTCAATTTAGTTTTATTCAGGTTTTACTATCCATTCAATTCAATTTAGTTTCATTTAATAAATATTAAGAGAACAAGTTATATTTGGATTAGATATATTTTGTAAATATCATTATCCAAGTCAATTTACTTTAATAATCTTCACAAAATCAATTTTTTGTGCGGTCAAGAATAGATCTTCTAATGTTTCAAATCCAAATGAAAAGTTTCCACATCCAAAACAGTTACTCTAGCATAAAAAATCACTTCCTTGAGTGCTTTTATTGTTTCCAAGATTGGCCTATGTGCTGAATGATGTGTTGGGTTTGGATATTCAGCTGATGAAAATAGGCCCATGTCATACAAAAGCCCAAATTTTGGGAATAAATGAGCATTATAAGTGTTTGCGACCGAAGGTTCACAGCAAAATTTTGGATACGAACTATTTTGGGAACTTTTGCAGCTTCTAAAACTATAATTAGATTATAATTGAATTAATGGAATGATAGAGTTTAAACAAAAGTGAAGCTTGCATGCGATATTATGAGCTAGCAATTAGCATTCTACTGAAAATACATTTATATAAATAAATAATACGTCATAAAATATTAAACTAACCGAGTGATTCTCCTGCTTGAAGAAGGGATCATGTATGAAAAGTACTGTCAAAAAATATAAATTTTGCGATTATATTGTGAGAATATGGATTTATTCGGAAAATTTTTCACAATTCATGACCTAAACAGAAAGGTAATAGTGTGCTCATTGATTACTTCCAACATGAGAACATTTATGGTTGCTGGATCCTACAACAAATACAACAATTAAACACAGATTTCCTTTTGCTCTAGACTCAAAATGCATCACAATTTCCTACCATCATCAATTTATCATGACAATTAACTGCCGGCCTAAATAACAAACAAAGAAACAACTGAGGCAAAAACTGTCGGCAGTAGAAGCAAATACCAAGGGAACCTGCTCGAATCATACTTTAAGCTTTTCCTTAAAAGATGGGAGATGTCACTTCCGATTGAAAATTTAAGCTTCTGGTTGAAGTTGCTTTAAGCAGACACTTAGAAGATTTTGAACAATAAACCACCGTGGGTAGCAAAGAATGGAGCAAAAACAAGGGACTCAACAGCCATAAGTTTTATCAAAATGTTCAACGAGGGGCCAGATGTGTCCTTGAGTGGGTCACCGATGGTGTCACCAATCACAGCTGCCTTGTGTGGCTCAGATCCCTTCGGTCCAAGAGTCCTTGCATGCTCTGAGGCACCAGCCTAACAAAGAATTGCAGATAATTTTAGTTATTGTACACGTTATTAGCACCGCATAAAATCTGCACTTTTTAAGGTCATCGAGTCCTCAAGAGTAGTACCTCAATGTACTTCTTGGCATTGTCCCAAGCACCACCAGTATTAGAGGCAGATATTGCTATCTGTTACATGGCAGTCAGAGATGTTAATAAGCAATAACAGAAACATAAAAGCTACATCTTAATAAGTATAAATGGTGCAACGAGACCAAGTATTACCTGGACTCCAGAAACAAGGGATCCAGCCAAAACACCAGACAGGGTCTCGACTCCAAAGAAAGTTCCAACAATAAGTGGAGTGAGCATGACCAAGGCACCAGGTGGAATCATCTCTTTGATAGATGCATCAGTAGAGATTTTAACACAGGTCGCATAGTCGGGCTTGGCAGTTCCTTCCATCAGACCAGGGATACTGTTGAACTGCCTACGAACTTCTTCCACCATCTTAAGAGCAGCACTACCGACACTCTTCATGGTCATGGCAGAGAACCAGTATGGAAGCATGGCACCGACAATCAATCCAATGAAAACTTTGGGGGTCAACACATCAACAGTTGAAATAGATGCTCGACTGACAAAGGCACCGAACAAGGCTAGGGAAACCAGAGCGGCAGATCCAATAGCAAACCCCTGGCGGCCAAACAAGATATCATAACATACCACATAAACCAGCAATTTCTCATACAAGACTATAGACCAAAAAAAAGATGTGCATACAAATGGATCTGATCTCTAGGAAAAATAACCAAAAATTTCTGGAATAATATAAACAAATTAACTTATAACCAATCCAGCTACCACACAATTGTAAGGCAAGAGTAAACACTAAACAAAGCGTGCTAATACAGAAATAAACCAATGTGTATCATAGCAAAGAAATGATACCTTCCCAATGGCAGCAGTTGTATTCCCTGCAGCATCTAGGGCATCTGTTCTCTCGCGAATACGGTGGCTCATCCCTGCCATCTCAGCAATACCACCAGCATTGTCACTGATTGGACCGTAGGCATCAATCGCAAGGCCAGTGGCAATGGTGCTCAACATTCCAAGGGCAGCAACAGCAATACCATACATGGCAGCAAAGCTAAAACTGACAAAGATGCTAACAGCTATCGCAAAGATTGGAATGATGACAGATTTGTAGCCCAAAGCCAAACCAAAAATAACATTTGTGGCAGCTCCTGTGCGGCAGGAATCAGCAACATCTTGTACAGGACTGCAACAAAGTTCATTGTAAGGTTTTAAGGTCAATAGCTTAGTCACATTTCACAATGATTGGGACGTTTAAGATGATGTTCAAGATGATTACCTGTATGCATTACTGGTGTAGTACTCGGTCACAAAACCAATGATGAGTCCGGCCCAAAGACCAACACAGACGCATAGGAATAGTTGCCTGTAATACAATTTAGCTCTGAGTCACATGAAACAGCAAAGAGAAAACCCCATACATCAAAGTTATATTACTCATACTTAGTACGGTCATTCTTACCAATTATGCACAACCTTCTGAGTGCCAAAATTGAAGATGGTGAAAGAAGATGGGAGAGCAATCCAAGAGATGATCGCAATTCCCACAGTCATAAGAATAGTTGAGATGATAAGCTGCTTCTTCAATGCTGGCTCAATTTCTTTGACAGCTTTGATTTCAAAGAAATCAGTAGCAAAGAGAGTTGTGATCAAACAAACAATGATTCCCATGGAGCTGATAAGCAGGGGATAACACATGGCAGTAAACTCATGGTTGATGCCAAAGGAGGATATCGAGGCAACAACAAGGGCAGCACAGGAAGATTCAGCATATGAACCAAAAAGATCAGAACCCATTCCAGCAATATCACCAACATTGTCGCCAACATTGTCAGCAATCACCTAAAACAACAAAAATGAATGGTGAGAATAACGATCAGAGACCAGCCGAAAAAGAACCCAATCCATGAAAAAGTAAGATGATGCTTACAGCAGGGTTTCTTGGATCATCCTCAGGGATGTTTCTTTCAACCTTTCCTACAAGATCAGCACCTACATCAGCAGCTTTAGTGTAAATTCCTCCCCCGACTCTTCCAAAAAGCGCCATTGAAGAACCACCAAGACCATAACCAGTGATAGCCTCAAAAAGACCTTCCCAGTCATCACCATAGTACAGCTTAAATAAATTGATGGCAATATAGAGGACCAATAGACCATTTGCTGCTAGAAGAAAACCCATAACAGCACCAGATCTGAAAGCAATAATAAAAGCCTTTCCAACACCCTTCCTAGCTTCTAAGGTTGTCCTTGCATTTGCATAGGTAGCAATCTTCATTCCTAGAAAACCAGATACAACAGAAGTGACAGCACCAAGCAAGAAGGATGCAGTACTGAAGACAGCTGTAGCCAATGCGGGCTTGCACTTCTTAAAAGGATTGTAAGTGCATGGTCGGCTTTCCATACTGAAGCCTTCCACAGATCCCAAAAAGAGGAAAATGAGAACAGCAAATGCAGCCATGAATACTCCAACATACTGGTATTCCGTGAATAGAAAAGATGTTGCACCTGATTGCGAATCCAAAAATACAATTCAGTAAAAAATGGAACAGGTTGCAAAGACATTACTAATATCAACCAAGGTTCACCTCGAGAGCCAAAAACTATGATAATTGAAGGTGAATTGATCGTCTTTTAACATGCTTCATCGTCTATTTCTTTTCAAATGTCTTATTTGCTTTTGGATTACTATTTATCAATCAGTCTTAATTTATATTTTATCTTGCATTATTCGTCTCAAGATATGGTTTATTTATACTTCATTTAGTTTTTATAATTTTTAAATTATAAATAATTATCACTATTAAGTAATGAAATAGTATTGAAAAATAGTGCATTGGTATACGGGGGAGTATTGATAATTCAAGAGTTACTTATGTCCTCTACCCTAGGGACTTAGGGAGTATTAATAAATTCCGAGAGTTACCCTTGAGAATTTACAAGGGCAAACAATTACACGTAAAAAAATAGTAGGAATAATTAAACTGGATATAATTAAAAGCGATCGAAAAATGAGAACACTAATCAAAATAGAAATGTTGTAAGGTAGAAATTACAGACTAAAGTAAAAATGTTCATGAAATCACATGACATAGTGAGTACGACTAATGAGTACCTACATAATAAAATCAATATGCAAACAAATTTATCACCACTATTCTGAAAAGAAACTAATGCAGTAATGCTCATAGATGTCAAACTCCGATGTAGACAAACCCACCAAAATCAGGGTTTCATTACGCATAGCATAACCCACAAGGCCACAAACAAAACTTTCAAAAGCCAAAGCAACTCAAGTACTAGTACTAGTTTATCACCACTATTCTGAAAAGAAACGCACGTGCATCACACGTGCACAACACAGATACAAGTATACAACAAATAATAGTAATACTTTTATTTGGAAAGTGACAACAATCCTAAGCAGTAAGTAAGTACTCCTATACAACAAATAAACATGACCGACAAAAAAACTTCTTTCAAAAACAATGTGAAGTATTATACAGAATTTAAAATTTAAAAGTATAATAAGCAGATCAAATCGACTTTTCAATATAATCTAGTAAATTTTTTATAAGACATAAAATAAATATAAGAACATCAAATATAAAATCAGATCTATGCACTAATCTATATGATTTCAAGTTTTCAACTGTTAAAATCGCATCAATGACAATAAAACACAAAATTAATCAATCCATATAAAGATATAATCATATAAAAAAACTTAAATCTCTCCCCATTTAGATCTGATAATAGTACTTCATAATAATAGAAGTAGATACTGAAATTTAATGAAAATGGAAGAGGTAATAAAATAAAAAAAATAAAATAAATTTCAATCGAGAAAAATGTTTCACCTTCAGAAATGGCATTTTGAATGTCGGCACATTTAGCGACGACATTTTGGTCATTGACACCTTCTTCTTCCTCAATCAAATAATCATTGCAACCATTTTTAGCATTTCCGCCATTGTTAACGTGTCTGTCCGAAGACAGCTTAACTTTCGCAACGAGGTACCATTGAACAAGAGAGAAAATGATTCCGACGACGGCGCACGCCGGAATCACGATCTCTGCAGCTAGATCTGAAATCATCTTCTTCACCAAAACCCTAATTCTCGCCGGAACCCTAGAAATCGGCGAAAATGAAGTAGTGCTAAGACACGAAGCGGCAAGAACAGTTATTGCGTGCAAGTGTGAGTGTGTGAGAGACTGCAGGGGATTTTATAGTAATGGAAAAACAGAGAAATTAATGAAGAGTTTTTATTGGGTGTTATGAAGTCTAGTGTGGTTACTGTGGGGATGCGATTTTGGACTGTTGATTTGAGGTTGATTATTTGGTGGGTGTGATTTGTGGATATGATGTTGCAATCAAGAAAGGGATATACTACTTGCAGTATGGCATAAATTCGGCATTTTTATTCAATTACAAAAATAATATTACTTATTTAAAACAATGTTTGTGGTATTATAAATTATACAGGGGTGTTTGGCAAATTAGCTTATTGAGCAATTTTAGCTTATTTGGATATAAATAGAGAATTGGGTGGTCAAACCAGCTAAAGATAGTGTTTGGTGAATTAGTTGGTTGAAACAGTTTATTGATAAAGAATAAGCTGTTTTTGAACAAGATGGTTATAGCAGCGGGTTCAAAATCAGCTGGTCAAACCAGTTAATAAAATCAGCCACTATAATCCGCTATCAGCTACCAGCTATCAGCCATTTGCCAAACACCCTCATAATCTTTAGATTTGTTGATATGAACAATATTCTTTTTTGAGAATTGGGTTTTATGTTGGTTAGAGTAAGTATTATCTTCTTTAAATAAGTTTTGATATTGATTCTCACCTATTTCTTCCTTTCAATGTACTCTAATTATAAAATACTTTCTCCGTTCTGAAAAACTCGCTATATTATCATAATCGACACTATTTATTGTTCAAGTTTATTTATATATTGCGACTGATGTGTAAGAAAAAATATAGTCAAGTGGGATCTTATTTAAATCGTCTAATCGCATACTTTTATAATATTAATTTTTTATAATTTTCAGACGTGTATAATTCAATATATAAATTATCAAAATAACGCATTAGACTGTGCAAAAAGTCAAATGTAGCAAGTATAATGGAACGGAGGAAGTACTAATATGGAAACGCGTCCAACGCACGTTTATGCTAGCATCGACAAATATAAACAAGATATTAAAAAATAAAGGCAGAGATTTTAAACTGTAAAAACACTTAATTTGATAATTACACGTATAAGTTAACTCTGTAATTTTAGAAATTAACGATAATATATTACGCCATATATTATAGAAGTAATTTCTAATTTTCTCAATTTAACTATAAATAAATGCTAATTATAAATACTTTAATGATAGAAATATTAATCAAAATCAAATATCATGTCATTTTTTCTTCAACTAATAAATAAATTTTATTCGAAAAACTCTCTTTAGTCGTTGCCAACACATATAACAATCTTAAATTGTTTTTATTTATTATAAAAAATGGATAATAAATTATAAAATATATGAAGCAGGGGATAGAAAATCATAAACATTAATCAACGTTGGAAGACGGAAACTTATTAGAAAAGGTTTATAGTTATACGGTCCTTATCGTAAATCGTGGATAAAACGTCCTTATCTACTCCAGCCAACTTGGATTCTCAATTTTAACGTTGTTTTTGTTTTTCTTTTCTGTTATTTTCAGTCTTCATGGAAATCAATTGGAAACTTATCTTTTGTTATTCATAATGTGGAAATTTTTCACAAAATAAAATATATCTAGTCCGAAGAAACATATATAAGTTATTTTTATTTATTTATATGTTTTTTATTACTAAGGTTTTATTTGAGGATTTATTTGCGTATTTTTTTCGAGTTGAGAAATTATTTAGCCGCATTCGCCTTTCAGGTATGAGTTGTCGCATTCCTATATCCTCTTAAACCCTGATCATAGTTTGTTATAAACGAGATACACTGGTGTGATGATGATGATGTTGTGATGGACAATTTGAATCGGATATCCGGTTTTTTAATCAAATTTGGATCCATAACAATCTATTTGCAAAACTAAGTGTCCAATTTTTCTTTTAAACGTTTATATATTTATATTTATATATATAATAAAAGAGAACCTATTTAGTTAGTGGAATTTACTAATGTTACAATTTTCAACTACAACTATAAGTTGCATAAGTGATTAGTTGTTAATTATATATTTTGACATTTGTAAATCCAACCATATTCCTAAAATGATTTTATTTCAAACTTTAGAAAATAATTCTTTGAAGAGAAGACAAGTAAACTTATATATTTATATGTGTGTAAGCGCAATATTTTTTAAAAAAAAAACGAATTTTAAAATTTAATATTCAAATTGAAATTGAGTCATAATTTTTAATATCTAAAAAAATTAAATACACGAATTTAAATTAATCCAATATCCAATTTTAAACACCATAATTAAAATTTAAAACTAGATGGGCAAGCAAGTGGAATGTATGCCCGCCCGCCTGCCACTCCTACTTAAGTGCATTTGCCTTTTCTTTTGTTTATGAGACTATGATTAAGTTAATGAAAAAAATTTTCCTCCATTTTGTAAAGATGATGCCATTGCATAAAAATGTCTATAGAAATCTTACATGCTAAAGATGATTAATTTGAGACAATCATTAAAAGCTTTTTGTTGGGAATATAACATATAAATTTTAAATAACATCATCATCATCATCATCCTACCCATTATATCCCGCTCATAGAAAACTATGGGCAGGGTCTGGGGAGGGAAGGACGGCGACAACTCATACCCGTAAAGGAGAGCACGACCAAAAAAAAGGAGTCCACTGGCTCGAGAAAGATAGAGATACGTACCTGCTATATGAGGTGAAAAAACGCATAATAGATCCAATACGCATGTAAAACAATATAAAACTTAAAAACAGAAATAGTAAACAAGACAAACAAGGAACTAGAGGATACAAGAACGTACGGACGCCGTAACCGACTCTAAGAAGAAAAGCAAAAGTCTAAAACCTGGATATGACGTCTCCAACTATTCCTATCCCTAGTCAGGTCTGCAGAGAGGTTTAACTCACGTAGGTCTACTCTTATTTGCTCCTCCCAAGTTTTCTTGGGTCTTCCTCGACTCCTCTTACCCTCTACTATAAAGCTTTCGACTCTCCTCACAGGGGCATCAAAAGTCTTTCTCTTCACATGTCCGAACCACCTCAATCTTCTTTCTCGCATTTTTCCAGAGATAGGAGCAACCCCTAGTTTGTCTCTAAACTCTTGGTTCCTGATTCGATCCATCAAAGTGTGCCCGCACATCCACCGCAACATATGCATCTCTGTGAATTCCATCTTATGTTCAAAACTCTTCTTTACAGGCCAGCATTCTGTCCCATATAGCAAAGCCGGTCTGATTGCTACCCGATAAAATTTACCCTTTAACTTATTTGGGATCTTCCTATCACATATCACCGCGGTAGCTGCTCGCTATTTGAGCCAACCCGCCTGGACACGGTGATCTACATCTCCGTCGATCTCCCTATCCCTTTGGATGATCGATCTCAAATACTTGTACTTGGTCGTACTTTTAATGACTTCTTCCCCGATGGAAACTTCTTGCTCCCCTATCGGTTGTGTCCCACTAAAGTCACACCGTAGGTACTCGGTCTTCGTACGACTAATGCACAAACCATTACCTTCTAAAGCTTCCCTCCACTCATCCAATTTACTACTAACCTCCTCTTTAGTTTCTGCTACCAGCACGATATCGTCCGCAAAAAGCATGCACCATGGAACCGTCTCCCAGATAGATTTAGAGATCTCTTCCATAAGAACCACAAAAATAAAAGGGCTTAGAGCTGATCCCTGGTGAAGTCCTACTTTTACTGGGAAAGGCTCTGTTAACACCACCGGTGTCTGAATGTTAGTCGATACTTTGTCATACATATCCCGTATAACCTCAATGTAAATAGAAGAAATACCCCTAGCCTTGAGGCTATCCCAAATGACTTGTCGTGGTATGCTATCATATGCTTTCTCCAAGTCTATGAACACCATATGCGGGTCCTTCTTCCGCTCTCTATATTTTTCCATCAGCCTCCTCAAAACATGAATTGCCTCCATGGTTGACCTACCTGGCATAAAATCAAATTGGTTCTCTCTAATCACAGTCTCCTGTCTGATCCTTCTCTCTATCACCCTCTCCCACAATTTCATGGTGTGGCTTAAAAGTTTGATACCCTTATAATTCCCACATATTTGCGCGTCGTCTTTGTTTTTAAACAGAGGTATTATTGTGCAACTTCTCCATTCATCTGTCATCTTATGCGTCTTCAGGATAACATTAAAGAGGTTAGTCAACCAACGAATGCCCTCTTCTCCTAGACCCCTCCACACCTCAATCGGAATGTTATCTGGCCCGACTGCTTTTGATCTCCCCATCTTTTTGAGGGCTACTTTTACTTCCTCGGTGGTAATGACACACGCTAACCCATAATCAAGGGGTCTTTGGACAACAAAAGTTCGGCTATCCTCCTCCCTTGGCACTCTACACTCATTGAGTAGGTGCGAAAAATACTGACGTCATCTGGTTTTAATGTCCTCTTGTCTCAGGAGAACTCGTCCCCCTTCATCTTTGATGTATCTCACCGCCTCAAGGTCCTGCTGCTGCCTGGCCCTAGCCCAGCAAATTTAAAAATTTTAAATAACAATATGGAGTAATAAATATATCAATCAAAGATCCACAAATTTATTATTATCTTTGATTTTCAATTTACAAAGCACCATTGATCTACTGTTTATTATAAAAATTATTTATTCATGTATATATTAATTATATTATTTTTGAATATGCTTTTGAAAAAAATAATAGTTTACTAAAATAATTATAATTTCAATAATTATTATATTATAGATACAAACCCAGATTAATACAAAAAAAAAATAAAAATTTTATTTGTTTGCATCGCACGAAAATTATCTAATCGTTGACTATGGTTAAAACTAAACAATTATCCATCCACGCAAGCATTGACTAAGTACCCAATAATCCCGCAAAAAAATATGCATCTGA
This sequence comes from Amaranthus cruentus, assembly GCA_019425755.1. Lineage (NCBI taxonomy): Eukaryota > Viridiplantae > Streptophyta > Magnoliopsida > Caryophyllales > Amaranthaceae > Amaranthus > Amaranthus cruentus. The sequence goes on along the minus strand of CM033450.1, from coordinate 29,019,958 downwards.
GATCTACCATTATTATTGGCTAATACAGCTTGGTCAACCTTTTCCCACCTTCCCGCAATAAATCCAAAAAAAAAATCCTTTCTTAAAAATTTCACCCTATTCTCGTCATACACTCAACGGTTAACAAGGATCCCCGATTCCCATTTCATATCCTTCACATTGATTTGATCGAAACAGGGAAAGAGAAGAAAATATGTCAAAAGAATCAGAATTTTTTATTGGATCAATTGATCAAGGAACAACTAGTACTCGATTCATCATATATGATGGATCTGCTAAAGCAATTGCATCTCATCAGATTGAATTCACCCAGTTTTACCCTGTTGCTGGGTATTTTCTCACCCATTTTTTCTGTATTGCATATCATGTGTTTGTTTAATTGTCTATTAGGGTTTTTTTTGTTGAAAACTTTTGATGGGTAATTTTTTGATTTTAATGCTGATTATGATGTTTTTTTTGGAAATTTGTAAAGGTGGGTGGAACATGATCCAATGGAGATATTGGAAAGCGTGAGAATTTGTATTGCTAAAGCATTGGATAAGGCTACAGCTGATGGTTATAATATTGATGATGGGTTGAAAGCTATTGGGATCACAAATCAGAGGGAAACAAGTGTTATTTGGAGTAAATCAACTGGGCTTCCTCTTTATAATGCCATTGTTTGGATGGATGCTCGAACTAGTTCCATTTGCAGGTTTTTACTATAACTTCCTGTTTTAAATTTTCATATTGGATTTATATTGCTTTATAATGGTACATGGAATTGTAGTTGCAGTTGTTTTGTTTGGTTTTTGTAGAATTTATGAATTGATTTTATCATTTTTCTTGTTTGATTATGAAGGGTGAATTAAAAATAACCTCTTTATTATTAACGAGGGTAAGATTGTACATCCTCCCCTAATCATCTTACCTGGGAGCCATATCAATATTCATGGCGTTGGATAATGAAATGATGTATCTTTCTTGTTGGGTTCATGGAGATCCATTGATTATGATGTTTTATTTGATAATTGTTGAAGTGCCCATGTGTTACCCACATGTGAGTTGTCCCACATCGGAGAAAGAGAAGAGTATGCATCACTTTATATACTCAAGGAGTAACTCCTACTATTACCAATTGGTTTTAGTAGTGAACCTTCTTTGGGTTTATGAGTGGACTACTTTTTCGCCTCCTTGTTTGGGTTGCCCATGCCCATTTTCTAAATTCTATCAATAATTTATGCAATATTTACAATCTTGCTTCTCTTGTGCTTATGCTTAGACTCAGAGTCGATTTTGGGTCGTAATTTAAAGGGTCAGGGTTAATATTCAAACAAAAGATATGAGCTCTCAATGTCTAGTTAAATAAACAATTCTATTGTGATTGTTAGACATTATTTTAGTTATATATGATAACCAAAAAAAATTTGAGGTAGGTCTGCCCCAAACTAAGATAAGATATATTTTCCTTTATTTTATTATAAATGAAAGAGAAAGGATTACTAATTTACTATTGACTTCATTGAGTTCATCCTTGGATTAGTTGGGAATTTGTGATGGATATGATTGAATATTTGAATTGGGTTAATGCCATATGGCAACATGATAATTGATACATTTTATCCTACATATTGCAAGAACATTTATGACTAAACAAGGGAAGAGAAAAGATGGTAAAATTTTGATGATTTCTGTGTCAAACGTTTAGCACATTTCCTTGATGACTGAACAATTCTGAGGTATTGATCAAGTACAAAATAGTCTCTTAAGGTCAACACATACATTTTTATAATTTACATTTGCAATTAGTGGATTAGGATTTGCTTAATTTTTTATATTTTTGAGGAGCAAAAGATAAACTTTGTTAGAAAGTAGAATTGACTATTATTGAATAATCCATTAAAAATTCTGAAAAATCTGACTTTTCAAAGGAGGTGATTGTGAAGAACAACAATGGAAGCTGAATAGATTGGGTTACTATCTCAATGTGATCAACAGTTGTTTATGTAGTTGTTTATGTTGGGTGTTGGGTAGCTCACTCACCCAGTAATGCAATTAGGAAAAGAGATTTTTTTTATTTGTCAATCACAGTGTTACATGATTCACTAATCTCTTTGTGAATCACAAATCGAAAATGTGAATTACGGTAGGTTTGGGGATATTTTTGGGCAAATTTAAGTGAATTGTGAATTCCAGAAGCTAATTAGCTTGCGAATTATGTTACAATGGTCAATCATGGGATTGGACATCCTCCATTACTGCCTTAATTTGTCATATAGTACTTGTTACCAATGAAATACAGAATGTTGAACTTGATCAGCACTTATTAATCAGTAACCGGAAAATTGACAAACAACTTCAGATTCCGGTCCTCTATTACTTGAAAAAGCCTTTGTTGGGTTCGTTACGCTTGTGTCAATGACTTTACGTTCGATTGTTTGTCGTTGCTGTTTATATGCTGCCATTAAGCGTAATTCTGAACATACTAGTATATCATTAATGCAGGAAGCTCGAGAAGGAATTACCAGGAGGGCGTAATCATTTTGAGCCATCATGTGGGTTGCCTGTTAGCACCTATTTCAGTGCAACTAAGCTATTATGGTTATTAGAGAATGTAGAACCGGTGAGAGATGCTGTGAAAACGGGCGATGCCCTTTTTGGAACAGTAGACACTTGGTTGATTTGGAACATGACTGGAGGTGTGAAAAATGGAGTACACGCGACTGATGTATCGAATGCATCACGAACTATGCTAATGAATCTAAAGACGTTAAATTGGGACGAAGATACGTTGAAAACCCTCAAAATCCCCCCTGTACTTTTGCCAAAAATCGTAAGCAATTCTGAGGTAATTGGAAACATTACTACCGGCTGGCCTATCCCAGGTGTTCCGATTGCTGGATGTTTAGGTGACCAACATGCAGCAATGTTAGGGCAGGCTTGTAAAAGAGGTGAGGCAAAAAGCACTTATGGAACTGGTGCTTTTATACTCCTCAACACTGGTGCAGATCTCGTGCATTCAAAGCACGGGCTATTAACCACACTAGCCTTTAAACTCGGGCCTTCAGCACCAACAAACTATGCTCTAGAAGGCTCTATTGCTATTGCAGGTGCTGCAGTTCAGTGGCTTAGAGACGGTCTTGGTATTATACAGAGTTCCGCGGAAATTGAAGAGTTGGCCTCAAAAGTTGATTCAACGGGTGGTGTATATTTTGTTCCTGCTTTTAATGGACTGTTTGCTCCTTGGTGGCGTGATGATGCTCGTGGTGTTTGTGTTGGAATGACAAGATTTACTAACAAGTCACACATTTGCCGGGCTGTGCTGGAGAGCATGTGTTTTCAGGTCAAGGATGTTTTAGATTCCATGCATAAGGATGCAGGGGAAAAAGGAGAGGTTAAGAATGAGAAGGGTGAATTCTTGCTTAGAGTTGATGGTGGTGCTACTGTGAACAACCTCTTGATGCAACTTCAGGTTATTTTTCTATCCTATTCATTCCATTGCCAAATGATGGTTCTTTAGTTCCCATTTGTTTGAAATAACCTACATATGATCCTACATCGAACAATTAGTGAAAGGTCGACTAACATATAAGCTTGATGGGCTACTCGTCCTATTACCAATTGGTTTTAGGTTGGAACCTCATCGGGTTTGTGTGCAGTTAAGTCTCCTCTTTTATGGGTCTTGTGTATTATCATGGTATCAGAGTAGATGTTTTCTGATCAATCAGAAACAAAAAAAGGTCTTTCATAAAAAAAAACTGTGTGGGTTCGAAAAGAATGCTGCCCAATTAAAAAAATGGGCTCATATGTCAGGTTAAGTGTTGGAAAATAACCCACATGTGATCCCGCATCGCAAGAATAGAGAGAGATTGATGAACATATATACTTGATGGGCAACTCGTCCTAATACCAATTGGTTTTACAATGGAAACTCATCGGGTTTATATGTAGCCAACTCTCCTCTTTTGTAGGTCTTGTGTAAAAACCCGTCAATAAATTTATCAACACTACTAATACTGATCCTGTTCTGTGATGCTGTCAGGCTGATATCTTGGGCAGTCCAGTATTAAGACCTAAAGACATCGAGACAACTGCACTTGGAGCAGCATATGCAGCAGGATTAGCTGTTGGTGTGTGGAACCAAGATCAAATTTTTGCGACCGAGGAGAAAGCTAAGACTGCACGCACATTCCATCCAACATTAGATGACAACTTACGAAAGAAGAAGGTCGATTCCTGGTGCAAAGCTGTGGAAAGGACTTTCGATTTGGCTGATCTTTCTCTGTGATATTTGGTTTGATCTTCCTTTGTCTTCTGCTTATACTTCTCGTATTGAAAATAACAGTCATTAGCTCACATTTAAATTTTCTTGAATACGTCTTACATATACATATCTATCACAGTCGTTTTCGAGCTAGCAGCTCTTTGACCGCATCTTTCTTTATGGGTATGGTTTGACGTCTTTCATTCTCCCCTCATACCCTGATTATGATTATAGTTTCTATGAATGAGATATACGTGTATTATTCTCTATTACAAAGAAACTAATGTATAATGGATTAATTATTAGTAATAATATTCTTTCTCTTTTTAAGCCGGATACTACAAAGTGTTTAAAGTAAATAAATGTATTTGTTTTGACATTTGTAGTTGTACTCTTATCAAAGTTATATTGATATAATTTTCTTGTTCTAATAAAGTGTAATGTTATGCATTGAATGATGAAACTAGTAGTTATGTCAATTGTTCTTTTCTTAGCTATTTTATGATCAGTTATTGGACGAAGAATAAAAGGGCTTGTTTTGTTTCCTTTCTCTTAGTCTTTATGAACAATCGGCAAACTAATAATGTTGGTTGTTTTATACAAAGAAATAAATAATAATGTTGGTGGTTGTATTTTATTCTTCAGGTTTGTACTCCTTTGTTTCTTTTTGTTGTTTCTATTGCTTATAACGAGCAGTTCTAAAGGTTAAGAAGTTCGGGAGAAGTTGAATATGTATCTATAGACTATAGTCATTACTCATTAGTATTGTTGGGATTGGCGGGTTAGGAAAAACTGCGTTTGGCTAACTTGTGAACAACAATGATAGGATAGAATAAGCATTTTAGTCCATGTTTTGGGTTTGTCCAGTCACACCCACACAGAGCAAACTAGAGAAGTTCTTGGGAAAATGATCTGCCCAAATTTACGAACAATATACATTTCATTAATGTCTTTACATGACTTACACCTAGGCAATTGGCGAGAAAAAATAATATAGCTGAATGCTGCGTACTGACGACTTTCAACCAATGGAGACAATTTTTATGATTAAAAAGTTAATAAAAATAAAAATGGTGTGTGGGACCGCGGAGTAGTTGATTTGGGTGTATCCATGAATTTTGTTTAATTCGACTCAGTTATCAATTGTCGCATCTTGGAACGTGCCATTGGGCACCTGCGTGTTGTAAGTTGTAACCATTTCAAATTTGGAAGGTCCATATCCTTTGTTGTCCTATATGTATTAGTTTCTCTTCTATATTGTTGAATAGATGCAATATAATAGTTTCTACTTTTTTGCTATCCCTGAGTAATATCTAGGATAGTTCTCTAGAATATGGATGATAAAATAGGCGGGTAGGTGTATTATGTCCTTCATTTAAATTCATACGAATAAAATATTTTCAAATCCACCGCTTACCAATGCAATCACCCATGGCCATTAAAACTTTCATATTTATGTTTGCTCATCCAGTTATGCATTTGAATTGCCCCCACCACTATATGGCCAATTTGAGTATACAGATCATGGTTTTCAACTTAAATCCGCCTTATTTTCTCTCCACATTTGCGTTGTATGCACTCTATAAATCACAAATTCTTTTAAATTTAATTGTATATCTAATTTTATTTAAACCTTGTAGTGTAAGAAGATAAAATTAATATTTTTAATTTTTAGTCAATGGTGTTTAATAAAAAATATAGAAAATTGTTAGAGTAGTTAATTTCAGATATGATGCAGGCGGGTATGGGGTGGACCGGGTGGATATAAAGCAGGGGACTACTCATACCCACCACTTACCTGCTACCCATAACGAGTAAGACTTTTCATACTTATATCTATTCACTACCCACCAAATTCATAATTACCATACCCACACCAACAGGGACTGATGCAATGTGAAAATCGTATTATGTATTCGCTTGCCATCAACCCTAGAAGAAGCCATTGTTTTTATTTGATATTCTCTTTGTCTTTTTGAAATTGCATTATATGATTCAAATATATTAGATTTTTTTAAATATATGGTGTTAACTTAAATAAGCGGACAAGATAATTGATATGTCAGTAATAAGTATTGATATGTCACAAGTATATTAGTCCTCTCATTTGACATTTGAAGTTGGAAAAAATAGGCCCTTTCAAAATGGTATCTCTTTGAATGGTTTATAATTTGGCGGGAAAAGCAACACTGATTTGGGTATGATGCAAACAATTTGCCTACTAATATTAAGAAGCTTCTTCAATTTAATGTCTTACAATTTATTTTTCGAAAATTTATCTACAATAATCCAATCTATTTGTGATTTTCCCACGATCTATTGATTAACCATGAATAATCCCAACTTTAAGGGGTATTTGCCTAGAGTAAATTTGGGTAACTCGATGACCTGCTATAGTAGGTAATTCCAAAAAAAGTAAACTGAAAATTAATTTAAAATTAGAGAAAAAATTAGAAATTTTACATAAAAAATTCTAAACAATAAAAAAAATCATAAATTTTTTTGAACATTTTTTTTAATTTTTTTTCGACATTTATTTTTTATTTTCTTTTTTTTTTTTAAAATAAAACTTGTTATAGCAAGTCATCCGGTCACCGAGTTTACTCTAGGAAAATACTCCTTAAAGTTGGGATTATTCATGGTTAATCAATAAATGAGATTATTGTAGGAAAATCACGAATAGGTTGGATTATTCTAGGTAAATTTTCCTTTATTTTTTTCTTTGTTATTTTTTAATCTATACTTTTCTTTGTAGTTAATCCGGATTATGTTATCACTTTTTTTTATTGTAGTAGTGGAAAAATTGTGTGCTAACAATAGCTTTATAGTTGGATGAATTTTGGTAACTGAATAAGTCATAAGAGTAGTCCTTTAATAATATTCGACAGTGGTATCAGAGCCTACGCTGTATTTTGATTGTGTATCATTTAATTTCTTTTTAAAAATATGATTTAGAATTATTATTACATTAATCTGTAATGTTAATTTGTTTTCAAATTTTTCTTGTAGCTTTGTAAATTTTTCATGAAAGAAAACTGAGATAGTCTTATGCATCTGGAAGTCGTATATAGGTTACAAAATTCATATAAATATTACGTGTGGCTAAAATAGTGAAATATATGCTAGAGAAACACGCACGACGACCAGTGATAAGATCGAAATGGATAAAAAATTAATATGATTATATAACAGAAATATTCTAAAGTAAATAAATAAAATATGTAGGCAAATAAAAAGAAACAAAAACTACCACGAATTCTATGTGAATGTGATACTCAAAATTAAAAATATTTTTTGTATATCTAATTAGTTTTAATTATTGTAAGGGAAATACTTCTACCTCATAATTTTTATTTGTCTCATTTTCTTGTTTTTGGTCTTCAAAAGAAACCTAGAATCACAATTTTTTTCTTATTGAATTTTAATGGAACTTTCAGAAAAACTAATTTTCTATTACTATTATATTGTACGTAGTTACGTGGAAGTTGGAACACTAATTGTTAGTAATTACGTTATAATATACACTTCTTATTATTTAATTTTCCTATTTGACTAAGTAAAGCTCCCACAAAAAAAAATGTATATATAAATATAATTATGATCAAATACAGTAAAACATTTTTTAATTTGTGATATAAATTAAAAATGTATCACAAATTAAAAAATATTAGGACAAAAACAATCAAAAAAGGTAAACCGAAAAACATTAAAGATCACAAATTACATGGATTTAACGTGGTTTACTAATAATATGTTAGCTACGTCCACAGGCAGAGAAAAAACTAATTTAATTTGTATGTGGGAAGAGAATAATCGAAAAAAATACGATCATGATTAGCAGGTTAAGAGAGATTTATATAAGACCTCTAGAAAATCTAATCAGATACGATTTTAGAAAACCTAATTAGAATAGGACTGGTTCTAGACCTGTGACGATATAACTCATATTATTAAAAAAATAGATATTTTAACTCATATTATCAAAAAATAAATAAATAAATATTAGAATTAATTAATAACACGTGATAATATATCACTAATGACAATGCCTTAATGTTTTTTTAAAGAACAATATCCAATGACAGTCTCTTTCTTTCAATATTTTTAATAACCTCTAATTAATAATATTTCTATCTTTCAATGTTCTTAAGTAATCAATTTTGAATTTTTTATTTGGATTTTTCAATGTTACGTAAACGTCAAGTATATATATAATTTACAAAATTCAAAATAATGAATATTCTAAATGACAAGTAATTATTAATTATAATTACTACGATAGGTTCAAACACGTAACATTATTTTGAATTAGATTAATCAAAATTGCATGGTTTTGACAAAATCACCATCCAAGCACATGTCATTACATTGCATGCATGTCGATCTACAAGGACCAATCTAGAATTTTAGTATGGAATAATGGGCTAAATACACACCAATTTGACTGTCATTTTTTTCTTTGTTATCACTACAATAAAATTAACTTTTGCAACATAGAGTTTAGTGACATTTAAAAAGTGTCACTGATTTATATTTTTAGTGTAATAATTATTGATTTATTGATTTTTATTTAAGGTTCCACTATAAAGTGATTTAGTGACACTTTATTTGACTTTTAATGACATATGTAATTGCTACCAAATGTCACTAGTCGCGAAAAACTTTAGTTTGATCCTATATTATGCTGTTAAAGTTCTAATAAATGTCACTAAATCCACTATGTATATCATTAGAAATTTAAAGTAGTAACATTTAAATTAAATGTCACAATGTATCCCACGCACTAAAAATCTAAGTATTATACTAGTGTATAATTTATATAATTTAATATTAATAGGTTTTCAATCAAATAATCTGAGTCATAGCCTAAACAGATCACTCGGATCATACAATTTTTAATTTTATCCACAAATTTAATTACTCTTATCATTCATCTCATCCATTCATTTCATAGCCATCAACATTTGATTTGTCTAAGTACAAATTAATATTAGAACAAAAAAAGTACAATTTCATTAGGTATACACATACATCATTACTTACATATAGATATCTTACTTATTGAACATCCTATACATATATATATAGATATAATCTAGCATGAATCCATCTAAACATACCAAAGTTCAATAAAATACAACCTTATAATTAGAAAAATAAATTAAAAATGAAAATCCTAAACCCTAATTTTATTTTTCCATTAATCTTAATAATATTTTTTAGCTACTCTCAAGTGAATGTCCTAGCTTCAAACATAGACAATTTCCTAAAATGTCTTCCATCTCATTCAAATCAATCAAACCCAATTTCTAATGCAATCTACACTAATGAAAACCCATCTTTCTTAACCATTTTACAAAACTATATAAGAGAAAGTAGATTCAACACATCATCAACCCCAAAACCGTTAGCCATAATCACAGCCTTAGACGTGTCGCATATCCAAGCAACAATTTTATGTGCTAAATCAAATGGGTTACAAATTAGAATCCGAAGTGGTGGGCACGATTATGAAGGTTTATCGTACGTCTCAAATGTTCCATTTATCATCTTAGACATGTTCAATTTTCGATCTATCGAAATCGATATCGAAAACGAGCATGCATGGGTTCAAGCTGGGGCAACCCTAGGTGAACTTTATTATAACATTGCTAAAAATAGTAAGGTTCATGCATTTCCTGCAGGAGTATGTTTTACTGTTGGTGCAGGAGGGCATTTTAGTGGAGGTGGGTATGGAAATTTACAAAGGGAATTTGGATTATCTGTTGATAATATAATTGATGCTATAATTATTGATGTAAACGGTAGGGTTTTGGATAGGAAAAGTATGGGTGAAGATTTGTTTTGGGCTATTAGAGGTGGTGGTGCTGCTAGTTTTTGTGTCGTTTTGTCGTGGAAAATTAAATTAGTACGTGTTCCTGAGACTGTTACGGTTTTTAATGTTCCAAGGAGTTTGGAGCAAGGTGCAACGGATGTTGTTCTTCAATGGCAACGTGTGGCTTCTAAAATTGATAGGAAGCTCTTCATTAGAGTGCAACCACAGGTAATATTTATCAACTCGTCTTGTATAAGACTGTCATTTTACTGTGAGACTAGTCCATATAATTAGTCAATTTTTCTAATTTATCACTTTAAAATTGTTAGTTTTACAATGAGACTGTATCATTTAAAAATTTGCTCCGTTTTTTACTTGTTACACATCACAAAATAAACGGTCTAATTAAATTAAATAACAAATAAGTTTGAAGTAATTTTTTCTTTTTTGATAATTGTGCTCTATGTGGTAGGTTTAATTTTATTTTGAAATAGATTTTTTAAAGCTTTTTTAGTTTTTTTAATTTTGTACTACAATTCAAAATAAATATTTTTGCTATATATATTTTGGACATTTGAAAATTTAATTTATTCCAAAATTTTATTAGTCAAGTGGGGTCAATTGAATATGTTTCCATGCACCTTCCTTTGCCCCTAGAGATGAGTCAAACACTCGATTTTATTTTTTATTCAAGAATATTTACTAAAAATGTAAAACAAAAAACTCATAATTAATACTAGTAAAAAGTCAAAGTTTAAAGGTGTATTAAGAGGATAGAATTAATAGTAAAAATGTCGATAATGATTGACTATAAATCTTCTATGGATAGAATAGCTAAAGACGATTTATTACATACCCTTTTTTAAGAGACCGTCTATAGTATATAGATGCTTTTCAAGAGCCTAGCCCATATCTCCGTTTTAACTAACAAAACCACCAATCAATTTTTTTTTTAAACTTATAAATTGGGCCAGGCCAAAACTTGAGATGTCTATTGTATAGACGGTCTTAAGTAAGAATTTGTGGATTTATTATTGGTAGTTACTTAGAAATATAATTCTTTGTTCAAACTTCAATAGACTAATTACACATATGAGTTAGAAAAAATGTAAATTATATCTAAAAATGTAAAGAAATGTTTTGTTGTTATTATGAATTACTTCTAAAAGGAGAAAATGCATGTAAAGACACTACAACATAATTTGCTTTTAGTGGAATATATTTAGTCGCTAATTCAAATTTCTTATAGTATAGTTAGAAGATTTAGTGATATTTATTAGACCCTTTAGCAGCATTTAAAAAAATTACACTAAAACTTTAAGCGACATATGATCTAGTGACATTTTTCACAAATGCCACTATAGACTATAGTGACAATTACATATGCCACTAAAAATCAAATAAAGTGTCGTTAAATCACTTCATAGTGAAACTTAAAATAAAAACCAATAATTATTACACTAAAAATATGAACCAGTGACATTTTTTTAATGCCAGTAAATCCAATGTCGCAAAAAGTTAAATTTTTTGTAGTGAGAAAGCACTTTTCATAATATATATGATTATTCTTTGTAGTAAATATAAAGTATTTTAATAAATTTCTTTTTTTTTTTCAGCTAATAGAAGATGAAGGGAAGAAAACTATTGAAGTATCATTCATAGGATTATATCTAGGACGAGCAGATGCATTGGTTTCCTTGGTGAACAAAAGCTTTCCACTTTTAGGGTTAAAATCAAAAGATTGTAAAGAAATGGCATGGATAGAAACTACCTTATTTTGGAATGGAAACTCGGATGGAACTCCAATTGAAGTCTTATTAGATCGGACGCCTTCACCCTGCTATTCCTTCACAAAAAAGAAGTCGGATTATTTCGATAAAGTAATCCCAAGAGAAGGATTGGAAAAAATATGGAAAAAAATAATTAATTTGAAATTAAAAAATGCTACTTTTTCGTTTCAATGGAATCCTTATGGTGGCAGAATAAGTGAAATTTCGGATAAGGCAACCCCATTTCCTCATAGATCCAAAAACCTATTTTTGATGCAATATATTATGACTTGGAAAGATGATAGTCCTAAGGTTACTCGAATAAATATTGAAGCAACTCGTCAACTTTATGAAACATTTACTCCATTTGTGACTAAACATCCAAGGGAAGCTTTCTTGAATTATAGGGATATTGATATTGGGACTAATGCTAATGGGAGTTTGGTTTTTGCATATGAATTTTTTAAGGGGAATGTGCCTAGATTGTTGCATGTCAAGGCCAAAGTTGATCCAACTAATTTTTTCACTAATGAACAAAGTATCCCTATTTTACCTAAGAAACCCTAAAAACTTGGATGCTCCATTATGATTTATGATAATAGTGTGTATTTGGTTGATATATCTATTTATAGTTATGTCATTGGTTTTTAGTTTAATTTACTTTATTTTTAAGCTAATAAGGAAAATAAGATACTTTTACAAGTTAGGATGTCATATTCTTGAGAAGATGACCAAATATGTATATTGCTTATTATTTGTTCCATTACTTGCTTTATTTATTTGTGTATAACAGCTGTAAAACTCAATAAAGATGAGATTTGGTAAATGACTGTTGGTTGTTGATTATTTGCATTTTTAATTTATTTATTTCATAAGAAAGTATTGACTTTTGTGCTGACTAAATTAGTTGAATAAATTAGTTGTTTGATGAGATACTTGGTAAAATTATGTATAGGATGTTGACTGTTTATTGGAGAAAAAGTAAACAGAAAAAAGAAAAAAGAAAAAAAAGGAAAAAAGCTAACCAAGTTAGCTTGTTCATATATGACCTTTTCTTTTATTACCAATCAGAAATCCAAATACCAAAAACCAACAAAAATTATTAGCAATGGCAACAACATGCAATGATTGTCGCCATCATGTCACCAAAACGTACAGATGTGGCGACAATTTTTACTGCTTGTCTCCGTATAGTGTTTTAGGGGCATTTATGACTTTTACCAAAACTTAATGGAAGTTAAACATTTTTACAAAAACTTGCGTAAGACTGTCCTATTCTAAGACTAAAACTGGGCCGGCCCATTGCAGACGCCTGTGCTACACGCGCCCTCCAGAATCCATTTTTTTTGTGTTTTTTATTTTATGGGCAATTTTCAACTTGGACCTTAAAGGTATCAATTTTGATCTTAAAGGTATCAATTGCAACGTAAAGTAGTACTTAAACATATCAATTAAAGTAAATTTCAATTTGAACCTATAAGTGATTAATTTTGGCGTTAAACTGATCAATTTATACCTACATTGAAATTGATATCTTTAAGGGCAAAATTGATACCTGTTAGAGTAAAATTGAAAAACGCCCAGAAATTGAAAAAGAAGAGAGAAAGCGAATTGAGCTGGAATATTGGACTTTCTTATTTTAAGACGGTCTCTCCCAAGACCGCCTGAAACATTTTTACCTTCTTTTGAGTAATAAATAGTAATATAATTGTGTATTTTTTGGTGATAAACATGTGATAATTATAAGATTTATCACCAAAATAAATAGTATACTTGACTAGTCACTTGCTCAATTAATTAAACAAAAATAAAATGACAAGAAACAGGAAAAAGCCTATCACTACTCTTGTTCTACAACAAGTATCATACAAAGAAAGTACTCTTTATTTTCATTCTTGATTACAAGTCTTATTTATGCATATATAGTTCTAGTTATGTAGAAGTACTTAAACAAAGCATAGAGCTAACAAGAAAGCAAATAGCTATTACTCCTTCGTCGCTCTAAATTTACTTCATATGACTCAAAAAGCTATCAGATAATTAATTAATATGCTACAAACTTAAATGAACAAAATGAGTATGTCATTGGTACATTTCAAGCCACGCAGACACCACCGACAATACCCCACGGCACACATGCGAGATAGTTAGTACAACAATCTGGCCCGAACCAAGGGTTACAATACGCGCCCTGGTCCACACACTGCAAACCTTTCTCTTCTTGCTTATAGAGTTGATGCGACATTATCATCATTTTATAGTATCCCATTTGGGTGCGCATTTCTTCTCTAAATCTTGTTGTTGGTTTGCTTCCAAGCACTTGTTACAATAAATTAAATAAATTATACATTTAATTAGTAAATTTTATATTATATACGTTTAAACATATGTACATTTAATAGTTGCGATGTTAAATTAATTAATAATCACTACAACAAATTTAGTTTTTTGCGACATTAGATTTGGTGGCATTAAAAAAATGCCACTAATTCATATTTTTAGTGTAATAATTATTGATTATTATTTTAAGTTTCACCATAAAGTGATTTAGCGACACTTAATTTGGTCTTTAGTGGCATATGTAATTGTCACTATAGTCTATAGTGGCATTTATGAGAAATGTCACTAGATCCTATGTCGCTAAAAGCTTTAGTGTAACTTTTTAATATGTTGCTAAAGGGTCTAATAAATTTTACTAAATCCTCTATATACATTATAAGAAATTTGAAATGGCAACATTTAAATTAAATATCGCTAAATATATCCCACTAAAAGCAAATTATTTCTAGTGCAAATTTTAAGGATATGCATAACAATGAATCAATGATTATCTTTATTTAGGCGTTTAATTGGTTATGTGTATTTCTCTCTGTTGTCTTTTTTAAAGCGTATATGTAGGATTTGTTTACTATCTTTTTTTCCTGGATCGAACTCTTATTTTGTGGGAGAATACTGAAATAATGACTTTATATGACTAAATTAGTTAAAGGTTTAAAGTTCTCAAGTAATCAAATCCCTAAAAGTTTAAGGTGATGGTTGAGACCTCAATATATGTTATATACTCTAACACGTCCCCTCACATAAGAGCCTGTTGGGCCAGATGTGTGGATGCGCGCATGCACTGAATATTCCACGCTGGTTTTGATACCATGTCAAGGATCCAACTCAACCAAAAGTTTAAGCTGATAGTTGAGACCCTAAGATATGGTATATACTTTAACAGAAACAACTAACTATTGTAAAATAGAATTATTCAATTAAATTGTATTTAGGTAAAATAAACCCTAATTATTAATTTGCTTGAATTTGAGATCGTTTTAACTCTAAAATTATGATGGTCACTATATATTAAATTTGGGTTATTAAAGACAATAAATGTAGAACAATACATATTAATAGTTAATAAACGATTAATTAGGTCAATCAATCAATAAATAATGTTAAATTAATAGTAGAAGATCCACTAAACTAAACATAAAAATCATGTTAAACAATTAATTGAGAAAAGAAATACAAAAAATGGAATTGAATAAAGAAATTAAATTAACCTGTTTTAGTATTCAGCAATAATAATATTGCTAAAACAGCAAGAACAAGTTTGTTGATTAAGATCCTCTCCATATTTATTTATCTGTATTTTCTAGCTCTGAGTTGTATTATTATTTGTTTGTACACTATTTCCTCACTTAAGCGTACCAAATTTATAGTACTAAATTAGTATTCTCCGTTTCAGTTTGTCTGTTTGCTTTGGTCCAAATGTAACCAACAAACTGAAACAAAGGTGTTAAGTTTAGCCGAACTTATTTTCAATATGTCAGCATATAATAGAGAAAACGTACACGAGGTGCACACATTTCATAATAACTCAAGGAGATACCATCCTAAAAGCATATGATAATGGGAAAAAGAACTCAATGACCTATAAAATATGTATATCATCTTTAATTAATTGATGTGGGATAAATTATGCCAACAGAGACAATACCCTCCTATTCAAAATAATTGTCCACTTTGGGTTGTACACGGATTTTAAGAAAATGATATTTGGAGTATTTTAAGTGATTATAATAATTTTTTAAAGGTGGTAGTTGGGGTATTTAAGTGACTATAATAATTGAAAAGGTGGTAGGTGCGGTATTTTAAATAATATAAATTGGGGTAGTTGGGGGTATTTAGGTAAATAATCTTTGCCAAAAATAAAAAGTGGACAATTAGAGTGATTTGACTAAATAAGGAAAGTGGACAATAATTTTGAATAGGAGGGAGTATTATTTTACTCGAGGAACATTAATTGTTAGTATATTAGCTCGATATTCTAATGGTGAATTTCATGCAACAAACACACGTGAAGTTCAAAGTACATGCAAAACATACACGTATATAAATGAAGTATTATCATTATGTGTTGTACGTATTAATTAAGTAGATGTAATTGTATTAAAAATTGGACATTTGTATGAAATACTCCTACTCTCACTTATTACTCTAGTAGAGTAGTAGTCTGGTTGGGTTAGATATGATATTGATATGAAAAGGATTTAATTAAATAAAAAATGAGTGATAAAATTTCATTAAAAATAATTAATTATTGGAATTAGTTATTATTATTGACTTAATTTATTGTTGCTTGGAATTAAAAACTGGGTAGAGGAGTTTAGTTAAAATAGGGAAATAGTTACCTCAGTGAAAGAGTACCATTAATATGAAAGAAACATGTAAATTTTAAGGATAAAACTGTAAAAATGTGCATGTTGTCATTTTAGTAAAATGCATTGTACAAATAAGGTTATTTTTGTACAAATAAATTTATCTAAATGGAAAGATTCATGATAGAGAAATTTTTTTGTGAAATTTCCATTTGAAAAAAATAAAAAGAACAAGGAAAAATTATCTAGAATAATCCACCTATTTGTGATTTTTCTATAATAATCTCACCTATTGATTAACCATGCATGAATAATCCCAACTTTAAGGGGTATTTTCCTAGAGTAAACCCGGTGACCGGATGACTTGCTATAGCAAGTTTTATATTTTTATAAAAAAGATAAATTTTAAAAAATGTCGAAAAAAATGTTAAAAAATTATTCAAAAAAAATTTATGATTTTTTTAGGAAAATTTGACATTAATAATTAATCCAACCTTTCACTCATCCGCTATGAATAATCTCATCTTTTTATTATTCTCTAATAATCCAATCTTTGTGATAAATTTTCCCAATTACTAATAATGGGTAATAATAGGGTATGTTGCTAGCAAACTAAAATAAAGGTTGAATTATTCACAATAGGTCGGATTATTAATATCAATTTTTTTTTATTATTACAACTTTTTTATGTAAATTTCAAAATTTTTCTCTAATTTGAAGTTAATTTTCAATTTACTTTTTTTTTGGTCAATTACCTACTATAATAGGTCATCGGATTACCTAAGTTTACTCTAGGCAAATACCCCTTAAAGTTGAGATTATTCATGGTTAATCAATAGGTTGGACGATTATTCCAGGTAAATTTTTCAAAGAACAAATAAGAACATATGGGATATTTTTTTTTATCACAGAGTAGGCTAGGAGGGAGAATGTTAGATGGAATTGAATTACGGGGTCTTTTTTGAAAAGTGGTATTTATTCGCCAATTGAGACAAAATGTGATCTCAATAATTAATAACTTATATCGTTGAGTTCAAATTATATTAGAGATAGTGATCTCAATAATATTTTATAGTGTAATGTACAATACATTTAAAGATAATTTTCTAATATAAATATTAATATTTTTTTGATACTATTATAAATATTAATATTGATCATGATTATTATTGATGTATTAATATTAATTCAAAAATAATTATTATTCCTAAATTTAAGCAAAGTCTGTAATCGTAATAACTATAAATTATTATAATTAGTCGTCCCGTAAATTATCCAAATAGATAAAACTAGCCATAGAGATCAGATATCATACAAAAGAGTCTTTATTTTCATAATTTAAGAGTACAAAACACACATACATTAACACACATTAACGTTTGCTCGTTTACACGTCTTATTTATTCTACATACGTAGGTCTATATGTAGAATTACTATTAATATTATTATGATCAAAACGAGCAATTTATATATATATTTAAGCCACGCACACACCACCAACAAGACCCCACGGGACACAAGCAAGATAATTAGAACAACAATCTGGCCCAAAAAAAGTGTTACAATACGACCCTTTGCTTACACACTGTAATCCTTTCTTGGGTGCCAATGACCCAACTTCTTCCTTGTTTTGAGCCTCATCTTTAACTTCAACGATATGGGGTCGCTGCGACATTATCATCATCCTTGCTGCGAAATTCTCAATCGCCATTTTATTGTAGTCCATTATGGTCCGCATTTCTTGTTCAGAAGGTGTAGTTGATGATATCTTCCCTACAACTGGTGCTGCCAATATTGCCAGATCAAATTAATGTTTTAACGATGGATATAATAATACAAATGATCAATTGTGAAGGAGTATGGTGGTAAATTAAGGCTGAACTTATTGTGAATGTCGATCAACATATAATCAGAGAAAAACGAGGACCGAGGTGCAAGACTGTCACATTTATTTGACGATTAAAAGCCCCTAAAAACTTAAAGGCGTAATGAATACTATAATACTCCATTGGTTTTATATTATTGACATTTGAATTACTCTATCAAAAAAGACACTAATTTCATAGGAAAATTTGACATTAGTAATCCAACATTTCAGCTATTCGATATATTTGACGATTTGAATAATGCCAACTTTAGATTAATTTTAAATAAACCAACCTTTGCCCTTAGTTTGTTGTCAACATACTAATACAATATGCTGATAGCAAACTAAGGGCAAATGTTGAATTATATAAAATAAAGGTTGTGTTGATAGCAAACTAAGGGCAAATGCTTGGTTATTGAAAATTAATCCATATGTGGGATTATGAAAGGTTAGATTATTAATATCAATTCTTTCTAACTCATATTACTTAGCAAATAATGAAAATTAATATAACCTTTGTACATCAAAGTAAAAATTTTTGAACCCTAAAAAATTAGGAGTCGTGGGCGGTAGCCCACTTTGCTCATCGAAGGCCATGCTCAGATGCACACACTGCATAAGCCAAGAAGATATTATCCCAATACCCTACCGCAATCAGAGGAAGGGATCCAATAACATATAAAGTGTACAAACTATCTATAATCCATCAATATGAGACAAAATATCCTAACATGTGAATTTATTTGCACTTAAATGTAGAATTGGAGACTTGAACATTTATGTCTTTAATATATAATTTAAATAGTTTTATAGATATTAAGACTTGAAATATATAAATTTTAAAAACCGTAAAAAAATTTAATAATATAACCAATTGAATTAAACGAAAGGAGTAACAAATTTAAATTATAACATGAAATTAAAATGACAAGATAGATGAAACTAAAACATAGAGTAGTCGAACATTTGTCTAGGCATATAACTAAGTTTTGAATCACGTACTTTTTTGTCTCTTTTAATTTACTAGATTTGACAACTTCAAAAAAATGAAGAATAAAAAAAAAAAAAAAAAAACTAAACCTGTTTTAGTAGTGAGCAATAAGATTGTTGCCAAAACAAGTAGAGCAAGTTGGTTAATTGAGATCCTCTCCATTTTTGTTTTTTTGCGTGACTTTTATTTATAATACTTCTTATTTGGATTTTCTTCTTATTAACTAATTGATTAGGGTTTTAGTTTCTATACTATTTCTTCACTAAGCCTTCCCTATTTATAGTAGATTAGTAGTCCACTTATTCATCTTAATGTTTCATTTTTTTTAATTAATTATTATATTACATAGCGTCTTAGAATGGTCCGCCAAGCCTCCCCTACATTTTTTAGGGTTTATATTTTATGTTTATGATAAAGTTAATTTTATGGTAAAGTTAACGTTTAAGATATATTTTTCTGTCTCATTAAATTTGTGTTAAAGATAATTGGTGGAGAAATTAAATAAAAATGGCCAAATATAGTGATATTTTATGCCAAAAAAATATATATGAATAAACATTAAAATGATAGTGCTAGTCATTGTTAAAATAAAAATAAAATAAATTTAATGACTGACGTAAAAAGAAAAGTGAGGTAAATTTGGTGAAACATGCTAATGACCATGCTTTCCCCGAGGAACATTAACTCTAATCATTGTCATGCATTGCCTTAGTATGCATGGAATTATCAAAATAACGTCAACTATAGACACGATTAATCATAATCAATTTTGTTCTTAGAAGATTTTTTGTGATATACAAAAAACAGCTAGCGAAAATTTTGTGTATAAAAGACTAAAAAATTTAACGGTGTCATCCCATTAGAGCTATATTTTGTGGTGTATCTAGACATTATATTAATTAAGTAGGTTTAAAAAATTAGAGTGATTCTTAATTTGTATAATCGAAAATTTTGCAATAAATTAATACTATACTATTTAATTTTTTTATTTATGTCCCATAGCCATAAACAATCATCATCATCATACTCAATATGTAAAATTCAGTAGTCTAACACATGGATAAGGTGAAAAATGTAAAATTCAGATCTGTCAAATATATAAGTGTATTGAATTTAAATTTAGTCCTAAACTATTATACATCTATACACATTTAAATTAATTAGCTAGAAATTTTCACCGTATAAGTATACCATTTTCAAATTTAGATGTTTTTTCAATTTTCTACGTAAAATGTAGCATAATTTTATTTTTCCTTGATTACATGCACAATACACATATTTTCAAAAGTAAAATGAGTCAAGTTGGAACAAATAGCCATATTGTTAAATTAGGCTGGATTTATTGTGAATGCCAACATGTTAACGGGGAGATACGAGGTGCGCACACATAGGGGTGTGCATAATGAAACCGGACCGACAGTGTGGACCGAAATCGGATGAGACCGGACCGGACCGGTTGCATCCGATCCGGTCTCTGATCTTACTTATTCATCATTCGGGTTTCCGGTGCGGTTCGGTCTAAACCCGAAAAAATCCGGATTGGACCAGATGAGACCGGATGTATATAAAAGTGATTTTGAAGAGGAGTAATATTTACGATTATTATGTATATACTTATTTAAAAGGCTTTAAATATTTTATTCTAACACAAAATAATTTTTTAATTCAAATATTTTAATTTTATAATAATTAATTTGCTAAATTATTTTAAAATCTTTCATTTTTTAATGGAAAAATTACTTTGAATAATCCAAACTATTCATGATTTTCCTACAATAATCCTACCTATTGATTAACCATGAATAATCCCAACTTTGAGGGGCATTTTCCTAGAGTAAACCCGATGACCGGATGACTTGCTATAGCAAGTTTTTTTTTATTAAAAGATAAATTAAAATAAAATATCGAAAAAAATGTTAAAAAAATATTCATAAAAAATTTATGATTTTTTTTATTATTTAGAATTTTTTATGTAAATTTTCAAAAATATTTTATAATTTTAAATTAATATTTAATTTATTTTTTTGGTGAATTACCTACTGTAGCAGGTTATCGGGTTATTCAAGTTTATTCTAGGAAAATACCCCTCAAAGTTGGGATTATTCATGGTTGATCAATAAGTGGGATTATTGTAGGAAAATCATGAATAATTTGGATTGTTCTAGGTAATTTTTCCTTTTTTAATTTATTTTTGGTATCAAAAATTATTTTTGGTCTAGTCAATTCAAACACGGACTGGACTGGAAGGAATCCGGGTTAGACCGGTGCACATTATAAACCAATGAAATATATATCATCCCAAGACCATATGACAATGAAAAAAGAACTCTAATAATTTATAAAATACGCACACCATCTTTAATTTGTTGATGTGGGATAAATCATCCCAACCCCATAAAACAACTTATGGCTCCGCCTCTGGTACTTACACCCTCCTTAGTGGCGTACTTCTTGTATTGATTGATAAATTAAAAAAAAAAATAAATTATTGACTAAATAATATAATACTACTATGAAACATTAGTGGAAGTTTTGGTGATATTAGTGGAAGTTTCGAAAGAAAAAAAGTATTCAAAGGGTTTTAGGACCACAACACCACAAGCTAGCTAGCTAGCTAGCTAGTCCTTAGGCTAGGTACGTAGCTATCTGATTCATATTTGTTGTATATTGTTTAGAGCATATATAGGAGATCTTGTGCGCATTAAGCTTAAGCTTTTGGTTGAGTTGGTTCCTTGACATGTTATCAAAAGAAAGCGTGATAAGATGTTAGGGGTTCGAATCTCAATCACCCCTCATTTAATGTGCAATATTTAGCGCCAGATATGAAGAGTGTTTGTGCTGCACATCCACACTGCTAGCTTAATGGGCTCTCGTGTAAGGGGGCGAGTTAAAGTATATAACATCTATAATTTAATTAATTGATTGAGTTGGTTCTTGACATGTTGGTGGAGTAATTACAAACTTCTTAATACCAATTAATAACATTGCTAATTCTTGCTTAGTTTGAGTCTCGTCCTTAATAACATCAAGATTGTGTATATTTGTGTTGTAATTGTTGAGACATTAATCGTTATTATCATCGTCTTTGTTTAGAGTCTTTGTTGCTAAACAATTCTCTCATAGCAGTAGGTTCAATAGGCCAGGCGGGACTTAAGTATGTATGAGCTGAACTGGATAAGAGTCCTTTAAATTAAATACTCCTTTTTATAATCCATAATAATTAAATTGTAGAAATTCGTTAATAATCCCCATTAGTATTGTTATAATTTATAATAATTATGTAATTTATATAGCCCACTCCATTTTAATTGTAGTTGAAATGAAAGCTCTAAGAGGTTATCTTAATGAAAAACAATATAAGAATTAACAAACAAAAGCAAGAGAACGGACGCAATGAGTTTTATGAAGTATCTTAAATACCTTTCGCTCAAATGTAGTTTTATTTAGATTGGATTCAACAATACAATGTAAATAAATCTTTCCTACCTTGAGAACAATCCTCTCAAGTCTCAAGATTACAAATGCAAATTTTATGAAGAGAACTCTCAAGTTTTTTTGAGGAAGAAGGAGAAGACATAACTCAATTACAACAATCAAATTAGGAAAATTTGGGTAAATTAGTGTTCTTAAAGATACGAAAATGAAGGGGAAAGGGCCGGTAAATAAGTAGTTAAAATCGTGTCTTAAAGGAGAAAGATATGTTGACTTAAGTGGGTCACGTGAGCCACGTGCTGTTTAATATACAATATTATAACGGTCAACATACGAAAAACATTAATTGGTAGTTATCCACAAATAATTCTGTTATATAAGGTAATTTTTTTACAAAAAGAAATATATTAGATATAATAATATTATAAATTAGGCAATTTTTTATAATTTTTCCAAGCTTATATTTATATACTTATAAAATTAAATTGATTGCAAACTTACAATTGGATTCTATCGGCAATCACGTAAAACACGAGGAACTTTAACTATACTATTCAACATTATTATAGTGGAATATTGTGTTAACTAATGTTATCATTTGTTGGATTAATGCATTATTCTTTTACTTTTATTTTATATATATATATATATATATATATATATATATATTTTACTTGTTAAAGTTATTGATTTGGTTTTAATTGTTAGTTTTACTTTTTTAAAAATTTTTCTTGAATCGAAGGACTCTTTAACCGCTTTCTGATTATGAATATGAGTTGTCGTTTTTCTTTCCTTTACAGACCCTGAACATATTTTTCCTATGAGCGAGAGTTAAAATTGCGATGGTGGATTTTAGGACCACAACACCACAAGCTAGTTAGCTAGTCCGTAGGCTACATAGCTATCTGATTCATATTTGTCGTTGTTTATTGCTGGAGTAGTTACACTTACAACCTTCTTAATCCCAATTAATGACATTGCTAATTCTTGCTTAGTTTAAGTCTCCTCCTTAATAACATCAAGATTGTGTATTTGTGTTATAATTGTTGAGACATTAATCATTATCATCACCTTTGTTGCTAAATAGTCCTCTCTTAGCCGTAGGTTCAATATGTCGGTTTAGGCTTAAGTAAATATGAGCCGAGCTGGATTAGAGCCCTTTAAATTTATTATGGGCTTTACATGAGCCGGGCATTCAAGCCCAATCTTGTCCATTTTTTAAATTAGAAATTATTAGAATCCATTATAATTAAATTTCATTTATAATAATTAATTTGTAGAAACATTAATAATCTTCATTATCATTGTCATTTATAAAAATTATGTTATTTATAAAAGCCTATTTCCGACCCTTATTAAGTCTTTCCATAGCCCACTTCATTTTAATTGTAGTAGAGTTCGTTTTTGAATTGGCCCATTTTCCACATGTCCTTTACAAAACCCTTCTTAAATGGACCGAAAAAGAGCTCAAAACAGGCCCAGCCACTGGAGCTGCCAAATTAATTTATATTCTTTGTAAGTAATTAAGATATATGGAGTATTAATATTAGTTTTTATATAATCGTCATGGATGTTAATTTTAGATTTCATTATTTCGATTATCAAGAATTTATTGACTCATTGTAAGTTATGTTTGTTCATTATTATATTTTTGTCTCAGTTAATATATATACATCATTTTTTAAAATGATTTTGAGTTTAATTATTGCTATTTCAGCTCTATTGAGTTTTTTTTTAATTCAAGGGTAGATCATTACATACAAAGAAGTTAGAAAAGAGGAATAATCCAACATGTAGGTGGTGAAAATTGAAGGGGTAATTCCGCAAACGACTAATAGTTGGTAGGCAGTATTTGACAGCTGATTACAATGGCTGATTTGAATAATTGATTTTGAATCCACTGCTATGAGTAGTTTAAAAGCAACTTATTCATAACAATATGTTCTTTCAGCCAATTAGTTTACCAAATATAAGTATTGACTAATTTAACCATTCAATCCTCTATATGTATCAAAATAAGCTAAAATTGCTCAAGTAATTTGCCAAACATCCCTAAATCTTAATCATAAGATTGATTGGAAATATTTTAACCACTAGACTCATCATCATCATCATCCTACCCAGTGTATCCCGCTCATAGAAAACTATAGACGGGTCTGGGGAGGGAAGGACGACGGCAACTGATACACATAAAGGAGAGCAACTGATAGTCATTTGTAGAGAAATATATTAGATTGAATTATTTGTGAATTACAGCCTCAAAGTTTAGTCGTTTTGTGAGTTACAGCCGCAAAGTTTTTTTTTTTATGAATTACAGCCACCAAGTTTTGAAAATGACCACCATTACGGCCAAATGACCGGTTCTCACCGTTGACCAGCATTTTTACCTTTGACTTTCCATTTTTCTGATTTTTCCTTTTTTTTTTTGAGTTTTTTTTTCTTTTTTCTTTTTTTAATTTAATTTCTTCATCCCCAATAATCTTTCTCTCTCTTCCTCCTTCTTCTCCATCATCTTCATCCTCTTCATCCTCCATTAATCTTCAAAGTCACCATTAATGTTCAAAGACCCAATTTCTCTCCAAAGTCTAAAGCTTAAATACAAAACCCACCTGCTTCTGCTCTTCAATCACAATCATCTTTCATCTTCTTTCAATTTTTTTCAGAAAATTCATTAAATATCAAAACTTTCCAGAATTTTTTTTTAGAAAATAAAGTTTAAGTAAATTAAATACCCAACCCAGATGCTCGTAAAAATCTTCAACCCCCAAATGTCTCTTTTTCTCAATCTCCAAATCCTCCATTTTACATAAGGAAATATCTTTGTCTGGGTAGCTTCAGTGACTCCATTAATGGAGTTGATGGAATATTCCCAATTTAATTTTACTCTAAACCCAAATATAAATAAATTAACTTGCTTTAAAATTAAATTTGGGAAATTTATAAAAAGGGTGTTTGATCAAACACAAAGATGAAATCTAGGATTTGGACTTTGGAGAGAAATTTAAGTCTTTGAACATTAATGGTGACTTTGAAGATTAATGGAGGATGAAGAGGATGGAGAAGAAGAAGGAAGAGAGAGAAAGATTATTGAGGATGAAGAAATTAAATTAAAAAAAGGAAAAAGAAAAAATACTCAAAAAAAATGGAAAAATGGAAAGTCAAAGGTAAAAATGCTGGTCAACGGTGAGAACCGGTCATTTGGCCGTAATGGTGGTCATTTTCAAAACTTGGTGGCTGTAATTCATAAAAAAAAAACTTTGCGGCTGTAATTGACAAAACGACTAAACTTTGAGGCTGTAATTCACAAATGATTCTATTAGATTAGGTAGTTTTTTGCAAAAAGAAAATACATAAGGTAGTTTTTTGCAACTAGACCTATAGATTAGGTTGTTTCGTATATACATTCAAAAATCAAATTTAAATTTCTCTCCCATAAAGTGGAAAAACTTAAAGTAGACAATCAAAAAGAAACGAAGGGAATATCATTTTGATTTTTAATTGATCGATCTTGATTAATCACATCATCCAACTGTCACTTATAACCTAATCATAATTATTAATTATTCATTTAAGTTAAATTAAATTGATTTGATTAATTGATTCAATCTTTCCTTAATCATTGCATCATCTATCTGGTGACATCCTCAAAATTAAATTTTATACTGTTAAAGTGCCCATGTGTTACCCACATGTGAGTTCTCCTACATCGGAGAAAGAGAAGAGTATGTATCACTTTATATACTCAAGGAGTAACTCCTACTATTACCAATTGGTTTTAGTAGTGAACTTTCTTTGGGTTTATGAGTGAACTACTTTTTCTCCTCCTTGTTTGAGTTGCCCAAGCCTATTTTCTAAATTCTAACATGTTAGGATCATAGTACTTGTACAAAACAAGGTTGCATTATATTTTATTAAAATTGTTTTTATCTCTAATTTAGAGTGACCTAATTAAGGTTAAAGAATTCGGGCTATTGTATCAAATATTAACAAATTGTGGGCTTAAAATATGTAAAGATTTATTTTATGACTGCGTTTTATGAAGGCTAACACAAATCATAAATTATTATTTTATATAATAGTTATGGTCTCTAATTAATTATATGTACGTATTATTTTTTTTCTTGTCATCTTATAAATTATCAGAGAGAATTAGAAGTGAGGATATTAAGGGTCGACTATAAAGTATACATATTAATCTAGAAAATCTAACCATTTTTATTTTCCAAATTTTCTCCCGAATAGATCAGATCATATTTTTAGCAATTATTTTCACCATTTCTTGAGTAGTTTTTTTTTTCTGCACAGTTTAGATATTTTCTTCTGGGTTTTATTAGTTTGTGGGATGCAGTTTTTTGTTGCTCAAGCTCCATTCGTTTTCTTATCCCTTTACATCCATATTTAGGGGATCTTGTTTTTTTATTTTCTTTATTTACAATGTTTTTAATGTCATTGAAAATAAGAAAAAAAGGACAGTTTTATATATATTGGAGATAATTTAATTATCACAAATTCTTACTTGAGACCGTCTATACAATTGACGTCTCAAGTTTTGGGGCTAACCCAATTTATAAATTAAAAAAAAACTAATTAGTGGTTTTGTAAGTTAGAGAGATATACCATAGACGGTCTCTCAAAAAAGTACCTGTTTAATTATACAATAACTCATCAAAGTAACTTTTTTTTATCAAAATTAAAAAATTAATAGTATAAAAGGATGGTCCATATACAAACTATATTGATATTGTTCGGCTCAAAAGAAATTAAATGAAGTCCCTAATTATAAAATTGAGCAATTATTTTGACGATAAACATGTGATAATTAATTATAAAGATTATTTACATGTGATTATTTAGAGCCGAAGGACTGTTTGGCCGTATCCTCCTTCAAGGGTATGAGTTGCAAACTTCTTTTTCTTACTAAGGTACTGATCATAGTTTTCTATAAGCGGTATATACCAAATAAGATGATGATAATGATGATGTTTTACATGTGATTATTTAATCAACCCAAAGGATCTGATTTGATTTATCATTTAAAGGTAACTAGTATAAAAACCCGTGCATGCATGGAATTTTTAGAATTAATACATAAATAATTTTAAATTAATATAATTAATGTATGTTTATAATATACATATTAATTTGTCATTTTTTAAATTATGACATTTGATTAAAAATAATGTAACAATTTAATAATATAAAATTAGTTTTAAAAAATAATGCATTTACTTATGCAAAATAAGACAATTATATATATAATATAAAATTGTAAAACAAATCAATTAAAAACAATAATAAAGATATCTACATTAGAGAATAACAATTTAGAGGTTTTGAAATACCTCTTTGTACACTACATTTTCAGTGCGATCACTTATTTGACCATCCTTATCACATATGAGGATTTTTAAACCTTTTCTGCTAGTCACTCTAGAAACTGCAACGTAGAGTTGTACAGACTAAAAAGGCTTGTAGGGAACAAACCAACATGTGATAGTGATTGTCCTTGACTTTTATTGATCGTCATTGCAAAACACAAAGACACGAGACCGCCTTCTTTAAGAGCAACCGGATTTGAGAGCTATCTCGAAGGTGTCGATAGAATTCTTGGAATGAATACCTTATGGCCAATGTTAGATCCGGATATTATCGTGTTGTATGACCCGATCACAAGATGATCAATAACCATCGTGTTCCATTGCATAAGCCCTGCTGCCGATCCATATTCCGAGCATCATAATTGAGACCTACTTTTAACAATAATTTATGGTTTGGAACACGGATGCCGCGATTGAGTTGAGAAACTCAATTGAAAAAGCATCATCATTTGAACCATAATTACGCCGATTTGTCGATTGAATCCAACTCAAATACATCTTCTCTCTCGGATATAAGTGACAATACATGCTCATTAACCTTATCAACAATCTCATTGGTTGGTGCTAAAACGCCTCTCATGAAAATATGAACTATCGGTTGAGCCCTCACGAATTCGGGATATGTTGCATCAACAATTGCACTATTGGATCGTCATTTACATCCTTTATTAATAGATCTTCAGGTATATCAATAATAGCCTCTCCATCATTAGGTCCCCCAAGCCTTCCATCCCCAAACTTTGAGAATCCAATCAGCAAATTCTCGTAGTTCATCAACATTAGCTAATCCAGTCGCGAATCTCATGTTCTTTGTAAGTCGTAGTACCTTACAATCATTCCAAATATTTGAAAAGTTGAGTGTAGCAATACAATATCTTGTCTCGCACTTTGGAATCACGGCGAGAACTTGCCTAAAATCACCACCAAAGATAACAACTTTGCGCCAAAGCTTAATTCGGATGGTTTACCGTTAGGACAACGAATGACATCAGCGTAAACTTCATCGAGGGCTTCAAAACAATGCTTGTGAGTCATTGGAGCCTCATCCCAAATGATAAGCAGCTCTTTTAATGAGGTCGCTAAGGAATCGTTAGGTTCTATTCCTCTACACATTGAATCTTGTAACATTAATAGGTATTCCAAACCTTGAATGTGCGTCCTCCCTTAGGAAGTAACAAAGCGCTATGCCACTTGAGGCACGGGAGAACAATTTCACCCTTCGATCTCAAACATGCACACAAAATTCTCCACATAAATGTCTTTCCGGTCCCACCTTGTCCATATAGAAAAATACACCTCCTTTATTTTTTCAATGGCTATATTGATTTGATCATATATCGGGTTTGCTCTTATATCAATGGCGTAGCTCTTGCAGTTCACCTTTCAAATAATCTTTGTGTAATTAAGCTCCTCCATAATTAGCTTTATTGACCATCTTTGATGAAAATATCACTGGGCACATGTCGGGCATATATTCATCAAAGAACTTCATTTTTCAAGCATCTCTTCAATATCCATGAGCATAACACTTTAGTTGATCGTGAGATTCAAATCGCAATTTTAGTGTATAAGCTTTATAATATTTATATAAAATAGATAATTCAAAATTTAATTAAATAATTAACATAAAGAGTGTATATATACATTACGGGGCATTTCAATAAGCTTCTTTGTCATTTAACAAATCTTCTGGACAATAGTTTCCATGTGTTCT
The DNA here is from genome assembly GCA_019425755.1 of Amaranthus cruentus. Lineage (NCBI taxonomy): Eukaryota > Viridiplantae > Streptophyta > Magnoliopsida > Caryophyllales > Amaranthaceae > Amaranthus > Amaranthus cruentus. Next base: position 28,990,102 of record CM033450.1, on the reverse strand, counting down.
CCCATACATATTCCGGCCTTGATACGCTGCCAGACATTAACAACATTGCAAACAATTTCCTCAAATAGAATGTCGATCCCCAAAAGCTTGCTTCGCCAATTCCATCAATGTACTCCTTATCATCGTCAAGTAGACCCATAGAATAGCATGAATCCTTAAAAGTAGGATGTATGACTCCGATACGTTCTGATGTCTTCAAATGATGTCGGCCCCTTGACAAAGTTTAGTAGGGTCCTCAAATAATAACGTTCACCACAGCCTGGTGCAACATGATACAATCTTCCTATTGAGAATCCTCTTTTTCTTGGAGTCCACATTTTCTCCTTTCTTTGCCATACAAACCTTCCTGGAAATTCATTGTATAATAGATTTCTAGCATCATCGTATTGTTTGTTACACTCCATCCAAGCCATGAACATTGATCTCTCATTAATCGGCCTAGATATGACATCATCAATTATGTCCTCATCATTAAAAACAATGGTATGTTCACCGGGCAAATGAAAACTAAGCCTCTCCACTGGTGGAGTCCGATGATGGATCTCAAACCCTAAGATACGCCATGAAGCTTCACTTGCAGACACATATCTGCAATTATAATATTCTTGGATTTCATCAACATCCTCAACATCTTCATTTTCTCTTCGTGCTCTGGACAAACCAGCTGTAATTCTATCTTGTCCCTTGTTAATGTACTTAAAAAGGTATTTAATAGCACGAGATTGGTTACACCATTCTACATTAATATGTGCTTTGTATTTCAAGAGTAAAGATGGATTGTATGCAACAACATATCTGTTGTCTAACTCAATACCACCTTTATCAACAGTTACACCATTATCTAATCTCTTGTAGCATGGATAACCATCTCCATCGACATATGTTTCTTCATTAAACCTTTTCGGAAAGTATTTGGAACACTTTCCATCGCGCATGCAAGGTGATCTTGGGTTTGATGCTCCACACGGACCATGAATCATTAAATCTGAAACCAAAGCATATAATGATGGGTTTTGTTCCTTCTCAGGCAACTCAACGGATATGAATTTGTCAATATCTATTGGACTTGAAATCTTGTCATCTCTGTGTAGGAACAATACTATATGTGCATGTGGAAGCCCTCTCTTTTGGAATTCAATGCTGTATACCACTACATAAATATATAACAAAAAAAAATGTTAAACGATGTTGAAATCTAATCAAAACATTTCAAAGCAATGATAGTTTAGATTATTACTTACAGAATCACTCTTCGAACCAATTTTCCTTCTTGAGATCTTTAACCAAACTATCTAACTTCATTTTAAACACTCGAGACAATATATCTGTGATCTTCGATGAAACCTTTGGGTCATAAAAGCGGGTAATCTCTGCCATTTTGGGTTACGTAAATGTAATAAATACATCGGAAATCCATATGTCTTGCATATACCCATAGCATCATGATATATCTCGGCCATAAATCGTGGACTTGGGTATGTAGATGGTAAAATAATCGCCTACCAGCCTATGTTTGAAGGACCATCGAAATTGAAATGACCTTGAAGGTTGACATATTTATCGACCGAGAACATTTTGGTTCCTCATTATGAATAAGCCTTTGACTCTATCATTGTCCAACCATCGACGGAAATTGATGGAACAATTTACGGCGTAATATTGTGTCGCTTCATCCTTTCGATCCATGATTCGATACGAAAACCATTCTCTCATTGTTAACCTTACGCGCTTCTTTACAATTGTCGGAATAAGTTCACCATTTAGACCAGGCACATCCAATTGAACACCCTTATGAGATATATCCAATCTATACCCATCCTCTCCACGGGGAAACAATAACGGATATTGAAGTGCAAGATAACACGGATGAAGCTCACTAATACGCTTTAATCTACCATCACGTCCCTCAATGATTATGTCACGCTCTTCAGCGACGCTCCCTATGTCCCCAACAATTATAGCAGCAACCTCAGATGCAGAAGGTAAATTATGAGTCCTTCCATCATGAATTCTCTTATTAATAAGCTTTAAGTGAATGTCAATGCTTTCTGAATGACGTATGTTATCACGAGCCATCCTCCATGTATGCACATAAGGATTCGTACAATCTAAAAGATTTTTCAAGTCTTTTATAATTGAATCATCAAAATCATCTTGATTGCCTGACCTGTAATATCACAAATCACAATCAAATAAATAAGTGTTAATTTAACAAAAAAATCACAAAAAGTAAAAATCATTTAAAAAAAAAGAGCTTTATAATATATTGTTTTTGATACCTAACAGCACTCTTCCTGTTTTCTATCTCATTTTCAGTATCAACAATGTATAACTGTTGGAATTTTGCCGAACTGGATTCCTCCGGAAGTAAGCTACCAATTCTATGACATGTCTGCCCTCGCACCCGAAATACGTATGGCCCACGACCCATGTTCACAGTTTTATCAACTTGTCCACCCATAGAAGTAAAAGCGAACATCATGTTATACCCCCTTATACGTTCCATGAAATGCTTACTACGTACATCATGACCATGTAAAAGGGATGAAAGTAACTGAGGTGGATCTTGAATACTTGGGAGTGTAATCTTTCCTTTTCTGCAACACAACGAAAATATCGGTGTATTATTTGTTTCTCTTTTATCAACTCTTTCAAGACTCCACATTATTGCACCACATTCATTACATAGTTTCGTTTGATCTCCAATATCCATATATCCTGTATTAAAAACATAAATAGTATTTTAAAAGCTGAAAGAATTATTGTAAGTAAATTACTAATTTAACTAATTCATTAAAATTTAGTAAAGTTATTTACTAATTATACTAAAATTCGGTTTGATTTCCTCGATTGACATCTATCAGTATGAATATTTATTAGAGCATGATTTAATTAATTGCAAATTGACCTAGAGTATAATAACACTATTTATTAGAGCATGATTTAATTAATTGCAAATAAAACATAATTTTATTAACTCTAACGTGGATTTAACTTGAATATATGACATACCAATTAATGTGGGTGAAATTGAATTTTTGAATCTTCTATTTCGTAAAAAGTCTATTCTTTTAGATCTTGCCTTTCTTGATTGTTCCCGGCTTTGCTCCAAAAAAATAATTGAATTGTCTAAAAAACCCAAAAAATAAACAATATTATTCAACACAGACGTAAAACAAAAATAATTTTAAATTTCTTTTAGAGCAAATAGTCTCACCATTGATTGTATGTGAATTGAATTGTTGCAAATTCTCTTGTTTGAATGGTCTTCCTCTACGACGTTAGAAGGATTTGGATCTTGCATTTGTTATTGAGTAATGTAAAGTGTAGATAAAATACATAAATGTTAAAAATAGTGACAATATAATAATATGCAGCTTTTTAAGGTAAAATACAAACCATTAGTGACATTTGTAAAAGTTGTGCGTGATGTTAGACTTGTACATGCGCCATTGTTTTGTGTCATTTGATCTATAAAAATGACAATATTCGTTAGAGCATGATTAAACATAATTCTAATCATTTTGTTTCATAAATTTAAACTTAATTGAATATAAATGACTTACCAGTGGTGGGCAAAATAATATTTTTGAGTCTTCTATGACGTAAAATCTCTTTTCTGTTTGACCTTGCATTTTTTGAATGTTCCCGACTTTGCTCTAAGGTAATAATTGAATTTTCTAATAAACCAAAATAAGCACTATTATTCAAAGTTGACGTTAATCTCGAAAATTAAAAATTATTTTAGAGAAAATATAATTCTCACCATTATTCGTGCGTGGAGTTAATTGTTAGCTATTGTTTTGTTTGGATGGTCTTCCTCTACACGTTTAGGAGGATTTGATTCTTCCATTTGTTATTAAATGATGATATTACTATTTTTCAAATAATATAGCATTAATAATCATATAGCAATTTGTATAAAAAGAAAGAAGAATAATATAGTAAAAAAAATTATTCTCGTTAAAAATAAAATGAGGATCATTATAATCTCAATAAAAATTATTTTCCATAAGAATATTTCATTTACATCATATTTTTGGACAAAAATAACCCAACTCATACTCATATTAATATTTTAATAATGATTATGGTCCCACATTCTTCCACTAACTTCATTTTAACATTTTTATATTCCTTATGGTCCCCACATGTTTCCCACTAACTTAATAAAAATATTTTTTAATTAGTTGTGATTCCTATATTTTTCCACTAACTTTTTCTTTAAATACTTTTTTAATATTTATGGTCCCCAATTTTCCTCCATCAAATTTATTATTCAATAAAATAATACCAACACTATATAAAATATTCTACGTTTCTTAATTCCCGTGAACATTCCTTATGTGAACATCAATAGGGAACGGAGGGTATAATTTATTAACCTTAAGTCTAACTTCACCTATAAAACGCTACCTATTCAACCATTTTTCAATTTCATTCTCACCTTCAATAATTCAAACACTTTCTTACTCATACAACCATACCAACTCCATTTTGTTATTTCTAAAAACAATGTATATGCTATTAAACAAATCAAACAATTTGAAATTTTTTAGAGGTACTTTTAGTTGTTTTTGTATGAATTTTTCGATTATATATACTTGATTTAATTTGTTATGTTTTGTTTATGAGTTTAATTATTTTTTCAGATGTTAGTACATATGATGAAGATGTAGATGAAAAAGTCATTTGTAAGATAAGTATTTTTTCCATATAAATTTTATGAAGTTCTTTCTCTTTTATCACTTTCTTTTGACATATGATGTTTTAAAAATACATTAGAGATTTTTATTTTGTTTCTACATGAAAAAAAAAGCATATTTTCGATTTATTTTTTTATTATGATAATTTTATTGCATGTGTTTGGTATAGGTTAAATAGTTTGTTTCGTTTAACTTTTATGTATTTAATCATTGTGTAAATTTTGTTTTTCCAAGTAACTTAGTTTAGTCATATTTACTTGATTTAATTTGTTATGTTTTGTTTATGAGTTTAATTATTTTTTCAGATGTTAGTACATATGCTGAAAAAGTCATTTGTAAGATAAGTATTTTTTCCATATAAATTTTATGAAGTTCTTTCTCTTTTCTCATAATATGTTTTAAATCTACATCTTTTCTCCCTGATTTTTACTAATTTATGTTGCACTTTTTATCACTTTCTTTTGACAAATGATGTTTTAAAATAGATTAGAGATTTTTTATTTTGTTTCTACAATGAAAAAAAGCATATTTTGGTTTAATTTTTTATTATGATAATTTTAGTGCATGTGTTTGGTATACGTTAAATAGTTTTTTTTTAATTTTTTTAATATATAGTCATATTGTTTCTTTTCAATTTCATTTTAGATGTTTTTTTGAATATCTCTTAAAATTTTTGTTTTTTACCACATAAAAATAAGCACGTTGGAGATTTTATCAATTTTTTATGAATGATAAGTATTATTGGATGTCTTGGTTTTATGTCAAATAGCTTATCTAATTCGAAATTTTGTATAAGTATTAAATATACATTAATTTAATGTTATTAGTTCTACATTTTAGTCATTATTTTTACTAATTTATGTGACAAATTTTTTTTGTTACTTTTTGTTTTGTGAATTTTTATAATTTATGTTCACATATTTTTGTCAATTATTTTTTTGAGATGATATTTTAAATTAGGTTGGGATTTTTTCCTAACTAAAAAAGTTATCATTAATTACTTTTATGGATGATAATTTTATTGCATGTCTTTGTTATAGGTCAATAAGTTTGTTTATTGTACTGCTTATGTATTTTAACATAATATAATTTTATGTTTTGTTAAATTGGTGCATTTTGATAATCTATGTATGTGTTTTGTTTTATTTTCAATTCATCGAGTATAATTTGGTTGAGTCAAATTAAATCTCTATAAATTGATTTTGAATTAAAGTTTTTACAGTTGAATCTAAAAAATAACAATTAACACATATACAATAAAACAAATTTAATAATAATAAAACATAATTTAAAAAACTAATAGAAGTAATAATTACTACTAACTTTACACACTTCCCCTCAACACTTTTTCTCAACTTTTACCCATCTCTTTTAACCCTTTTCCTCAACAATTATATAGAAGTATTATTTTACTTTATTCATGTTTGTCTTTTCCTATTCCTATTCTTATTCTATAATGACAAATAGTTCTAGATTGCTACTCTAACAGTAAATTTAAATAGTTATATAAAGTTTCAATTTTCGAACCATAAATCATGAGGTAAGAGATAAATATTTATCATCTACTTCATGAAGACTTATCTCAATAAAGTCTCCTTCATGTCTAAAATATTATTGCTTTATTTATGGTTTAATTTATAATTAATATAAATTTAATTAATTGTTAATTTTGGAGATTATCTAATACATGCTTTTTGTATTATTTTTGATTGAGAACACATGCATAACTTTGTTTTATACATTTTAGCTTGTAGATTAGAAAAATTTGTATTTATAGGATAGATTTTTAATTTTGAGTCGTAAAATTAATATAATAGGTCATTAGATATAAGTTTGCGATGGAATTTATTATATTATTGTTTTTAATTTATTATTACAAAATACATAATGTTTAAAATTTATTATATTATTAAAAATAATTTTAATTCTTTTTATTGTTTTAAATTGATTTGAGGTTATTAAATATTTTTTTACTTAATTTGTTGTCATATTATACAATGAAAAAACAATTTAGCTTTGAACATAAAACAAAATACATAACTAAAATTTATTATTACAATGTTATAATAATGTTTAAACTATTTACATAAAATTTATTATATTATTCAATAATAAGATTAACTATGATATCTATTCATAAAATGTAAATTGAAATAAACATACCTCATTCTTCAAAACCCAAGTTTAACCTTCCAGATTCTTTGCAACTTTGAATGTTCACCCAATTGCAAAACATTTTAAAATTGTATGTCAAGCGTTGATACACGTTATTCTAAAAACATATCATTTAATATTATATATTTAATAATTTGAATAATAAAATATTTCTTTATGTCATTAATAAAAATCTTAAGAGTAAAGCACTGAGAATATTTTTAGAATCATAAATATAGTCGGTTATATATTTTATAATATTTACAAATAATTTGTCACGTTTTGAAGTTAATTTGTCACTTTAACATATTCGGTAATATATTTTAAGAATATTATAAAACTTTATATGACCAAATACTTTTAAAGTTGTTATAATTATGAAATATTTATAATATTTATCTGATATAATTATTGTCACATCACAAATTAATAATCCCAAAATTTTAAACTTTTGAATACAATCACCAGTATGCATTTATTAGGTAAGAAATATTAGGTGAGAATAAAAAGTTTTAAGAGTCATTTTGGTAATTATTATTAGGTAAGAATTAATTAGGTAAACGATAATGCATTTGTTAGGTAAGAATTAATCACTTTTTGATTTCATTGAAGGTTGTACCTTGAAATGCGATAATAATGAATTAAATCCAAATAGTTGAAACCTAAAACAATAGAATTCTAATAAACCTCTTTATTTAAGCCTAATTCAAACAAAAATAATAGAAAACTAAAACATATTTGTCTCTATTGAATAGTCTTCAAATTCTCCAACACTTGCTTTTTCCTGGATTTCACATTCCACTTTTCTCTTTTTTGGTGTGTAATCCACGGTTTCATCTTGAATGGAATTGATGTCTGTCAAATTTGTCTCTCTTGAATAGTCTTCAAATTCTCCAACACTTGCTTTTTCCTGGATTGTAAGAGGGATACATGTTAATTCAAACAAATTAAAAATTACGCTTTTAAAACACCTAAATACTTATATCTTAATAAAGTTATACATTTACCTCTTGTTTATCATTAAATTCATCCATTATGCTCTCTTCACAGCTGAGATTTTTTATTCCATATGTTCTATTTTTGCGATCAATGTTAAAGAATTTTGTTACCTTATATTGGAATACGTATCTTTTATCCAATAAGACATCAAGATCTGAAGGAAAACATTTTGGATATTTTGACTGCATTTGAACAATTAATAATTGTTAAGTCTATTATTTCTTAATAATGTTACATTCAAAAATCGAAAATATAAAATAATTTACACCTTTAATTGTTTATCTCTTACTACTTGTGCGGTTGCTCCTATCTCTTTCTTTGCTTGTTGATCCCATAAAATTAAAACGGCTTCATCTCCATAATCATCTTTCACTTTGATATGTGTCTTGTACCTGTCCACAATTAAAATACGTGTCAATTATACAACATTATAAATTTAGATAAAATGCTCTTAAATTAATGTATGAATAATTTAACTATATTTACCGTGCTACGGCCATTTTCACGTTTTCCATGCATTTGGGGCACTTTAAAATTCCCTTTTCAGAAATGACTTGTGTATAGCACTTTGTACATGATGGATACCACCAACTATAGCGCACATCCAGTGCGTCTATGGTGCCTATTGTTCCGTATTCACCTTCGTGGTGATATATGAGTAGATCTCTAAATCTTATCTTTTACAACCATTGAATTGTGATTCAATGGTTACTAATTAGATGATGAAGATTCGTCACCTCAGGTGGTCTTATCTTATCCTTTAATATACTATTTGCAAAAAATATTCATCATATCAATTTCAAGTTTATTTTATGGTTTAAATGTCGAAAACATCAATATATTAAAAATTAATACCTTCTCTAAACTCATTGATTTCATTGAAATCTGGATTAATATACATCAAGCTATTCCCATGCGGTTTTGCACATAATTTGTACTAACAATAAATGTTTTGTTCATTACGTGTTAAATAATAGAGTTGTCAAATAAAAATTAATTTAACATAAGAACCTGCCCATGTCTTCATTTTTGCATATTGCAAAACCAATATGATTTTTTCATTATCTTTTTCGATTGATTTGATGTAAGCATATATTGTTTCAGCAAAATTGTCCCATAAACGAACATTTAATATTACGCCGCTGTATGAATTTATCACAAAACACCAAAAAAATTAGTAACTTATTCATGGCTAGAATGGAAATTAAACAAATTTTGAAGAAACTTACTTTGCATCCATGAGATCAATGTTGATTGCTTTTTGTGGATTTTTCATTATAATCTCTAAAGTGTACAACTTTCCAGATGACATCTGTGCAAAAGTAAAGATTATTTATTTCTAAACTAATTATTCATATGTATACATATATATTTAACATAAATACAGTAAAATAGTAACATTATGACTCACCTAGAAGATATTTATCATCATGCTTATTGTCCAAAATAACATCAAATGGACAAATTGAATTGTTTGCCGTTGTTGTAATATCGAGAATTAAATCAATTCGTATTACAAAAACAAAATAACTAAAAGGTAAAACAAATAATTAAAAATAATTCAGAAGTAATTGACCTTTTCATCAGCTAGTAATAAATTAATTGCATTTACGGTTGTTTTGTCTTTGAATTCCCATTTGTGAATGACCTTAACTTTTATTTTCCATGTACCTCTATCTTTGTTGATATCTGAAAGCAAATTGATACTCATATTTTGATTTTCCTTGCTAAACAATGAATGTTATTTTTTAAGAAGACAGAAGCTAAAGTGTTTTGTGTGAAAATCTTAATTCATCTATGTAATATATAGTAGGCTGTAGGGTTTTGAGTCTTAAAAAATGCATTTCAATTTAATTCAGCAGCATAATGCAACGTTTACCGGTTTTGAGTCTTCAAAAATGCATTTATTAGGTAATTCAGCAGCATAATGCAACGTTAACCCATTAATTCAGTATAATGCATTTAACTGATATTATTAGTCACGTTACAAAATAACACCCAAAATATAATTACCAAACAGAATCCAATGAGTTTTGAACACAAGCAGCATAATGCATTTAACTGATATTATTAGTCACGTTACAAAATAACACCCAAAATATAATTACCAAACAGAACCCAATGAGTTTTAAACACAAGCAGCATAATGCATTTAACTGATATTATTAGTCAGGATATGAAATATTACCAAATATAATTACCAAACAGAATCCAATGAGTTTTGAACTTTGAGTAAAAGCAAATGTTCAGTCCATCCCTTAGGCTGACATTTGTCATTTCCCAACATCTTTAGTATAATGTATGATGGTAATATCAAAGAGTACATGCATAATGGAAATATATCACCTAACTTCAAAACTAAAAACATTGTACTAAAACTTGAAATCTCTGAGGTTTTAATAGTGTATTTGATATTGAAATCTCTTCCTATAAGTTTATAACCAATTTAAGGTGAACTGTAACTGTTAGAAAGTTGATAAAGTGGGCGCTCAACCATTACGCTATTATATTGTGATTTGTGAATGCTATGTCTATCAAAACCCAGGATGATAAATAAAAAACTTTGTGAAATTTCCTTTTGGAAAAAATAAGATCGAAGGGCGTATATTTTTTTTAAGAATTGAATTTAAGACATTTTCTTGAAAATTGGTATTTATTCTCCGATTAAGACAAACTATAATATTTTTTAAAATTTATTTTTAGGAAAACCTAATATAGAGATTTTTCTAATCAATTTTCTTTAACTAATAAATTCTCCATATTATCATTAGGTTCTAATGTATTACTCCTCGTAGAGGTATAGTGATCTCAATAATATTTTACAACGTAGAATATTTTTGGTAAATTCTCTACTATATATTACTGATTTAAATATATGATCAACATCTCTTATTAGTAGTAAATAGAATAAGATCAATTCTCTAATAAATCTAATTCACTAAGTTCAAGCAAAGTCAACAATTAAGTATAAATTACTCCCTCCGTTCTCTTATATTTTTCCCATTTTGAATATTCCGCGTTAAGGAGAGAGAAATTTGATTAATGTTACTGACACATACTTAGAAGCTAAGATAAAATATATCCATGTGAAATCTTGTTAGATTCGTCTTAATGTACACTCTTTTATTATGAACTTTATATTTTTTTATTATGTGTATTTACTATTTAGATATATTAAAGTTTAAAATTTGATTTGAAAACTGTGAAAAAATAAACGAAAAGAAAAAAAAAAAACAGAGGGAGTATTAATTCTGCAAATTCTTCAAATAGATAGAACTAGCTAGAAAGTACCACACAGAGTCTTTTTTCATAATGTAACCGTACCAAACACACATAATGCATTAATACACACAATAAATTTTTGCTCGTTAACGAGTATCCAGAAAGTCGGATATTTGGTTAACGAGTATCTATTTGAATGGCCTGTGTTCCGGCCCGGTCTATCTGGTTACTCGAATATCAGGTACCCAGATGCATCGGGTCGGAACATAAATATCCGATTTAATTTGTGGCAAGATTTTACTTAAAAAAACATATGGGTTTTTCAATAATAACCCAATTTAACAAGATCAAGAACAACAAAATACGAAAAAATTTAGTACAACAAATCACAATGAATTAGAAAACAAACAAGAAAAAAAAAATTAATATTAATAATCCAACCTTTTGTTCATCCGCTGTGAATAATCCGACCTTTTGATTATTTTCTAATAATCCAATGTTTGCCCTTAATTCGCTGTGAATAATCCAATCTTTATTTTAGTTTGCTAGCAACATATCCTATTATTAGCCATTATTAGTAATAAGGTATGTTGTAAGCAAATTTATCACAAAAGTTGGATTATTAGAAAATAATCAAAAGGTGGGATTATTCATATAGCGGATGAGTGAAAGGTTGGATTATTAATGTCAATTTTTTTTAAAAAAAAAGCCAAAATCAAAAAAAAAAAAAAAACAAAATAATCAATCCAAGAACCATAACAAAAAAATAAGAAAATTAATCTCAAAAAAAATATTGTTCTTAGCACTATGTCATACGGACCTTGCTTTCCTCGGGCAACAGTAATCGTTAGCTAATATAAATGGTCCCTTTCATGCAACAAACATATGTGATGTTCAAAACACATGCAAAACATGTTAGGACAAAATTAACAAGGTTGCATTATATTTTATTAAAATTATTTTTATCCCTAATTTAAAATGACCTAATTAAAGCAAAAGAATTTAAGCTAATTTATTAATAAGTTGTAGGCTTTAAATATATAGAGACTTATTTTATGACTGTATTTTATGACTAGAAAAAAATAATACGAATAATTTAGAGGCCATAACTATTATATATAATAATAATTATGACTAGTCATAATTATTATTATATATAATAGTTATGGTCTCTAAATTATTCGTATTATTTTTTTCTAGTCAGCTTATTATCCGAGAGATTTAGAAGTGAGAATATTAAGGCATCACTACAGAGAATACACATCAATTTAGAAAATATAACTATTTTTTCACGGCTAGATATTTTCTTCTGGGTTTTATTAGTTTGTGGGATGCAGTTTTATGTTGCTCAAGTTCCAGTCGTTTTCTTATCCCTTTACATCCATATTTAGTGGATCTAAGAAAAACAATTTGTTTTGAACGAGAAGGCCTAATTATAATGAGACTGTCGGTTTGAGTCGGCCCAATTCGTGCGTGTAATAATTTTGACATTTTTTCATTTTCTTGGTATCTTTCAATTTTGATCTTAAAGGTATCAATTTTGACCTTAAAAATTGATACCGAGGTCAAAACGATAAATACCCAGAAAGTTAAATTGTTGTTACACCCGCAGGGGAGGATCTGTGTTTGGGCCGTGCCCCGGGAAAATTTTTTTGACACCTTTTTGTTCTAATCTTAATTTTAACCTTAATGTTCAAGTAATCTTTAATTCTAATCTTAATCTTAATCTTATATTCTTTAATCTTGTTGTTCTAATTAATCTTTATTCTTAATCTTGATTCTTATTGCATTTAAGGGTTTTTTAATATCTAATACAATGTTATCTTAATTTGATTGAAGTTAGAATTGCAAAACCATTGTGTCTTAAAACATGATGTACATTCGGGCTATGTGAACAAAACAGCACACCAAGTACACAGATTCACAAAAGAGCATGGATTCTTTAGAAATTAGAAGTGGAAGTTGCAGATTATGTTTTTTGGTATTTGGTTAGAATCCCGCGTGAATTATTGTGAAGTTAGAATGCAAATCTAAGGTCGCGAGTCTTGGTTTAGGTGGATAAATTTGACTTTGTTGCTTAATTCATTTTATAAATGCTATGTTTTAGGTGAAGTCAAGATTCAGGTTTACTGAATAACAAAACACCATGGTTGACTTTTTTGATTGATATCAATATAATATAAATCTCAAGTGAGTGGTTGACTACCCCTCCCAGCTCCCTAGCTCTTCTCTGTTTTGTTAAGGAATTGCTTGCTATTAAACCTTTTTTTTCTGGTTTAAGAGACTGTTTCACAAATATGCTATCTGCTGCTCACACTAGCTAATTTCATCCATTTGTTGGTGCCCCAGGGAACTCTAAACTCTAGATCCACCACTGTACACCGTACAAGTTTTTGTGTTTATTTAAAACCACCATAATGCGCTTGTCCAGTTTTCCTTTTGAACTCTCTAACAAATGTCGTTGTCCTTTTGAACATTTCTCGAAAACTCTTACTATCATAAGCTTACATTATCGGTGCTTGATCGTTGTAAAAAAAATATACGTATAGTGACAATAAAAGATATTTTAATATATATTTTGCCGCATCCGAAAATGGATTTTATTTAAATAAAAACATCATAAATGTTAAGTATAAAATTCACCAACAATTAAATTCGCACTAAGTAGAAAATTCCCACAAGTATAAATTTAATGGATAGATGTTTTATTTAATTAATTTATTATAGTGATCAATTAATAAAAAATCAATCACTATAATATTATTGTTTATTAATACAGCATATAGAGACAGGGCGGATCCAGTGTAGGGTCAACGATGTCAACTGTCATCACTTAAATTTGGGGGAAAAAAATACTGTATTATAAGTTTTGTTGGCTAAGTTGGTAAAGAAATGGACTTTTGACCTAAAGATCTCAAGTTCAAGCCCTTCTAACTGAGTTAAGATCCTCTCCATTACAATGTAATGGAGGATCCATTACTCAATCTAATGGCTATAATTGCTTGATAGAATTTTGATAGGGAGATTTTGACATTTTAATTGTTATTCTAAAATAGGTGTCAGAATCCTAGCATGGGTATTGGACAAAAGTAATGGAGAGAATCCTAATACCTTCTAACTCATGTTTTTGTTAACTTTTGTTGATTTAATGAAAATATTACGTACCTCATCCGAAATTCCGGCCGGCCATTTCAATTCTTAATCCTTTTTTTTCTTAATTAGGGAGCGAAGGCTACTGTTCATGAAATTGGAAATGGATGGAGAGGCTATTGTATGTAAAAATGGGGATTAAGATTAGGAATTAAGAAAAAAAAATGGATTAAGAATTCAGCTAAGGGAAGGTGAAATGGAAAAGTTTTTGATCTTCTGGTGTTTTTGAATTCTTGCTCCAATTTTCTAGGAAGTACTTCTAATTCTTATTATTTATTTTCTTTTAAGTCTTTTAAGATATATAATTATGTTAATATAATGTTTTGATTTTTTTTTTTTTTTGTGTTTGATTGCGAGGAAATGATAGACAAATGAGGTTGATAAGTTGTATTTTTAGTATATTATACTACCTTCTATTCAACCTAATTGTCCCATTTAATTTATTATACTTACCGAGACAACATTTTAACCCTTAATTTCTCAAATTATTCTTAATTAAAAATTATACAAATTTGATATTAATAATCCTTGTATTGAGACAAATCAAACAAGATGCCACATGACTATGTTTTAACTTATAGATTAAGAGTAAACTACTATTTAAGAGTGATAAGTGAATAGTGCCAAAAAACAAATAGGACAATTAGGCTGAATAAGAGGGTGTATATGTTTGTCATATAAAAATATTTTAATTGATTAATATTATATTTATTTTTTATTTGAATTTAAGTATGAAATGTGTACTTTACTAATCTAAATTAAAATATGAAATGTATAATTTATGGATAAGTGAAAAAAAATAAATAAAATAAACCATTAAATATAAAAATAAAAAATAAAATATTGTGTGAGTCATACGAAAAAAGAAAATATAATAAAAATTTACTATACGAATAAAAAGGTTAAATTGTTAAATTTAAACTGATATTGCTCTATCCGTTGAAAATAAAATCAACTTGTTACGATATTAAATTTAGATAATCTAAATAATGACATTATGCGCCATTTTTAGAATGTGAAAACTCGGCGTGTACAATTGCATTTATTAATCGTTGTTCATTGTAATTTTTTGAATGCAATTGATTGCATTTTTTTAAATTATCGACATCCCTTGTTTAATTTTCTAGTTCCGCCCCTGTATAGAGAGGAGAATCTATCTCTAGCTTAATTAATTAATTTACTCGATACAATACCCTCCAGTAGGAAGTGGTGGTACACAATAAATTTCTCCAGCACAACAAGGCAGCCCAAAAAAAATGTTACAATATTTTGAATATTCTGCGCATGTTAGACCTTTCTCCACATTCATCATTCTTACAAGTTCTTTATAATCTTCGGTTATTCCTTCGCTTCCCAATTTTCCAAATGCTGAATTTATTATGTCAACCAATTACAAAACATATAAATATATGTATTTCGTTAGTGTTCGAAAAAAATAATAAATCATAATAAAATTTAAGGAAAAAATTATCCTAAATAATCTTATACATTGGTCTATTCTTGTGAATAATATCTATTATTGACTATTTCTAAGTAATCATCATTTGTATTTCCTCCGTTCTTATTTACTTACACCCAAATATTTTTTGCGCATTTTAATGTGTGTCGAATTATCTACGTTATGAATTATAAATAATTAAAGATTATATAAATCTGACATTATGAAATTATACGACAAGATGAATAGAACAAGATCTCAGCCACACGACTATGTTTTTTTCTCGTATGATTGTTGCATCATGCAAAATACTTTAGATGATGAATAGTGCAAAATACTTCAGATGATGAATAGTACAAAAGTTAGGTACAAAGTATATAAAATATCCTGGGCCTTAACAATCAACTAAAGTTTTTAGTTGAGTTGGTTCCTTGACATGATATCATTAGTAGCCATTATGATTTATGACAAAAGGTCACATGTTTGAATCTCAAATACCCCTTATTTAAAGTGAAATATTCAGCGCATGTGTGCATCCAGACTTCTAGCCTAATGTGCTCTCGTGTGAGGGGGCATATTAGAGTATATAACATATCTTTGGGCCTCAAACATCAGCCTAAGCTTTTGATTGAGTTGGTCCCTAGACGATGCAAAGTAAAAAAGAATGGAGGAAACTATATTTTTTATTGATAGCATCCCTTAGCACATTTTAACTGAAGAAGTAAGTGTAACAGCTAATGGGTATCTATAGTAGCCGGTTAAAATGCATTAAGAGGTGTTGTCAGCAAAATATATATACCAAGGTTGGATTATTTAGAAATAGTCATCAATAATAAGGATTACTTTCAGCAGATGGGGAATAGGTGGAAATATTCATGACAATTTTTCCAAAACTTTATTTTACGGAAAAACTGAAAAAGAATTAAGACTACTAACCAGGATTAATTAATAAAAATGCAATAAAAATGCAATAATTGCAGGAGCTAGTAGGTTGATTGAGATATTTGCCATTTTCGTTGTTTTCAGCGAGAGATTATATGAACACAAATCTTAACTAATGGTGTTTAGTATTGCTTAATTCGTTTCTTCACAAACAAAGTTCTTAATTATACTACTTTAAAGGTGGAGTACTTTAGTATTGCTAAAGTAGCGTAGGAAATTAAGAATGAGCTCCACTAAAATTTAAATATTGTATGAATATTATCTGGCCAAAAAATTTTATTTTAGAACTTACTTTATGTGTTGGATTTAACTGAGCCAATATACACTTCATGCGTTTAAGACAGTTTAATACACTAATTCGATAGTTAATATATCTAATTATGTGTTGAAGTGTCCACGTGTTACCCATATGTGAGTTGTCCCACATCGGAGAAAGAGAAAAGTATGCATTACTTTATATACTCAAGGAGTAACTCCTACTATTACCAATTGGTTTTAGTAGTGAACCTTCTTTGGGTTTATGAGTGAACTACTTTTTTTCCTCCTTGTTTAGGTTACCCAGACCCATTTTCTAAATTCTATCATTATGTATGATAAAAATTTAAAAATTTGACATTAATAATTTTAATTTGCATGAATACAAACCAAACAAGATCTCACTTGACTTAACTTATATATCGAAAACTAATTACAAATTAATGGTAATAAATTACTGCCCCTCTTGTATTAGACCATCTCAGCGTGAGATGAATCCATAAAAACGGCCCAAATATGCTATAAGTTTCTATTGGGCTATTTAACCTATGTATAAGGCATGTATTACGGTTAGACCATTTCACTCAAAAATTTATAAATAAATATATAATGTAATATTTCTAATGCTGTAAGCAATTTAAAACAGAGAAAGTAATTAAATCACTTTTTAAGTTATTCTTCTTATGAGCCCACCACCGCTGCAAAATATCAATTTTCTTAGAGTCCATAAAAATGGGCAATCAACAAAATTTTGGCTAGCTATTATATCACAAAAAATCCTCCAAGAGCAAAGTTAATTTAAAATACACAAATTCTTTTGGGCCGGTCCATTATATATTTTTTAAAGTATTGTAAGTAAACATTAAAAATAATGTAAGTAAACATTTTAGATATTGAAAATAGACATTAAGGATACGGAAAGTAAGCATTAAGGATAATGTAAGTGAACATTAAGATTACGATAAGTAAGCATTAATTTTTAATGGTTTGGGCTTTAAATACGTCTCTTTAAGAGACAGTTTCTCAAGAGACTAACTGTTTACATTAATCTATTGTGCGTTGATGTTATTTAAAATCATCTACTTCCTCCGTTTCATATTACTTGCAACATTTGAACAAATGTCACTATTCATTCATCACTCTTAATTTGCGATTAGTTTTTAATCTATAAGTTAAAACATAGTCAAGTGAAATTTTGTTTGATTTGTCTCATATTGCAAAAGATTATTAATATTAAATTTTTAAAATTTTTTAACAATATATAATTAATGATATTAAGAATTGAATTAATATATTAGACTAAATAAAAAAAAACCTTAAATTAGAACATAAAAGTATAACAAAGGTGTACGTATTTCAATGTTCCTCGCGGAACGCATGGTTATCAGCATATATACTATTCCAGGCTATGCATGACAATTATATTTATATAGTTGATGTTATTTTGACAATACCAAGCATACCAAGGCAATGCATAATGTGTCGAGTATAAGAAAAAAAATAATGCAATACAAAATATAAAAGAAAATCATAAATATAAATTTATGATTTATGATTAACTCAAAATCATAAATATATATACTACTCCAATGTTCCCCGGAAAAGCATGGTCATTAGCATATATGATAGTATATAACTCAGTGTCTAATCAAATGTACCTTTTTTTTATACTGTTTTATGAAATTTATCCATTTTTTTAATCATGTTTAACATTACTTTAATTCTAATCAATATATTTTTGCCACAAAAAATCACTTTATTCGTTATTTTAAAAAAAAATTTCCCCTAATTATCATTACAACATAATTTGTTTTTAGTGGGATATATTTAGCGGCATTTAATTTATATGTCGCTATTTCAAATTTCTTATAGTGTATATAGAGAATTTAGTGACATTTATTAGACCATTTAGCAGCATAATAAAAAAGTCACAATAAAGCTTTTAGCGACATAGGATCCAATGACATTTCTCACCAATGTCACTATAGACTACAATGACAATTACATATGCCACTAAAGACCAAATAAAGTGTCGCTAAATCACTTTATGGTGAAACTTAAATAAAAACCAATAATTATTACACTAAAAATATGAATCAGTGACATTTTATTAATGCCACTAAATTTAATGTCGCAAAAAGTTAAATTTGTTGTAGCGTATTAAGGCAAAATTGACGAGACAGAGTAATTATATCATAAATATTAACTTTCATAAAATTAACATGATTAATTTATTATATATAATATTCCCTCCGTTCCTTTTTGTTTTTCTACCTTATTAAAACGGGTAGTTTCATAAGTTTTTTCACTTTAGAATATTTATCATTTTTGGAAAGTTTTCATCCCACTTTTACCCCTTAAAACCCCACTTTTCTTACTTCATACTACTATTTAATTATTTTCTCGCTCATACTTCCAATACAATCATTAAATTACACTATTATTTAATTATTTTTTCTCTTATACTTCCAATACAATCATTACTTCCCACTACTATATAATTAAAATAATACCCACTACCACCAAAATTTCCATTTTTCTTAATCTTGGTGAAAAACCCAAATAGAAACATCAAAAAGGAACGAAGGGCGTATATAAACCCTAAAAAATGTAGGCCCTCCATTCTAAAGAGCTAGGAAATAGAATATATAAAAAAATAAAACATAAAGACGATCTAGTACTATAAATAGGGTACGTCCCAAGTGATGAAAAGGTAAAGAAACTAAAACCCTAATTAAATAGTAAGAAGAATACTCAAATAAGTATTAGTACAAGTCAAGCTAGAAAGACAAAAAATGGAGAGGATCTCAACTAACAAACTTGCTCTACTTGTTTTGGCAACACTCTTATTGCTCACTACTAAAACAGGTTTTTCATATTTTTTTTTTGATGAATTTATATATTTGTGAAGTTAGTCGAATCTAGTAAATTGAGAGGAATAGATTAAGAAGTACCATTTAAACTCGATTTTCACCTAGAAAATTGTTCTACTACTCTATGTTTTAGTTTTCAGCTATCTTATCAATTTAACATCATTATAATAATTTAAAAAGCATATCACGTCTTGTCTTAATTAGAGAGCAAATATCACTTTTCAAGAATGTCTATATTTAATTTTCACCTAGCCTCCTCCCTCTCCCTAGCCTACGCCATAATAAAAAAATACTACCCGTGTTCTTGTTTGTTATTTTCATTTTTCCCAAATGAAAGTTTCACAAAGTTAGTCTCATATTGAATCTTTCGATTTTAGAGAGGTTTTGTACAAAAATGACCTAGCTATTGAGTGATACATATTAAAAGAATATCACATATTTACCTTTTTAAGCTTCAAAATTTACATATTTTTCATATTAATAATACCCTTTCCCTCTTTTTATATAACTATGTTCTCTTTGTTAAAAGATTAAATGACGTCAATGATAGAATTTTGAAAATGGGCTTGGGTAACCCAAACAAGAAGGAGAAGAAGTGCGCTACTCATAAATCTGAAGAAGATTCACTACTAAAACCAATTGGGTGATAGTAGGAGTTACTCTTTGAGTTTATAAAGTGATGCATACTCTTCTCTTTCTCCGATGTGGGACAACTCACATACGGGTAATACATGGACACTTCAAACGTCAATAAATCAAATAAATTTTAATGTTTAGTTGGTCAGTAGTTTTTTTATATTCAAGTTGATACCGTATTCAAATTTCATAAGTGCAATGAAAAAGTTAGCAGTTTGTTATTTTTATCTATTATTGTCAACACTACTAAAAAAATTACTTATAAAATTTGGCAGCTCCAGTGGTTGGAAGGAATATGATTCCAACAAGAACATCCGAAGATAAAATGAAGATAGACGATGAATTAGCAGCAAAAATGATGTTAATCTCGCAACAATTACAACATGATCTTAATGTTATTAAGCACGAGGCTCAAATTAAGCAAGAATTAGCATTTGGGATTAAGAAAGATTTGCAATGTGTAAGCCAAGGCTCGTATTGTAACATTGTGTTTGGACCACGTTGTTGTACTAACGATTTCGCATGTGTGCCGCCGGGTATAGTTGGTGGTGTGTGCGTCGCTTGAAACACTAAGAGTGACTACGTACTCTTGCTTGCTTTGTTCCTTTGAATTTGCGCATCTATTTTGCTTGTTCTATATAGTTTTATTTATGTAGAATA